>CM062295.1:494415873-495015873 GCA_031216915.1 Pictodentalium vernedei
TTTAGGCTATCTTGAACTTGCACTCCAAGATTGGGCATCAAGTAATTGGAAGCATTCCAAATCTATTGCTTGTTAATTCCAGTTGCCCACTATACATATTGTGTATGATAGACACTAATCTGTATAGCGGGCGATTGGAATTAATAACTAATGAATTGTTTACGATAATTTGTTTCTGGGGAGGTCTAGCCCTAGTTAGGCCTGGGGGACCTCACAATGACCTTCCAAATATCATGATTTCCCCCCCCCCCCCCCACATTACACAATCCTGGCTATGCCCCCGCTAGATATATAATCCATTTACCATATTTTCGAAATGTGAGGGGGGAGGGGGGTGTTGGGGGGGGGGGGGGGAGAGATCGACATAATGCTGGCATATTTCAATGGCTTGAACTATGGAATTGGGCGTATTCCCTCCCACTGTTGTGTGCCCTTTCCCAAATATTTTTTTCTTCAAATTCTGAATCTCTGAGATCGATTCTGGTGCCTCCTGGGGAAACGTGGGGGTTAACAAGAAGGACGCCAACGCCTTATAGCTCACCAACATTCCTCTTTGATAGTAACTTTGGCAAACACAAGAACTGTATCAAACAGGCTCATAACATGCGACAAAGCGGACCTAAACACAACCACTTAAATGTAAAACACCGAAACTGACATAAACACTAAGTTAAACATGAAATTCTGAGCTAAACAGAAAACTAAACACAAACTAAAAATGTCAAGAAAATGTTTAAAATGCAGAGTATGAGGGGTTAATCATGGAACAATGATACCGAGGAAACACGTATGATGAATATAAGTGCCATGGGAAGAGAAGAAGCACAGCAGCTGACCTAAACACTAAGTTAAACATGAAATTCTGAGCTAAACAGAAAACTAAACGCAACTAAAAATGTCAAGAAAAATGTTTAAAATGCAGAGTATGAGGGGTTAATCATGGAACAATGATACTGGGGAACATGTATGATGAATATATGTGCCATGGGAAGAGAAATCGCACAGCAGCTGACCTAAACACGAAGTTAAACATGAGATTCCGAGCTAAACAGAAAACTAATCGCAACTAAAAATGTCAAGAAAAAATGTTTAAAATGCAGCGTTGAGGGGTTAATCATGGAACAATGATACCGAGGAACATGTATGATGAACATAAGTGCCATGGGAAGAGAAGAAGCACAGCAGCTGACCTAAACACTTAGTTAAACCAGGGGGGGGTGGGGTAGGAAAAAATTTGCAGACACCGACACCGATGCGATTTTTTTGTTTTTGACCAGTCAGAGGACCCACCCCATGTTTTACATTTTTTTTTTCTGGGGTTATCTGAACCACCCCACCCCCACTAAATACATGCTTCTGCATCGTATCCTTCCCACCATACTGAACCATAACCAATCATACAGTATTGAGAGATTGACCTTGTACAGTAGGACAAGTCTTGAAAGAACATCCGTTTTATCAGACCAAAGTGGTCTCTTAAGGCAGATGGTCTCCCATAACAAATCAAATATAGAGTAAAGCTGGTATGTCCATATAAAACATGGTCTCCAAAGACATCGGTCTCTTAAGGCATGTTCTATTGTAATTCATTAACACTCTTGAATGTCATATCAATAACTTTTTACCTATAGTTATCTCTCCATGTGTTCAGACATGTTGTAGAAACCAACAATATATATGGTATTCGACAGAGTTCAGAGAGCTTTGAAAAGTATCATACAAATTGTTGATTTTTTTGACTATGTGCATGAACCAGCATGGACTGACATGAAGAGAGATAATTGCGGATGAGAAAGTATACTTCAATATCAAAGTGAAGGGTGTTGATGCAGCAAAAAAAAATCTCTATGCAGCCTGGTCATTCTGAGTCGTTCCTAAAAGTATTTCAATCTGTGTAAATTTCATGTAACACTCAGGTAGAGGCATTAACCTCTCACCTAACATAGTGGCCACAATAAATGTAACCAAAATAAACCAACAACATTCAAAGTGGATTATATACTCTCCCAAAAAAGAAAGTGTGCATGCTAACAAATAACACTAAAAAAAGATATATATCATTTTCATTCATGGAAATTTTATTGAATCACAGATGAATCAATTTGTGATCAACACCGAGAAATTTCATTACGCTACGACGAATACTTTTGGTGCCATGGAGAGTCAAAGACACTAAGGGTCAAACACAAAAGTCACACACTCAATATCTGGTATGACCTCCATCTGCATCGACTACTGCTGTGCATCTACGCCTCATGGAAGCGAACAAGTTAGCATGGAAGTGGGTTAGGGTAGGGTTAGGTTAGGGTTAGGTAGGGTAGGTTAGGTAGGGTTAGGGTTAGGTTAGGGTTAGGGTTAGGGTTAGGGTAAGGTTAGGCTAACCCTAACCCCTACTCTACACCACTGCAGTCGAGCACGACGATGACGTAACGTCAAAATCGGACGAATGCAGGTCTTCGAGGACGTAAGCCGTATTCTCTCACCCGGTTGATTACTGTTTGAGGATGTATCCATCTCAGGTTAGGGATGTTCCTGGCTGTCGTCGTTGCCATTTGTTGCTGGTTCCAGAGATGGACGACACGGATATACCCATCTTGTGCGGGGGTGGTAACTCGGGGTCTCCCAGAGCAGGGTCGCTCTCGAACGTCATCATGTTGAGCATGTCGATGGACTAGCCTGTCTACAGTGTTACGGTGGCAGTTCAAATGCTGGGCAACCTCTCTGTGTGTTCTGCCAGCTCTAATCATATCCAGGGCAAGGAGACGTTGATTCATTGTCAATCTTGGCATGCTGATGTGGAGTTGTTTTAACAGCAGCGCAAGTTTGAATGTGAATGATAGGAAGGCCTTACTTTAGTGTTTAAATACCCAAGGATTCACACTGCTGCATGAATTTTCAGACTCTAAACGTGCAAAACATGCCCTTTCACAAACGTGCAGCACGTCATTTAACGTTAATGTAATTTTAATGGCGAAAGCTGTTTTTGTGTTCAATATAACTTACTCATGAACAGGTTAACACTCTTTACACCTACGAAATTATTTTTTTGGAGTTTGATCAATTTCTGCAATGCACACTTTCTTTTTTGGGCGAGTATATATCCAAATATATCCCACAATAAAGCCACACAAATATGGATAACATTAGAACATGTGTTTATTTCAAGTAACCTTATTGAACAGTAATGGTTACACGAGAATTTTTAATTTTTTTTTGTATTTTACAAAAGAATGTTAGGTAAAGGGTTAAATATCATAAATTACTCAACCCATCAGAACCCATTGCGTTCTCCATTCATATATACAGTGGAACTTCTCTTGAGAGACCACCCTTTTGAGGAACCACCTCTTTTGTGCTAGAGCGTGTTTTATGTGGACAACACAATACAACATACCATTTCAGCCAGACAAAAGTGGGGCTTTCAAGACAGGTGGTCTTGACAGACCACCTGTCTGAAAGACCCCCCTTTGTCTGGCAAAAATGTTGGTCTCTCAAGAGAGGTTACACGATATGTGTATGCAAAAAGCAATGAGTTTAGTCATTTATGTATTTGTTTATTTTTTTGACGAAGGTTTGGGTGGGGCATGGGGGGAGGGGAGGGGGAGGGGATTTATTACTTATTTTAAGTCCAGCCCTAGAAGGTCTGGTACATGATTTTGTTGACACCTGTGTTCTCAGATGTGTTTGAAATAAATTAGCAGTTCAATCAGGTTCAGTGTTTAATAGTTTCTGTGTTACATACTTCCTACAATGGCAATAAGAGTCATTGGTGTTTTCGTAATAGGACTGGATACATCGTTGTACAGAACTGTTCCTGTAGCTGAAATCTGTAACTGTTCCTGACTTCACATAATTGTCTTTGCTCCTCATCTAAGCCAGCCGATCTCACCAAGGTGAACATATTAGAAATTTAATCAAACAGAACACCCTCAAGATAACTTATCCTTAGATTGCAGTGTTTGATAATTGCAATTAGTGATGTATTTTAACTTGCATTATTCAATATGTCATACATTGTATCACTATAAGCCGAATCATAGCTCAGCCGAAATAACAGTTTTATAATCGTATATAACCCATGGTAGGTACCCCCTGATAACTTGAATGTCTTTTTATTGGTTCTTGAATGATACTTCACTGATTATGGTATACAATTTTGGCCAAAAGTGTCTGAGGAAAAAATTTGCAAGCATCAGAAAAAAAAATTTGTCCTCCTTGACCGACCACTCACCCCGGCATTCAGGTTCTTGAATGATACTTCACTGATTATGGTATACAATTTTGGCCAAAAGTGTCTGAGGAAAAAATTTGCAAGCATCGGAAAAAAAAAATTTGTCCTCCTTGACCGACCACCCACCCGGCATCAGTGTTTTAACAAATTTTTTCCAACCCTCCCCCCCCGGTTAAACATGAAATTCTGAGCTAAACAGAAAACTAAAACGCAACTAAAAATGTCAAGAAAATGTTTAAAATTGCAGGGTATGAGGGTTAAATCATGGTAGAATGATAATAATAAACAAAAAGCTTGAACACAATTTTTTGCGGGTAAAAAGGACGGTAAGCATATAAAAAAACTGTTTTAAAGTACTGAATGTAGGCTACCTCTGAAAGTGTGAAGTGACAATTTCATGAAGCGTGCGCAACATAAAACAAAGATTAAGTATTGTTTGTTTTTTTGTAGTCTATTTTCAAATTATAAATGGTTTCTCTCCAAAAAAACATTCTGTTAAATCCCCTCGTAGTGAACAGAAACATCTAAAATTAGCTACTCCTCCGTCGACCAAGTATGATAATATTCACCCCGTCGTGCACCTCAGTGAGTTCGTTGTTTTCCTTGCACAAAATGGCGTGTCGATCAGTTTTGATGGCGAAATGATCTATTTTGTCTTGAAAATAGTCTACATTAAAAGAAACAATACTTATCTTCCTTCTATATATTTATTATTGCGTAAGCTTCCTTAAATAATCACTTTTCACACATTCAGAGGTACATTTAGTACTTTAAAACATAGTTTTTATACACTTACTGTTCTTTTTACCAGATACCGACCTTTTTACCGGCAAAAAGTATTACCCAGTAAATTATTCCACAAGTGAGGACCAGCAAATGAGAATGACCTATCTCCAAATGTCTTACACCTATTTTTTTGAAACATGTAGTAGTATTTTACCATCAGACCTCAGGTTATATTGACACACATTCTTGGTATTGATGAGTTCTTTGAAGTAGGCTGGTGGCATTATACTTCGTGCTTTGAAAACTAATCAAGTTTTGAAAATAATTCTGTATTTTACTGGCTGCCAGTGCAGATTCATCAAACCAGGAATGATGTGTTGAGATCGTGATACTCTACATACCACTCGGGCTGATGCATTTAACATTCCAATGACAAAAGATTTTGGGAGAATCAGTACCAAATAAAGTGATATTGGGTGTTTTTGGTGTCTTGGAATGAATATCGGGTTGTTTGTGGTAATTAGATGCACTTCCATTTAATCGAACATACCCCCTTCCTATTAGAGGGTTTTGGGTCACAAAGCAACCATGTGTCGCCATAGAAACTAACACAGCAGCCTCCAGTATACAAAATAGATGCCGGAAATATAACCATAACAAGCATGCGAACTGACACCACGTATCACTATGGTAATGACGTTCCAACATGGCCGGTCACGCAAATTATCATGATAACACAACGTGGTGCCACTGGGTCATGTGACTATGATGTTGTATGAGATTTCCCACGAGATGCATAAGACAGGGCATGAAACATGCGAGCTATACTACTGACACAGATCAATCGTGGCAGAATATGATTATGAAGTAGACAGTGATTATTCATTTGTCATACTGACCTGGTTTGAGAATTAGTGGCTTGGACATCAACTCTCTTGAGTTACCAACGTTATAGTCAAACAGCACAGCGAGTCTGATTTCATATCGTTTCATTGCATCATAATCATAATTTATTTTTTCAGTGAGTTTCATCATCATATGCGTGTATAACGTTCCATGTTCACAGCTGAAAAACAAAAGCCGTACAGATATACGGGAATCATATTATTTTAAAAAGGTGTCTCTACATTTAATTCAATTTGTTCATAATATTGCATTACACGAGATGCACATCGGAGATGCAGGCGTCGAGTTGTGGCTACATTCTTCATGAACTATCTATTGAAAATCAGAAAAGTCATCGCACTGAGCGCAAAATTCGCAAAAATTTATGCTTACGAGCTTAAAATTCGTAAAAATAATTGACCTGGCAAGTTTTCGAACTTGCTAGAGATATTACTGCAAAAGACCTGTATGGCAAATATTAGTCAAATTGGAGAATGTTCAAGTTATTGCAGTAATGAGCTCAAAATTCGTAAAAAAATGACTAATTAAGGCCATAACTCTGTAACGAAAAATCGGACCGAGCCAGTTTTCGAACTCGCTCGAGATAATGCCAAAGACATGTATGGAAAACATTAATCAAATCAGAGAACGTTTGTTCAAGCTATTGTGCTAACAGTGTGAGGACACCCGAACAACTGCTCGGACACACACCGACCGTCGCCAAACCATTGGTCTCGGTTGTTAAAACAACTCGACCAAAAATATGTTGGTAAATGTATAAATGTAAAAGAACGTTTATAAGTTATATAAAATATTGTGACTATAAAAGAGAACATGTGAGCATGTTGGCTCAGTGCTAGAGCACTGAACTGCCAACCGAAAGGTCCAAGGTCCAGGATCCTGACAAGCGGTACAGCGATGTGTCCTTGGCCAAGGCACTTCCTCTCGATTGCCCATGTGATGGCACAGGGGTGGCGTTTACTTAGATGTACTGCACGTCAGTGGTGCACTTGCCTTCAACTACTGCTAACTTTGCTTATACCCTCGTAAAACTGCCCAACAGGACATAGCCGTGACTGTTGAAAGTGTCGTTAAACCTCTATAATACAAAACAAAACAAAACAAAAAAAAACCCAAAACAAAAGCAGGCAGAGAATGTTGACTGCATCACAGGCGTGTAGCCTGGATTCGATGATAATGGGTGCCCTAACAAGTTGTTATATTATTTATTTTTTTTTTGGGGGGGGGGGGGGGATGAGTAGGAGGAGCCAAGATGATATTTGAAAGGCTGCTCTGAATAGTTTTTGTGGGCCTCCCCTAGTCCTAACTAGGGCCCTATGGTAGTCATCGGCCCCTCCCACTCCCCTCAAAGGAAGTGGGAGAAAGGGGTGGCGACCAGAGGGTCATAGTTAGGACTACTCCCACTTCAGAGAAAATTTTGCAACGTTTAATGTTCTGAGAGCGAATCTGAGGCATTTGTAGTGTGTGTAGCCCCAACAGTTAAAACTTGAAGTCTTGTCATGAAATGCGCACAAATTGCACGTCGATCAGTGCGGTAATCAACGCGTTATGACCATAGTAAGGCTATCAAGTTCTGCACATATGGCTTGTGCACCAGCAATGTTTTAGTCAATGGACCTCCGGGTAACCCGGAAGTCCATTGGCAGAAACATTGCCTGTGTTTGCTATGAGTAACCAGGAGAACCTGCCGTGCTTTGGATGCCATTCGATATGACAATTTCGTGCAATTCCAACGCGCAATTAAGCCTAGATAAGCGCACAGTTCGTGACAGGTCTTCTAGTTTTAACTGTATATTGGAGACCATTTGGGGGCTCTATGTTGTCTGCATGTTGCATTGGGTCATGGGATTTATTTTGGTCGAATACGCCCCCCCCTCCCCTCCCCCCTCCATCCAGGCTCCCCATAGCTGCACCACTGCTGCATCGTGAGTTGCTCAGGATCCGGACAAAATCCTCTGTCCATTTTCATTCCCATCAGTAGAATCCCATTTGTGGAGAACTAAATACATCAATATTGAATCCCTGATGATTTTGTCCATTAATCATTCTTGATTCAATTGTGATTTCGCTGTTAGTAATTTATTAAATATCGGCCCACTGATGTAAGTACAATGTGACTAGAGAGCAATTTAATCATGATGGAAACCGCTTTGGGATCACAGGAATGTAAACTGCTGAGTATATATTATGAATATGTGGATTCAAAGTAATTGCTGTTTGCGTACAGGGTGTAAATGTTGGGTGGGGGAGTGGGTGGTGGGTTTTTTTGGGTGCAGTGGGTTGGGGGAGGGGTGTTGTGACTAAAAATCTCTGGATCATGAGTTTTATCGGGCAGAGGTTTGGCAAGAAATTATGAAATACCAAGTTGGGCAGATGTGCTTGAAGAAAATATGCACGCGTTGTGGAGAACTCAGTTGGGCAAAGTCTCTTGCTTGCCCAACAAAAATATACACAAATAAGAAAGTGCAATAAATGCCTGATTCAATATATCGGTAAACAAACCTAACAAACTTCTAAATAGCAGTTTTCATTCCAAAGTTTCAGGAGAAATCCTATTTTCAAAGATAAATGTCATATATCTTGAAAAAACTGAATGATTATGTTCACTCTAAAATCATTTGGCTTAAAATTAACCCTAATCATCTGGGTTGATTTTTAATCCAACTGATTTTAGAGGGGCGCATCTATTTAACAATACTACCCCATACTGCCCAATGATTTACCAACATCACCCCATACTACCCAGGAACGTGGCTAGAGGCTTCCGATTGGGGGGGGGGGGGGGGTGTAGAGTTGTGAATTTCCAACTAGGGTAGGGACTGGGAGGGGGATCCCCGGTCCCTCCCCTAGCTGGAAATTCACTATCGAGAAACATTTAGAAAATGAAGCCATAAAAGGGGGCACAAAATTGATTCTAGTAACCGAAATGCCAAGACATTTATGATAGAATTATCAGGTTATTATTATTTGGTATTATTGTGGGAGTTGAATATGTGCTAAACAAATGCTCAAGCTGAGAACTTGGAGCAATTCACACTGCCCTAACATTAAATCAGATCTTATGCAGGAATGATCAATTTTTGATGTTTCATCATTTTGTAACTGTGAATGATGGAATTAACTCAGGATAACGATTTTACATGATGTGATTTTCTTGAAGTGCATTTGGAGGATTTTTATTATTACGATAAGTAAATGTACTACAGAAATCTCGTACTGATTGACATCATGCATACTTATGAAGCTTGATATTGCGCACACTGTAGTTGTAAATAATAACAGCTAGAATTTTTGCCGATTTGAGCCGAGTTGGAATTTGGGAAGTAAAGGAGACATCACCAAAGAAGCTCTAAAATTCAGATAGATGGAATTTCCAACTACTCTTGACTTGCCCTCCAAATTTCCAACTATAGGAAATTCTGGCCAGGATTGAGGAGGGGGGGGGGTGGACCCCCCCACCTCTGTCCCCATGTCCCTGATACTACCCCGTACTACTCGGCTCTATCCAATTCTATTAAAAATGGGTCTGTGTCTGGACGTAGTTACCATTGGGTGTTAACCTTTTAGACTTCTTTAAAAACTTAGCTCGGTAACTGCAAAAGGGTCCACAAGCACTTTGGATGGAATGACGTAGACCATCTCCCATTGAATGGCGTCTCTAGATTTATTCCGCAAACTCAATGCATATCTAGTTTGACTCTTTTTCTCTCTTTGTCTTTCTCCCATTGTTTTCCTTGCGAAAATAAATACTTGTTTGAAAAAGATTAACACTATTCTGTGAAAAGATGAACAATAGCTTTAAAACAAAACTTAGATGTGAGTCTTCCATGGAAGATGTGTGTCGCCTGGC
This sequence comes from Pictodentalium vernedei, assembly GCA_031216915.1. Taxonomy (NCBI): domain Eukaryota; kingdom Metazoa; phylum Mollusca; class Scaphopoda; order Dentaliida; family Dentaliidae; genus Pictodentalium; species Pictodentalium vernedei. The sequence goes on from CM062295.1 coordinate 494,425,587, forward strand.
GTTTCAGACAGAATTCTAAGTGGAAAAGGGGCATAACTCCGGAAAAAATACAGTGGATCAAAAAATAAAACAGGAGGTGCACAATGCCATTATGTGATAAAGAATCACTGAAAGTTTCATCAAAATCCATTCATAGGTTAAAGAGGAGTGGCAGATAAGAGAAAGTGTGACGCGGACGACGCAAGACGACAAAAGTAATCCCTAGATGTCGCTCCCCACTTCGTGGGGCGGCGACAAAAAAGGTGGTTCTAAACACTGAAATAGCATAAGACAAGTTTGGGGAACGGAATGGGAAGTATTATGCAATATGGGTAACATTAGGCAGTGTGCGGGTAGGTACTGGGCTGTTTGGGAAGGCATTAGTACCATTTATTAAGTATATTGTGTTGTGTGGGATAGTATTGTAAGTATTGTGTTGAAATGTGTATGTAGTGGGTGAGTACTGGTATACTCTAAAATCAGTTTGGTTGAGTGAATATGAACACTTGCAAATCCATAAGTGAGAGAAACCCTCGCCCCAACTTTGGAAATGATAATGCTTCAGCACTCTAAACTCATTTGGGTTAAAAATCAACTGATTGAATATGAACCCAGCATCTTGTCTATCGTGGTTCAACGACACTCAATTTCTCCAGGTTTCAAGAGAGAGAGAGAGAGAGAGAGAGAGAGAGAGAGAGAGAGAGAGAGAGAGAGAGGGCGTTCTCATTGTAGAATTTGTATTCTCTGCTAACCCACAATTTCTTAAGTCATCATCTGCTGCCGGGAACGTTGTTTTTAAAATCTTCCTCTTCGGTTGTTCCGTATTTATGTTTCAGAGACACCATTCATCATATTTCAAGAAGACATTTATGGCAATCATCTGATATTCCACTCCTCGATAATGTCTAGCCAATGATTCCATGTCCACTAGATCTTCAGCCCAGATGTCATCCAATCCTCTGACTTGCACCTTTCCTCTTTCAAGATCCATGCACTACAGGTTTATCAAGTTCGTCAGCTCATGCACTCATCCATGACGCTATTTTCTTTCCCAATTACCCATACCGAACCGCCACTCGGCATCTATCAGTTTTCGAACCAAGGCGCAATTAAATTTCTCTCTTTGTGTTGGATTCACCACATTCAGCAAACTGTTCAACATGATCTTTCATGTTAGCATGTCGGGATGTTTGCCATAACACAGATCGCGATGATAGGCAGCATCACCGCCTCTATTGGTGGGTCTGCTCCAGGATTTTGGTGTCCCATGAATTAATGTCCCAGCAGATTTTTCTCGAAGGGCAGTTTACTGAAGATGATATCTATTCACGAGAATGGAGCCGTTTTAACGAATCGATTCTTTGAGATATTAGAGACGAAACACTTGACATGAAACATCTATTTGTAATTTTTTTATCGAGACTTCACAATCGCTTATGGTATCCATAATCTTCTTCAATTTTATGCAATACATCATTTTTCTCTCTGCAAGTTTAATACTTATTTTATATTACATGCGATTTCTGGATTTTCTGTACATTCCGATGACTTTACGAAAAGATTCTCTGGCTTCTTCTGAACCTTTTTCTGTCAGATTAATTTTCATTTCACTTTCTAGAATCTTACACGTCTTGATTTTTATACCTTTTATCAACACATCAAATTTATCTTTTGCGCTGAGGATGTAGAGGTACCATTACGTGTGCGCTCCATTTAAAACCCCCTTTCGTCACACCCAGTGAACACATTGTCTTCACGGGTCCACAATCCCCTTTGCGAGGCTAATTAAAGACGACAGGAAAATCCAGACATCAAAGGCGATTCCTTTCTTGATGAAACCGATTTACTGATATCCAGTCGCATATGAAAAACATTCTGTGTTTATGCAATTAATACATCGATTCGTTTTCAAAAATAATAAAAATGAATGTAGACTAATTCATTATTTGTCCCCCAATAGGAATCAACTATTTATTTAAACAAAAATACATATAGAGGATAAACTGACCCACTGTATGGAATAGCATTAGCAAATTCCCACTCTGGGGACCCCATTCTACAACTGACAGACTGCTTATTTTCAGGCTTGAATATCAATAACAATGAATACATTTATGAATATATCAAATTACTGGTATAGAATTATTTTAAAAGTAGAACGCATGAGTTGGTCTAAGGGGAATTAGTCTTTTGGGAATTGGTCTAGTGGGAATGAACCAAGCAGGGTTGGCATTGGTTGAAGACAGGTGCACCATCGACGTGCAGTACGCCTTACTACACAGCGTCACCGTGCCCCACGTGGGCAACGAGGGTGAAGTGTCTTGCCCAAGGACACAACGCGATTTCCGCAGGTGGGATTCAAAACGAAGACCTCTCGGCTGATAATACATCGAATGCCCGTGCTCTCTGCAGGCCTCTTGATGCAGGGGGAGGGGCCCATTAGCTGAAATTTAGGTGTTTTGTTCTTTCTACTCATAAAATGTCGAGACTTAGGTTCTTTGAGAAAATCCACTCCTTCAGGGTTTAGATAATATTCAATAAACCCTTTGCAGGATGTTTCAAATTGAATTTATCCAGCAAGTCCAGTAGTTGAAAGTTTATTGCTGTCAGATATTTGGAATACCGGATTCACTATTAAATTGTTATCATCTTTAATATGTCTCTGAACCATCAGTTGGACACCAGAATTACACAGAAGATCCCGACGGTTATTCCCCACGATCACTATACTTTCGAAAAGAAAATATTTTTTTTATTTTAAAAATCTGTATCAACCGTCTCATCCATATGAAAATTGTTGCATCCAGATCTGCTGATCTACATATTTTTGTAAAACAGTCTTTGTTTTGCATTGTGAGTGAACTCCATAAATCTACAGCTCGGAAACCTGCACATGATGAAGAGAACACCAAACTTCAAATTCGTTGTGAGAGAATTTACAATGGTCGACATATTCACACGACCTCACGTTTCTGCACACTATATTTCCGGGATTGTTGCGTTTTTGTGATTAGCAAAAGGAGATGATCGAAGAGAAGAGGTTTTGGGAGAGATCCAAAATGGCTTCAGGATGGAGTCACTGATCATCTTTTCACGCTATCACAACTGATAAAATCTTCAAAAGCCCCCCCCCCCTCCCTCCCCCCCCCCCCCAAAAAAGAAGAAAAAGATGTTTATGCCCTTTTGAGATGTTAAATTGTATACAATATGGTATGGGAAGAGGGTCTGTGGGGACAACTTGGGCTGGAGGTGAGTTTTTTGGAATTCTGAAAGCATTATATATCAAGAGCAATGCCGATCGCCAGCGATCAGACAATCGTACCCCACGGTAGGTGGATTACTGTGAAATATATTGATATTTCCCCAATAAAACCCAAACAATATGGATATCAAAGGAACAACTCAACAAACTAGTCCCAATATTACCCATATTTCTGTGTTTTTTACTGGAAGCATCCCAATACCTGTAAAACAGTTAAGTAAGTCTAACTTGCAAAATTTATGCACAAGAAAAAAAACCTGTATAATATATTATTTATCTTATGTCCCTTCCCTTCAAATCAGAAAATTTGAAAACAAATGCATCAAAGCATCTCCGAGATAGAGGTGGAAACAGTACACAACATAATATGCACAAAAATAAAATATTACCCGAAAAAAGGTTAAGTAAGGCTATTTTGCATAATTTATGCACGAGAAAAAACCCCGTATGACAGGCCTGGTCGTTTGAGGGGTGCTATTGCTACGGCTCTCCTAAAGGCAAATTGAGGAGAGCCATAATTGCTCTCCTTAAACTGTAATGGCTCTCCTCAATTTTCATATTAATGACCTTGTATAATTGATATATACCAATTATCACCACAGTGTGTGTCTCCAGAAATTCAGATCAAGTCGAGTAGTAGGAACAGAACAGTATTTCGACGAGCCCGTCAGGGCGAGTCGAAATGCGATTCTGTGCCTACAACGAGACTTGATCTGAATTTCCAGAGACACACACTGTGGTGATGATACATTTATCTCACAATATTGACCACAAAATGTGTATATACAACTATTTTAAGAGGAACTTTTTCTTTTGCCTTATCGATGGAAAGACGCAAATTGAAAAACAGAATAGCGGTCATTGATCTCCATATTGAGATCAGTGATGACGTTACACTTCAGATAAAATTACGTCAGTGGGATTCACTTTACTGAATACTGTCTTGCGAAGTGTAGCAACTGTGTGTTTCGTCAACGTGAATTTGGTTGTTACTTTTGCAATAATTACTGGTGAATTAAATATCCCTCTTGGTGTAAAGGTTTATTATATTTTAAAATATGCCATTCATCTCTTATTGAGGTGGAGTTTTCCACATTTAATAGCAACAGCTAATCCTTTAACTTCAAGAGAAAAGCCTCGACTCGAGCATTCTGGAAAATCCCAATAATAGGCTACAAACCAGCCCAAGATGCCGAAAAGTGCGCATAATTTAACTGTTCGTTGAGTTAACTTCCCCAGTGACATTTTAGCATGCCGTGCTTAATAAATACGGTACAGGGCGTTTAGTTGGCAGATACAGTGTCATATGCGGCTCAGAGAAAACAATATTAGGTTCGGCTTCGCCTCACCTAATATTGTTTTCTCTGAAGGGAAAAATGCGAAGCGATCGAAAAATGAGATTAATGCCGTTGTTCTGGCAACAGCAGAATCGTGCGCTTGTATCAGGGGCCCTTGATACGGATTCGAAACAAGGGCCCAGATACATTAAACTTTAGTTGCGTAACAGTGCAAACACGCCCCGATTGTGAGATAATAGTGTAGAATAGCTTCCCTGAAACAGATTTAGGAGGCCATAGTGGCTCCCCTGGATTTTTCAAAAGGCCAGGCCTGTACCGTATGATATGTTATTTATCTTATGCTGCTAGGCCTCCATACCAAACATTACTGAAATCGGAAATGCTCAGAAGTTCTGAACGTATAACGAATTACACGCAGTTTCCAACAAAAATGGCCACCAGTTGGACATCTTGAATTTTTTTCGGAAAAAAATTTACGTACATCAATTTTTCCTAATGCCCCATCAAATCTGAACATTTAAAACAAAAGTACCAAAACATCTCTGAGATGCAAGTAGTAACAGGACAAAGGGATGGATGGACAGACAGACCGACAGTCAAATGGACAGATGGAGTGCAATCCAATAGTCCCATTCACGGTGTAAGAGTGGGGGGGGGGGGGGGGGGGGGCAGGGGGATGGGGGGGGGGGGGGACTAAAAATGTACAAAGTGAACAAAGCCTGGGTAACATAGCAACAATATGTGTGCCTATGGAGATAGGTCTAAAACAGCAGTGTATCTTCGCCAATTCCTTTGCATTTAGAAGAACTCCTGCAAAGCGTGATGGGGCAGCAGTCAGGGACCTGAAGAAGGCTATTTTTTGTAGATGGCATGGTAGTGGTGTTAGAAAGAAAAGGCCGGTGGGTGGGGTGGGGGGGGGGGGGGGTTGCTAGAGAAAATGCTGGCAACTGTTGGGAGATATGGAAACAAATGGAGACGCGAACTAAATAAAAGCAAAAGCTAAGTTATACTCGTGGGTCATAAATTGAAACCAATTCGAAGGTAGAAAGTGGAGGAGTTCTGTATTCCGGAAGGCAGGCACAAACTTCAAACTTCTTAATGCAGGGGAAACAGGTGACTATGAGCATTTAGGAGGAAATATAAACATTACGCGAAGAGGCATTTATTGATACCACATGAAGAATAAACTCTCTCCTCTAAACCAAATGGCTTTAAAGATGTTGAAAACACTGCAGCCAGCACGATGCAGGTCGATGGATAACAGAGTAGAATAAGCAATCGGGGTGAACTTGGTGGATGATGATCAAGGACAGGTGAGATTTAATGAAACTCTGTTATCTTGACTATTTGGTAAATTTCCCCAACAGCCGATGGTGTAAACTAATCTTCCGGAATATTTGGAATTTAAACACATGGACAGGGAGGATGGACCAAGTGGGGCTATTAATACAGACCAACTCAATGCAGATCTTAAACTTGGAAGAAGGGACAACCTAGGGTTAAAAAATCTTCAGAGAAAGAGTCATGGAGGATTGTAATTTTAATAAGCGAGAGGGGCCAAATTAAATAGGTCTCTGAGTGGCCTGCGTGATAGGACAAGTCAGGTTTTAAGGAGTACCTTAATGGAACCTCTGGGAGCCACTGCTGTACAAGCTGAGGTCGCGGCCGCTGGAGATTAGAGGAAAAATTGACAGTGAAAAGGAGTGCCAAATGTGTAATTTCGGTGTAGTGGAGACCCTGGAACACTTTCTATTAGAATGTTAAGAATACCAGTCTAACAAAATAAGATTCGCTGGGAGTATAACGTGGAAGTGGGATAGGAGAATGAAGGGCATCTGGTTAGTGGGTGACATAAAGAGGAGAGGATTAGCAGGCTTATCAGAGAGATTGGGAAGGATGGGGTATGGTGTGTCATCAAGTATTTCGTCTCTGAGCGCTGGGAGGAGAGAAGAGTCGTGGGGATCAAAGGCATTTGCGAGCACAGGGGTAATTAAGACCTTCTCGCCTGGGAACTGCGACAAATCAGAGACCGGCCAATATGTTATTATTATGACTATTCTTTATTTCAATCTCCTTTCATCAAATACATGACTACAACCAAAAAGATAACTTGTTGGGCCTATAGAAACAAACTGAAGGTGTTACTTTTCTATTATCTACCGTTTTCCACCATCTTCCATGAGTGGAAAGGATTGAGCATTAAGCCTGTTTCACACAAGACAAAATTCGAGTATTGCGATAAATTTGTAGTTACACAGTTTCTTCTCAGTTGGAACTTTAGACAACGCTATGATACTCAATTTTGAACGCAGCTGGCGAACAATAATAGTTAACTGAATGGTGTCCAATGAGAGTCCATAATTTATTTATTTATTGATGTTTAAGGTCACATATTCCTGCACAATGGCTAACCATGACCGTGACAGTTTTACGGGTGGAGGAAGCCGGAGTACCCGAAGAGAACCACCGAGCAACGGCGAGCAACCGTCAGCTCCTCAACATATCAACTCCACACAATCAGGGTTAGCATTGGTTGAAGACAGGTGCACCATCGACGTGCAGTACGCCTTATTACACAACGTCACCGTGCCCCCACGTGGACAATGGGGGTGAAGTGTCTTGCCTAAGGACACAACGCGCTTGCCGCAGGTGGGATTCGAACCAAGGACCTCTCGGCTTGTAGCCTGCACCTCTACCAACTGAGCCACCACGCCCCAGAGAGTCCATAGGCTATGAATTTGAGGCATAAATGGAAATGTTTAGTTATTCAGAATATTTGTTTCGAAGCGTAATCTAACTGTAGTGTTAGGTGAAAGGGTAATTACACTTGTGTGGCAAAATATCACATTTTTTGGCCTATAGCAGCCAGGCGCGTAGCCAGAATATCAAAGTTAGGGAGACAAGAGTAATATCTAGGAGGAGGCGGGGGGAGAGGGGTGGGCAGGGGTAGTTCAGCAATCAAATAGCTGAACTACTAGAGGGTATAGAAAATAGGAGGCGCAGCATCATCCGAGCCATGCAGTGGTGAGATGGGAACGAGCAGAAGAGGGGACTCCCCTTTTCGCTGGAGAAGGGGCTTCCCGGGGAAAAATTTGAAATATGGGACAAGTAAACGCAATTTCCTTGACTCTGAATCCGTTTGTGTCCAGAATTTATAAGCCGTGAAAGGCATCAATGATTAGGCCACATCACCTGTGGGGGTGGGAGACTGAAATTGGGGGGCTTGTGCTATAGAGAATAGGATGTGCAGCATCATCCGAAACCACGTAGCGGCAAGATGGGGATGAGCACAAGATGGGACACACCCTTTCATTGGAGAGCGGGCCTCTCCCTGGAAACAATTTGAAAACGGAGACAACTAAACGCAATTTCCTTGACTCTGAGTCCGTTTGTGTCCAAAATTTAAAAGTTGTGAAAGGCATCAATAATTAGGCAACATCACATGGGGGGGGGGGGGGGCATGTTGGAATTGGGGGGGGGGGGGAGGAGGGGCATACGCCACTGAAAGCAGTCATAAGAAGAAGAAAATTTGCTGCAGTTTTGTGACAAGAAGATGAGAAAGTCTCCAAGGCCTCTATTAATGAACACATACTTTTACGTCACGCATGCACACCTGCTGTAAATGTGAAAAATAACACACTTCAGTAAATTATAATTACAGCAGTATTCATCAAAATGCAACCGACTATTGGTGGTCTAAAAGTTAAAACGGACGTGGTTTTTCGTCTGTATTTATTTATTTATTTATTTATTGGGGTTTAAGGTCACATATTTTTGCACAATGGCTAATCATGACCATGGCAGTTTTGCGGGTGGAGGAAGCCGGAGTACCCGGAGAGAACCACCGAGCAACGGCGAGCAACTGTCCGCTCCCTAACATACTAACTCCACACACGCAGGGTTAGCATTGGTTGAAGACAAGAGCACCATCGACGTGCAAGTATGCCTTAGTACACGACGTCACCGTGTCCCCACATGGGCAATGGGGGTGATGTGTCTTGCCCAAGAACACAACATGGTCGCCGCAGGTGGGATTCGAACCGAGGACCTCTCGGCATGCAGCCTGCACCTCTACCTACTGAGCCACCGCGCTCCCCGGTTTTTCGTCTGTAACCTCTTGGCAGACCTGACGATGGTGTTCCTAATGTCACCGAGTACCATAAAGCTGTAAAATATTCTCTTTTTTGGGGGGGGGGGGGGGAGGGGTACGTACCACACCAATAAAATTATTTTTGAGCCTAAGGGTCCATGTCTGCTCTAATGGCAAATGTTAAAGAAATTTCACATTTTCGCTTTTGAATGTACTTAACCTGAAAGTATTGGATCATTTGCAACTCGGATCATTTCAGAACATATACCATAGATGAAAGCATGGGTACTTGCTAGCAGATACTGAATGGTCAATAATCGGCGCATTTTGCATATGTCTTTCAGAATCATGACTTGACGTAAAACAAAGAATTTAATAACAACAGCCATAGCACTATCTGGTAAGGTATCAGATCAATACTAGTACTGAAATGGTTAACTGTATAATTGGTTTGAAACCAGTTAGCTACCTAACCGATTAGAAAAGCCGTCAACCGGTTATCCGAAATATCGATGGTGATCGTCATTCCACGTTTAAAACGTAGTAAATCTGCCACTTCTCCTTTGTGAAAGATTACACGTCGAAGCCGCATTGTGCATATTGAGAAATAATCGAATTTGGCGTTCAAGACTTCGTTAATAATCGACCGTTTCATTGAGTAGTGAGTAATCGCAGAATCTATTCCGCAGTGTGCATATAAACAAACGTTGTCGAGTACTCGATAACGTTCATTTGTATGCACATTACGGAATAGTTTGAAAATACTGCTTTACAGTTCCTATAGTTTTGATCCCATATTCGGTGAAATAATGGACACGGACAACCAGATATTATCCCGTTATAGCTCTCGGTTAGTCAGTTACGAAAATGAACCAACCGTTTCAGTCCTAATTAATATATTCGATCAAAAAAAGTGAAGAAGAGGAAAACAATTGAGAAATAAATATTACTCACTCAGCATTAATTACATTGATCCGTAATGATCCTGCTTGTAACCTCGACAAAAAGCTGGGTGTGAATTCACCTGCATTTGATCGGAATAAATTATATAACCTGATATAGGGATTAAGAGAATTCAATGTTTGTGTGAATCCCATCACATTGTCTTTATGGCATGCTTCATAGGAATCCGTAATATTTGTGAGTTGTAATGATGCAATATAGATCATGTATTCTGAAAAAAGAAAGACGAAGAATAAAATAATGTACAATACAAGGTGTGAGGAGACCCACCCTTGCAGAAAATCGTCAGAGAAAGAGTCATGGGGGATTGTAACATGAATTGGTGACAGAGGGTCAAGGCAGAAAAAGTCTTTAGGTATTCTGCATCATAAGGAGAAGCCAGGTTTTGAAGAGTACCTCGATGGCATCTTGGGAGTGTGTGTGTGTGTGTAGGGGGGGGGGGGGGTCACTGTTGTTCACGATGAGGCTACAGTCGCTGGAGCCTAGGGGAAAAGACAACGAAGAGAAATGCCAAATGTGTAATCTAGGTGTAGTGGAGACCCTGGGACACTTTCTATTGGAATGTCCAAAATACCAGTCTAACAGAATAAGATTCACTGAGAGTATGATGGGAAAGTGGGATGGGAAAATGAAGGACATGTGGTTGGTAGGTGACACAAAGGAACAAATGAGATGGTTAGTATGCTTTTCGGAGAGATTGATGAGAATGGGGTACGGGATGTCATCAAGCTGTTCGTCTCAGAGTGTTGGGAGGAGAGGAGAGGCGTGGGGTAAGGAGGCATTTGAGAACACAGGACTAATCAAGGCCTTCTCATCTGAGAACCGTGACAAATGAGCAACCGTCCAAAATGTTATAATAATAATAATAATAATAATAATAATAATAATAATAATAATAATAATAATAATAATGAAAGTGTCAAGGACACTGTAGCTCAATTTGACAAACTTGAACTTGGTATGTTATAAATGAAGTGGCAAAATTGAAGATCATTGGTACCATAACAGCATTGTGTGTGCCCAACATCAGAGTAATCCATGCATTTTTAAATGTAAACTGTAAGACTGGCTAAAGGAAGAAAGAATGTTGATACACAAATGAAGTATGTTATGTTCAGAGGTTATTGTAAATGGCAACTTTTTTCACAGAAATGAATGCTAATCAATAGCTCTTATCTAAAGGTCTTGCCTATTGAGCACACCAAGTTCCAAAACAATCCTATGATAAATGTGGCCTGTAGGCCATGTCAAAGAAAAATGTTGATGCACAAATGCAATAAATTCAAAGATTGTTGCTAACAGCAACAGTTTTTGATGGAAATGAAAAGAAAACCAATAGCTCCTATCTTTGTCACCCTGCATAAGCATATAAAGTTTCAAAACAACCTGATAATGAATGTGCCCCCCTAAGGCATGCCAAGGGAAGACGTTAATGCACAAATGCACTAAGTAGAAGGTCATTGCTTGTGGCAATGTTTTTTTGTTTTTTTTATGGAAATTCATAAATATACCCTGCAGAGAGTGCAAACGGGATAAGTTTATGCACAAATGCAGTAAGTTCAAAGGCTGGTGAAAACGACAACAATTTTCATGGAAATGAAAAAAAAGCAAAAGCTCACATCGAGAGGTCACCCCGAACACACATACCAAGTTTCAGAGTGATCCGATCATAAATGTGCCCTGAAGGGTATGTTAAAGGGAAATATTGAGGTTTGACTAAACTAAGTTCAAAGGTCAGCGGCAACATTTTTTGACAAAAATGGAAGAAAACGACAGCTCCCATATAGATGTCACCCAAACACAAGCACACCAAGTTTGCAAACGATCTAATCATAAATGCGCCCTGCAGGATGTGTCAAACTGAAATATTGATGCTTAACTGCACTAAGTTTTTACTAAATTCATCGAAGGTCATTGCCAGTGGCAACATTTTTGACGGAAGTCGGAGAAAATCGATAGTTCCCATCTAGAGGTAACCCAAAATAAGCATACAAAGTTTCAAACCGATCTGATCATAAATGTACCCTGCAAGGCATGCCAAAGGAATATATTGATGCCTGACTAAACTAAGTTCAAAGATCCTTGTCAGCGATAACATTTTCTGACAGACGGAAATGGAAGAAACTCGATAGCTCCTATCTAGAGGTCACCCCAAACAAGCACACCAAGTTTCAAAGCGATCTGATCATAAATGCGATCTGTGAGGTGTGGCAAATGAAATTGTGGATGTCCGTCCGTCCGTCCGTCCGTCCGTACGTACGTACGTACGTATGTATGTAGGTACGTACGCCGACGGACGAGAAGTGATGGCAATAGCTCAGCTTGACTTTGTTGGTAGTTTCCGCATAATATTTATTTCTTGTTATAACAAAAAGTATGAAACAGCTAATCTCCCTGCCGCATATCCATCTGCCAGGGAAGGAGGTTCAGTTGAAAATAATCTAGTTTATCCTCCAACCTATAGATCTTCCTCGACCTGTTCTTTTTTCTACTTTTCCAATTAATAACAGAATTGGGGGGGGGGGGGGGGGCGGTGTCTCAGTAGGTAGAGGTGCAGGCTGCAAACCAAGAGGTCGTCGGTTTGAATCCCACCTGCGGCAACCACGTTGTGTCCTTGGGCAAGACACTTCACCACCATTGCTCATGTGGGGGCACGATGACATCGTATACTAAGGCGTCCTGCACGTCGATGGTGCACTTGTCTTCAACCAATGCTAACCCTGCTTATGTTGGGGAGCTGACAGTTGCTCGCCGTTGCTCGGTGGTTCTCTCCGGGTACTCCGGCTTCCTCCACCCGCAAAACTGTCATTGTCATGATTAGCCATTGCACAAAAATATGTGACCTTAAACCCCAATAAATAAATAAATATAAATAATAACAGAATTGTCTTAAAAATTCATTGTGGCACCTTTCTTTATTTATTTATTTATTTATTTATTTATTTATTTATTTATTTATTTATTTATTGGAATTTAACGACACTTTCGACAGCCATAGTCACCCCGTGTTAAATTTTAACAGATGGCGGAAGCCAGACTACCCGAGAGAACCACTAAGCAATGGCCACAAACTGTCAGACTCCCCAACGTACTTAAATAAACTTCACACAGGCAAGGTTAGTATTGGTTGAAGACAAAGTCACCATCGATGTGTTGTACGCCTTAGTACACAGCATCACAGTGCCCCCACGCGGGCAATCGGGTGATGTGCCTTGGCCAAGGCCACAACCTAGTTACCCCTGGTGAGGATCGAACCGTACACCTTTCGGTTCAAAGTGCAATTCCGTAATCTCTGAGCCACCACACTCCCTGTGGTATTTATTTATTTTTTTTTATTGGTGTTTAATGACACATATTTCTACAAAATGGCTAATCATGACCACGACAGTTTTACCGGTGGAGGAAGCCAGAGCACCCAAGCAGGGATAGCATTGGTTGAAGACAAGCATACCATCGACGTGCAGTACGCCTTAGTATACAATGCCACCGTGCGCCCACGTGGGCAATGGGGTGAAGTGTCTTGCCCAAGGACACAAAGCGGTTGCCGCAGGTGGAATTCGAACTGACAACCTCTCGGCTTGCAGCCTGCACCTATAACTAACTACTGAGCTACCGCGCCCCTCCCTGTGGTACCTCTATATGGGATATTAAAATGGCTTCTACTACACATTGGTAAACTTTACAGTTGGGGTTAGAGAAAGGCAACAATTTAAAAAGAAACCAACAAATAAAATAAATAAATAAATAAATAAATAAATAAATAAATAAAGGTCTCTAGGACTCACAAATTACACATTTGGCACTCCTTTTCCCTGTCTTTCCCATTATTTCTTTTTACCAAATTTCTCCAAAGCTCTAGTGACCTCAACCTCCGTTTGAACCCAAGTGATGCCCCCTCCCCCAGGTGCCATCAAGGTACCCCACCAAACTCGACTTCTCTTTATCACACCCTACTCTCCTCTCAAAAATAATTTAGAATATCATTTTTGTTGCTAAGGGGTCTTTGGAAGAAATGGCATCCACGAAGAATTTTTTTCAGTCGGAATAGTTTCATCAGAATTTGAAGTCTTGAGATATAAATTATATCTTTCTATTAAGCATGTATTTTCTTTCTAGACTAAATTTGATATTTGGTTGCGTCACACACACAGTCGGTCATACGTATTCAATTAATGGAGGTCAGAAGAACAAGCCTGGCATTCTTAAATGAAAGTGTCAATGACACTGTAGCTTAACTTGTGTGTTGTGTTTGATGAAAAGGATAATGTTCAATGTTTATGAAAGGATTATGAAATAAGACAAGAATTGTGATAATTGGGAATATGTTCATTTCTGTTCCCTGTATGCTATGTTTATGATAAATAATATGAGGTGTACACTGTACTAAAGACCTGAGGGGTGGGTTAATATGACCTCACAGTTAATGTATGTGGCCCTCACAGTTAACGTATATCAACAAAAGTTACCAAGTTACAGTGAAATTATTCCAAAACGAGTCATCCTATCAAGTTACATTAAAATCCCTTCATAAATATGGCCTGTAGACTGTGCTAAAGGTTTTCGGGCTTCGGGCCCCTGTAGCCGTCAGTTTCCCAATTGCGTCCAAAGGGGACGTTCTCATCTAGACATTATATGAAGTCAACCTACCAAGTTACAATGAAATCCCTTAATAAATATGACCTGTAGACTGTGCTAAAGGTTTTTGGGCTTTGGGCCCTGGCAGCCATCATGGTTGAATGATCGCAACCAAAAGGAGACATTCTCATCTGGGCATCATCTGGAGTGATCCTACAAAGTTACAATGAAATCCCTTCATAAATATGACCTGTAGACTGTGATCAAGGTTTTTGGGCTTCGGGCCCCTGAAGCCGTCACAGTTGACCAATCATGACCAAAAGGGGATGTCATCATCCAGGCATTATATGGAGTCAAACTTATGGGTTACAATGAAATCCTTCCATAAATATGACCAATAGACTATGCTAAAGGTTTTGGAGTTTTGGGTTCGGGCAGCCATCAAGGCTGAATGATCATGACCAAAAGGGACCAAAAGGGGACGTTCTCATCTAGACATTATTTAGAGTCATCCTACCAAGGCAGAATGAAATCCCTTCATAGATATCACCTATAGACTGTGCTAAAGATTTTCGGGCTTTGGGCCCCTGTAGCCAACACAGTTGTCTAATGGTGTCCAAAAGGGGCTGTTCTCATCTAGACCTTACAAGTCAACCTACCAAGTTACAATGAAATCCCTTCATAAATATGATCTGAAGACTGTGCTAAAGGTTTTCAGGCTTTAGGCTTCGGCAGCCATCATGGCTGACTGATCGCAACCAAAAGGGGACATTCTCATCTGGACATCATCTGGAGTGATCCTATGAAGTTACAATGAAATCCCTTCATAAATGTGACCTGTAGACTGTGCTCAAGATTTTCGGGCTTCAGGCACCTGTAGCCATCACAGATGACCAACCACGACCAAAAGGGGATGTCATCATCTAGGCATTATATGGAGTCAACCTAACAAGTTACAATGAAATCCTTCCATAAATACGACCTACAGACATGCTAAAGGTTTTTGGGCTCAGGCAGCCATCAAGGCTGAATGATCGTGACCAAAAGGGGACGTTCTCATCTGGACACTATTTGAAGTCATCCTACCAAGCTACAATGAAATCCCTTCATAATTATGACCTGTAGACTGTTCTAAAGGTTTTCGGGCTTTGTGCCCCTGAAGCCGTCATAGTTGCCCAATCATGTCCAAAAGGGGACGTTCTCATATAGACATTATATGAAGTCAACCTACCAAGTTACAATGAAATCCCTTCATAAATATGACCTGTAGACTGTGCTAAAGGTTTTCGGGCTTCGGGCTCGGGCAGCCATCATGGTTGAATGAACGCAACCAAACGGGACAATCTCATCTGGGGATGATCTGCAGTGATCCTGCGAAGTTACAATGATATCCCTTCATAAATGTGACCTGTAGACTGTGCTCAAGGTTTTCGGGCTTCTGGCACCTGCAGCCATCACAGTTGACCAATCACGACCAAAAGGGGATGTCATCATCTAGGCATTTTATGGAGTCAACCTAACAGGTTACAATGAAATCCTTCTATAAATATAACCTTTTGCCTATGCTAAAGGTTTTTGGGCTCGGGCACCCATCAAGGCTGAATGATCACAACCAAATGGGACGTTCTCATCTAGACATTATTTGGAGTCATCCAACCAAGTTACAATGAAATCCCTTCATAAACATGACCTGTAGACTGTGCTAAATGTTTTTGGGCTTCGGGCACCTTTAGCCGTCAAAGTTGCCCAATCATGTCCAAAAGGGGACGTTCTCATCTATACATTATATGAAGGCAACCTACCAAGTTACAATGAAATCCCTTCATAAATATGACCTGTAGACTGTGCTTAAGGTTTTCGGGCTTCGGGCTCGGGCAGCCATCATGGTTGAATGATCGCAACCAAAGGGGACAATCTCATCTGGGCATCATCTGGAGTGATCCTACGAAGTTACAATGAAATCCCTTCATAAATATGACCTGTAGACTGTGCTCACGGTTTTCGGGCTTCGGGCACTTGTAGCCATCACAGCTGACCAATCACGACCAAAAGGGGATGTCATCATCTAGGCATTATATGGAGTCAACCTAATAGGTTACAATGAAATCCTTCCATAAATATGACCTTTTACCTATGCTTAAGGTTTTTAGGCCCGTGCACCCATCAAGGCTGAATGATCGCGATCAAAATGGGACGTTCTCATGTAGACATTATTTGGAATCATCCTACCAAGTTACAATGAAATCCCCTCATAAATATGACCTGCAGACTGTGCTAAAGGTTTTCGGGCTTCGGGCACCTTTAGCCATCACAGTTGCCCAATCATGTCCAAAAGGGGACGTTCTCATCTAGACATTATATGAAGTTAACCTACCAAGTTACAATGAAATCCCTTCATAAATATGACCTGTAGACTGTGCTAAAGGTTTTCGGGCTTTGGGCTCTGGCAGCCGTCATGGTTGAATGATCACAACCAAAGGGGACAATCTCATCTGGGGATGATCTGGAGTGATCCTGCGAAGTTACAATGATATCCCTTCATAAATATGACCTGTAGACTGTGCTCAAGGTTTTCGGGCTTCTGGCACCTGTAGCCATCACAGTTGACCAATCACGACCAAAAGGGGATGTCATCATCTAGGCATATTATGGAGTCAACCTAACAGGTTACAATGAAATCCTTCTATAAATATAACCTTTTGCCTATGCTAAAGGTTTTTGGGCTCGGGCACCCATCAAGGCTGAATGATCACAACCAAATGGGACTTTCTCATCTAGACATTATTTGGAGTCATCCTACCAAGTTACAATGATATCCCTTCATAAATATGACCTTTAGACTGTGCTCAAGGTTTTCGGGCTTCTGGCACCTGTAGCCATCACAGTTGACCAATCACGACCAAAAGGGGATGTCATCATCTAGGCATTTTATGGAGTCAACCTAACAGGTTACAATGAAATCCTTCTATAAATATAACCTTTTGCCTATGCTAAAGGTTTTTGGGCTCGGGCACCCATCAAGGCTGAATGATCACAACCAAATGGGACGTTCTCATCTAGACATTATTTGGAGTCATCCTACCAAGTTACAATGAAATCCCTTCATAAATATGACCTGTAGACTGTGCTAAATGTTTTTGGGCTTCGGGCACCTTTAGCCGTCAAAGTTGCCCAATCATGTCCAAAAGGGGACGTTCTCATCTAGACATTATATGAAGTCAACCTACCAAGCTACAATGAAATCCCTTCATAAATATGACCTGTAGACTGTGCTAAAGGTTTTCGGGCTTCGGGCTCGGGCAGCCATCATGGTTGAATGATTGCAACCAAAGGGGACAATCTCATCTGGGCATCATCGGGAGTGATCCTGTGAAGTTACAATGACATCCCTTCATAAATATGACCTGTAGACGGTGCTCAAGGTTTTCGGGCTTCCGGCACCTGTAGCCATCACAGTTGACTAATCACGACCAAAAGGGGATGTCATCATCTAGGCATTTTATGGAGTCAACCTAACAGGTTACAATGAAATCCTATAAATATAACCTTTTGCCTATGCTAAAGGTTTTTGGACTCGGGCACCCATCCAGGCTGAATGATCACAACCAAATGGGACGTTCTCATCTAGACATTATTTGGAGTCATCCTACCAAGTTACAATAAAATCCCTTCATAAATATGACCTGTAGACTGTGCTAAAGGTTTTTGGGCTTCGGGCACCTTTAGCCGTCAAAGTTGCCCAATCATGTCCAAAAGGGGACGTTCTCATCTAGACGTTATATGAAGTCAACCTACCACGTTACAATGAAATCCCTTCATAAATATGACCTGTAGACTGTGCTTAAGGTTTTCGGGCTTCGGGCTCGGGCAGCCATCATGGTTGAATGATCGCAACCAAAGGGGACAATCTCATCTGGGCATCATCTGGAGTGATCCTACGAAGTTCCAATGAAATCCCTTCATAAATATGACCTGTAGACTGTGCTCACGGTTTTCGAGCTTCAGGCACTTGTAGCCATCACAGCTGACCAATCATGACCAATCACGACCAAAAGGGGATGTCATCATCTAGGCATTATATGGAGTCAACCTAATAGGTTACAATGAAATCCTTCCATAAATATGACCTTTTACCTATGCTTAAGGTTTTTAGGCCCGTGCACCCATCAAGGCTGAATGATCGCGATCAAAATGGGACGTTCTCATCTAGACATTATTTGGAGTCATCCTACCAAGTTACAATGAAATCCCCTCATAAATATGACCTGTAGACTGTGCTAAAGGTTTTCGGGCTTCGGGCACCTTTAGCCGTCACAGTTGCCCAATCATGTCCAAAAGGGGACGTTCTCATCTAGACATTATATGAAGTTAACCGACCAAGTTACAATGAAATCCCTTCATAAATATGACCTGTAGACTGTGCTAAAGGTTTTTCAGGCTTCGGGCTCGGGCAGCCATCATGGCTGAATGATCACAACCATAGGGGACAATCTCATCTGGGCATCATCTGGAGTGATCCTAAGAAGTTACAATGAAATCCCTTCATAAATATGACCTGTAGACTGTGCTCAAGGTTTTCGGGCTTCGGGCACTTGTAGCCATTACAACTGACCCATCATGGCCAAAAGGGGATGTCATCATCTAAGCATTATATGGAGTCAACCTAACAGGTTACAATGAAATCCTTCCATAAATATGACCTTTTGCCTAAGCTAAAGGTGTTTAGGCTCGGACACTCATCAAGGCTGCATGATCGCAATCAAAATGGGATGTTCTCATCTAGACATTATTTGGAGTCATCCTACCAAGTTACAATGAAATTTCTTCATAAATATGACCTCTAGACTGTGCTAAAGGTTTTCGGGCTTCGGGCCCCTGTAGCCGTCACAGTTGCCCAATCACGTCCAAAAGGGGACTTTCTCATCTAGACATTGTATGAAGTCAACCCACCAAGTTACAATGAAATTCCTCAATAAATATGACCTGTAGACTGTGCTAAAGGTTTTTGGGTTTGGGGCTCGGGCAGTCGACACGGTTGGCAGATCATGCCCAAATGGGGAAATTCTCATCTAGACATCATAAAGAGTCATCCTCCCAAGTTACAATGAAATCCCTCCACTTTAAACATGACCTGCAGACTGTGCTAAAAGTTTCTGGGTTTCGGGCTTGGGCAGACATCACGGTTGATAGATCATGCCCAAAAGGGGACGTTCTCATCTAGGCATTATACAGAGGCATCCTACCAAGTTACAATGAAATCCCTTCATAAATACGACCTGTAGACTGTGCTAATGGTTTTCGGGTTTGGGGCTCGCGCAGCCATACTGGTTGCCCGATCGCGACCAAAAGGGGACGTTCTCATCTAGACATGACCCCAAACCTGCATATGCAATTTCGTGACGATCAGACAAGAACTGCGGGGTGTAGCCCGTGCTAAAAGAAAATGTGAACAGACGTCACAGACTCACAGACTAACAGACTCACAGACAGACTCACAGACTAACAGACTTCCGCATGCGTGATGGCAATAGCTTATCTTGACTATGTCAAGTTAAGCTAAAAAGCAGGAGGGCTACAAATGCCATCATCGCATGACCTTGGCTCTCCTCAAGTTTACAAAAGCTAAAAGTGTCAACATAAAGTTTAACTATTAATGAATTCTGCCTAGTGGACTTTGTATATTCTATTTGGTGCTGCTGACAAGGTAGTCTCTGACTGCCCCTCACACACCCCTGGGCCTAAGCAAGGCCCGGAGGTGTGGGAGGGGCAGTGTGGCTGTCTTACAGAAACAACTAACACAGCAGAGATCTGGAAAAATGTGAGTCTTAGGAATATGCTGTTATGGTTGTCATTATTTTCTTAGGCCAGGAAAGCCAGTTTTTGCCTCCAGTTACTTTTTAAGGCCAGCAGTAGGCGCGTGAATAAATCGCACTCCTGAAAATTCCAGGTCTGGTAGAACCCGATACGAGCTGTTGGTAACTAGGCATGACCATTTTGGAATGCCAGTGAGGTATATGTTAATTACATAAAAATTTTTGCCATGGCTACAACATGTATATTTAAACAAGAGTGGGGGGGGGGCACGCCATGGGCATACCCCCACGGTGCACACTGCATACCACCAAACAATGACAAGAGAAGAAATGATCCATGATACCGTGAAAGCTATTCCCATAAACAATCTTCATTCCAAATATCATTGAGAGCATCAAACCCCAAAACCAGAGATATGAGGCGAACAGACAAATAAATGGCTATTTTATGAGACAAACAGCAAATTTATTGTATTTGTTTTACAGCAAGGTAATTGTGAAGGACAGAAACACCTGTTACTGAAGTCTAGTAATGATCGGACCATTCACGTAAGAGATGTAGAACAAAGGCATAATGCCACATGCGGGGAGGTGATTTGCAAGTATTTTCTTTGCTTTACTGCAGGGACATGACTCATTTAAAAGCCATTCCCAGACACAATATTCATTCCAAATTTCAGTGAAATCTGATAACCCAAACCTGACATATGAGGCGAACAGACAAAAAATTTACGAGACACACAGCGATTTTTCTAAGTAAAAAGGGGGGGGGGGGGGGGGGGGGGGGGGGATAAGTCTAAAAAGTGAAAAGTAAAAAAAACTTGTTGGAGACTCATTTGAAAGCCTATCCCATAAACAATTTTCATTCCAGATTTCATTGAGATCCAGTGATTCAAACCTGAGATACGACGCGAACAGACAAAAATAGCCAATTCTTGTATATTTAAAGGGCCATAACTCACAGAAAAAAATATTTCAACAGCAAAACGGCTGATGCTGCATCAAGGTTTCATGAGAGAGAACTTCTCTATGAAATTTCATCGAAATCAGAGCAGTAGTGTTGAAGTTATAATGCAAACAGACATCTGAGTTCGGACGGACAGACGTACGCACGGACAGGCGCAATCCAGTGTACCCCACTTTTTGAAAAAGTGGAGGTATAATTATGCACTGATAAATTTCAAACAACTTTATCTATTAAATACAGTCCCGACTGACGAATAGCCCAACTACATCATCAAGGCATGCCTTGTTGATGCAGTTGGTAAGTTAGTCAGTCTGGATTTAAGACTTCAAGGCATGGACATGGCGACGGTTGGGGGAGGGGGGGCTGAGGAAAGAGCTGAGGAGTGGGTTAATATGACCTCACAGTTAGTGTACGTGGCCCTCACAGTTAACGTATGTCAATGAAAGTTACCAAGTTACAGTGAAATTATTCCAAAACGAGTCATCCTATCAAGTTACATTGAAATCCCGTCATAAATATGACCTGTAGACTTTGCTAAAGGTTTTTGGGCCCCTGTAGCCGTCAGTTTCCCAATTGCGTCCAAAGGGGAAGTTCTCATCTAGACATTATATGAAGTCAACCTACCAAGTTAGAATGAATTCCATTCATAAATATGACCTGTAGACTGTGCTAAAGATTTTTGGGCTTTGGGCTCGGGAAGCCATCATGGTTGAATGATCGCAACCAAAAGGGGACATTCTCATCTGGGCATCATCTGGAGTGATCCTACGAAGTCACAATGAAATCTCTTCATAAATGTGACCTGTAGACTGTGCTCAAGGTTTTCGGGCCCCTGAAGCCGTCACAGTTGACAAATCACGACCAAAAGGGGATGTCATCATCTAGGCATTATATGGAGTCAAACTAACAGGTTACAGTGAAATCCTTCCATAAATATGACCTGTAGACTGTGCTAAAGGTTTTGGGCTCAAGCAGCCATCAAGGCTGAATGATCGCGACCAAAAGGGGACGTTCTCATCTAGACATTATTTGGAGTCATCCTACCAAGGTACAATGAAATCCCTTCATAAATATGACCTGTAGACTGTGCTAACTGTTTTCGGGCTTCAGACCCCTGTAGCCGTCACAGTTGCCTAATGGTGTCCAAAAGGGGCTGTTCTCATCCAGACATTATATGAAGTCAACCTACCAAGTTCCAATGAAATCCCTTCATAAATATCACCGGAAGACTGTGCTAAATGTTTTCGGGCTTTGGGCTCGAGCAGCCAGCATGTTTGAATCATCGCAACCAAAATGGGACATTCTCATCTGGGCAACATCTGGAGTGATCCTAAGAAGTTACAATGAAATCCCTTCATAAATATGACCTGTAGACTGTGCTCAAGATTTTCGGGCACCTGCAGCCAACACTGTTGACCAATCACGCCCAAAAGGGAATGTCATCATCTAGGCATTATATGGAGTCAGCCTAACAAGTTACAATGAAATCCTTCCATAAATTTGACCTATAGACTATGCTAAAGGTTTTTGGGCTCGGGCAGCCATTAAGGCTGAATGATCACGACCAAATGGGGACGTTCTCATCTAGACATTATTTGGAGTCATCCTACCAAGCTACAATGAAATCCCTTCATAATTATAACCTGTAGACTGGTCTAAAGGTTTTCGGGCTTTGGACCCCTGTAGCTGTTACAGTTGCCCAATCGTGTCCAAAGGGGGCGTTCTCATCTAGACATTATATTAAGTCAAACCTACCAGGTTACAATGAAATCCCTTCATAAATATGACCTGTAGACTGTGCTAAAGGTATTCGGGCTTCGGGCTCGGGCAACCATCATGGTTGAATGATCGCAACCAAAAGGGGACATTCTCATCTGCGCATCATCTGGATTGATCCAACGAAGTTACAATGAAATCTCTTAATACATATGACATGCAGACTGTGCTTAAGATTTTCGGGCTTCAGGCACCTGTAGCCATCACAGTTGGCCAATCACGACCAAAAGGGGATGTCATCATCTAGGCATTATATGGAGTCAACCTAAGAAGTTACAATGAAATTCGTCCATAAATACGACCTATAGACTATGCTAAAGGTCTTTGGGCTCGGGTAGCTATAAAGGCTGAATGATCGCGACCAAAAGGGGATGTTCTCATCTAGACATTATTTGGAGTCATCCTACCAAGCTACAATGAAATCCCTTCATAATTATTACAGTGTAGACTGTTCTAAAGGTTGTCGGTCTTCGGGCCCCTGTAGCCGTCACAGTTGCCCAATCGTGTCCAAAAGGGGACGTTCTCATATAGACATTATATGAAGTCAACCTACCAAGTTACAATGAAATCCCTTCATAAATGTGATCTGTAGACTGTGCTGGAAGCCATCATGGTTGAATAATCGCAACCAAACGGGGACATTCTCATCTGGGCATCATCTGGGGTGATCCTACGAAGTTACAATGAAATCCCTTAATAAATATGACATGTATCCTGTGCTTAAGATTTTCGAGCTTCAGGCACCTGTAGCTATCACAGTTGACCAATCACGACCAAAAGGAGATGCCATCATCCAGGCATTATATGGAGTCAACTAACAGGTTACAATGAAATCCTTCCATAAATATGACCTTTTGCCTATGCTAAAGGTTTTTGGGCTCGGGCTGAATGATCGCAATCCAAATGGGATGTTCTCATCTAGACATTATTTGGAGTCATCTTACCAAGTTATAATTGTGACCTGTAGACTGTGCTAAAGGTTTTCGGGCTTCGGGCCCCTGTAGCGGCGGTCACAGTTGCCCAATCACGTCCAAAATGGGACTTTCTCATCTAGTCATTATATGAAGTAAACCCACCAAGTTACAATGAAATTCCTCAATAAATATGACCTGTAGACTGTGCTAAAGGTTTTCAGGTTTTGGGCTCGGGCAGTCGTCACGGTTGGCAGATCACGCCCAAATGGGGAAATTCTCATCTAGACAACATAAGGAGTCATCCTACCAAGTCACAATGAAATCCATCCATATTAAACATGGCATGCAGACTGTGCTAAAAGTTTTGGGGTTTCGGGCTTGGGCAGTCATCACGGTTGACAGATCATGCCCAGAAGGGGACGTTCTCATCTAGGCATTATACAGAGGCATCCTACCAAGTTACAATGAAATCCCTTCATAAATACGACCTGTAGACTGTGCTAATGGTTTTCGGGTTTTGGGCTCGGGCAGCCATACCGGTTGACCGATCGTGATCTTCTAGACATGACCCCAAACCTGCATATGAAATTTCGTGACAATCAGACAAAAACTGCAGGGTGTAGCTCGTGCTAAAGGAAAATGCTAAAGGAAAATGTGAACAGACTCACAGACTAACAGACTTCCACACACGTGGTGGCAATAGCTTATCTTGACTTTGTCAATTTAAGCTAAAAATCGGGACAGCCCTACTCACGACTAATAAAACTTATATCAATGTAGGCATTGATTGTGACCTATCAACACAAACGAGAGAGAAGCTCATAGAACTTTCTAATCCAGAGAGAGTAATTAAATACACGAGCAAACCCCTCACATCATTTTTGTGAGAAATTGTTGTATGCACGCAACAAAGAGAAATGACAAACATGGCCTAGAAAATTTACTGCTAGGTTACAGAAGAACATTTTTGTGCCACCGAGAGAGGCCGATCTGATTTGGGTCACCTGCCACAGATTTTGGCTACCTCCCACTAATGAGATGAATGTACAGAACAGTATGGCCATCGTGGATTGGTCACCTTCCTCGGGTGGGAATTATTTCCATGGACGCAGTAATATTGGATTTCAAACACCAATTATAGGAATAATCATCAACAAAAATTTAATTAATGAATCACCTGGTACAACCCGGTGCTTCATTAATTAAAATTTTGCTGCTGCTGATTTTTATTACCTGGTAATCGCATGCGTGGACATCATTGCCCAAGCGTGGATTACGACCACTCCACGGCGACTGTACTGTAGAAGGCTGGGTCTAGCATGAGGCTGTCATAATAACTGACAAGGCAAAAAGATTCAAAAATGCCCAGGAGGAAGAGAGAGCTCTGCGTTCATGAGCTTAGCTCTTTATTGTTATATAAATAATGAGAGAAGCCCAGTAATATCATATGTCATTATGCTTCACGTTTGGAACATCAGCCGTGATTGGTTAATTTGACACCTTCTAAAAGTCATGGTACTGGAGTTTTGGGGCAAAACACGGGTACTATCGGAACGTTCTTCCCTGGAGACAAGAGAATGTAGAAAATGTAATCTCCACTTCCATTGATCAGCGTCGATTGGAATTTTTCAACACCAAACGCTGGCTCTGTGTCCGTTTAACCTTTTTCGACACCAGTAGACCCAAACTTACCAACAAATATATCATCTTCAGTGGGTGTGTTTTCAGTTTTGACTGCAAACAATGAATTCAAAAGAATCAGAAATGTTAAAAACTCACGTGTTGTTCACCACTTCAGTGAATCCTGAATATGAGTTATGACTTCAATCGATTATATTTACACAAGTTTTGTACTTCTCGACCTCACTGAGCCTCCGCCTCACGTTCAAAATAAATTGTTTCACTCCGCTTAATTCTATCAACTGTCGTCGTCTGAGAAACATGAATTTATTTTCCATTAATTTATACCACTTATCACACAAGCATTAACAATGAATTATAACACGAACAGCAGGATGCAGTTGTAAACACTGGCATTTGGTGATACAGAAACCCCCAGAGCGACGGTACTTGTGACGAGTCATTCGAAGAGACGTCATTCCTTCGATATGACGTCATGTTTTTGGATTCGACTACATTGTTATTACAAGATTGATGACATGTTGCAGTTAACGCTTATCAATGAAAGTTTGCTGCCTCAGGTTTTATTTCAGAAATCACACAAACTCAGGTGCTATCGACCGATAGAACATGAAAAGAAACGTTCTAATATTATAATAGTATAAGATCGATAGAAAAAATTCATGAACACTCTCGCCCCTCCAAGTTTTGTAATAAATTGCCAAACTAGAAAGAGGTAGGGCCCTGCAAATCACACATTTTTGATTCGAATCTAAACGCTAATCGAATCGGTTGTGTTATTCAAAATCGAATCGAATCTCGAATTGCATTCTGGGCGTTTTGAAGTTGATCGATATGGGAGGGGGGGGGGGTGCATGGTCTGTGTCTGTCTGCCTGACTGTTCTGACTGTGGCAGTTCAAACTGATAAAATATTCCATCTACATTATCAAGGCATGCCTTCCTGGAAGGTATGCCTTGATGGTGTAATTGGAATATTACTCAGGAATGGATGCAAGACTTACCAGTACTAAGCACTGCACAGGACTAGCCGCTGACAACAGCTCATCATCAACATTTTCGGAAAACTTTAACTTTATTTTCAAGTGAGGCATGGGTCAGATGATATTTATGTTAAAAGAGATGAAATTACACTCTGTCTTTATTTTCATTATTATTTACGTATAATTACATTGTTAATGTAGTTATACGTTTTGGGTCCAAATACTCAATTCTCATTGGTCAGCTGGATGAAAACGTCATGACCAAATGTAATTCATTTTCAAATGAATACATTTGGTCGAACTTTAACCCGCATTTACGGTAGGGCTCAGTTGACAGAATGTAATTCGGGCGGTGTTTGGGTGGGATTTCAACTTTTAGTGCCTCTCGCAGTGATCAACTCCGCTGCTGTTTCTTTGGTGACATTTCCCAACTGTGGCATAAAGCCCGTTACTAAAATACTCGTTTCCATTTCTAAAATTGTGAAAATTAAAAATCAGAGTTGTACGCTTTGTCTCTTGTGTGGGGTGGTTTTTCGCCTCGTTCGTTCGTACATGTTTTATTTCGTCTTTTTGCGTTGTTGTTTGGTAAAAAGTAGTTTAAACAGTTACGGAACTGAATGCAATTTTTATAATCCTCATTGGAGTATGAACGTGTGGGAATGGGTACAATTTATGTATGTAGAGTATGAACGTGTGGGAATGGGTACAAATTATGTATGAATCCTTTCGGGATTCATACATAATTTGTACCCATTCCCACACGTTCATACTCCAATAAAGATTATAAAAAATGCATTCAGTTCTTAAATAAATTGCATCTGAGCAATGCGTTTTGTGAGACAATAGAGCTGAAACGGTTAAGGGGTTTTCTTGATCGATTAATCACGTGGATTAACCTTGGTTAACCGATTAATCACTTGTCCAAATAGATATCTGAATAACTGCCATACCGTTGATGATTTTCAGGATGAACCCTTTACCCAACGTAACAAACAAAATCGACTAGACCTACATAAAAATATCTCCATTCAAATTTATTGTGTTTTCAATTTTTGTCTCAAGAACATAGCTTATGACCCCTCATTGGAACGAGCTCGTTGAGTTCATTCCAATGAGGGGTCATAAGCTATGTTTTTGAGACAAAAATTGAAAATTTGTAGTAACTCATGAATTTAGTTTGCAAGTATCGTCTACTATCCGCAATGGGTAAAAGATTAAGAATGACCATTTCCAGCCACTGAAACAGTATGATGATCATGAAAGTAAACAAGTATGTCAGCAAGTAACTTGCATGCTTCACTCTATCTAATATAATTGATGGGAGTCAGTGTGACAATGTTTGTCTGTTTTGGAGCAAGTTTGTTCCTTTGTTAACCCATATAATACAGTAGTTCAAAAGTAACGCATAATCGATCAATTATTTTTTGGATCGATCAAGATGTTGATCATTGATTAATCGATTAATCAGTTAACCGTTTCAGTTCCAGATGACAATGACTGATATTAAGCTTTATTATGCCAGCTAATGAAGCTCGCCAATCACAGTCCCTGAATAGTGGGACGGTACTGAGCCGTATTGGGTCACCTGCATCCCGAGGTGACCTAATACGAAACTCGTATTAGGTCAGTACCGCCATTTTGTTTCGACGTGGAAATTCCTCACCTCGCGGTGCTTTTATATCCATATTGAAGAAATTGCAGTACAATCAAACGTCCCTCCGTGTCTATATGTCTCATTTTCTCTCGTTTTATAATAAATTTATTGTGAAATTTATTTTCTAAATGTAAATTTAATTATTTGAAGTGAGAAATACTACTGTATTCGATCTACCGATAACGGATAAGTCGGTCTAGCCCTAACTTGACATATGGTCTAAGCTTATTGAGGCTAACACACAACAGTTTGGGTACGGTGTTCGCCTCGATATTTTAAAAGCTTTAGAAAAAATATATAACCCATAAATGCGTTGTTAGAAAGTTGAAAAATATATATAGTGTGAATAAATAAACTGAGAAAAAAATTGTCTTATCCCGGGAATAGATTAATTTCATTTTTTCTCGTTGAGCTCATTCTGTAGTCGCTGTTGTGGTAAATGGATAACGTCGCTTCAAAAATGGATTTAATTTCATTGAATAATTATACGATTGCACAATGATGAAATTGTAGGAAAATGAATGAAAGTCAATGGGAAAATATGCGAGATACATTTATTTTGTTCGAATTCTATAAAATCGGACGTTTCGGACATTTTCTGCACACTCAAGACAAAGTGACAGTACGAAGAAAAGCGTCTATCGCTGTTGTCTGTGTTGTCAAGGAAATTATACACAAACAGGGAGTCAACTGCGCACGTTTGTTTCAACTTTCAAAGCGTTTTGCACCAGTTTTGAAAATGTGCCGGCATTCAAATTTGATTGTTATTTTGTTTTCGCTGGCATAATAAATACGTTACAGGACGTTCAGGTGGCGGATACGGTATCATATGAGGCTCGGCAAAAACAATATTGGACTCGGCGTACCGCCTCGTCCAATATTGTTTTCACCTCGCCTCATATGATACCGTATCCGCCACCTGAACGTCCTGTAACTTATAATATTCCCGTGTAAAGATTCGAAAGGAAACAAAGCAGACAGCCGATTTCTTATCAAATTGAATCGAATATCAACTTAAGATTCGAAATCGAATCGATTCTCGAAGCTTCACAGGCCCCTACAAAGAAGTGTAACAATAAGACCCAATGGGTTAGTTACATGTATGGGGCCACACTTGTGCTAATAATATGATAACCAGCATACGCATCAATGTGTTAATTCAAGTGTAGGCCTAACAGGCTGGGGAGGCTAGGATATGAATGGTCCCATGTCATAGATACAAGATTTCGGAGGCAAACGGGAGATAATTTAAGACGTTATTACCAATAGGTAGCCTTCAAAATGTCTGATAATCCATATAATTAGGTTATAAAAAGGCCCTAACCCCAAGAGAAGATAATCCTGTTAATACAGCTAAACTCATAGTTTACATACTAAACAAGAGGGATGTTACATCCTGTACGCTTACCTACAGTTAAAACTAGAAGCCCTGTCTTGAACTGTGCGCTTATCTAGGCTTAATTGCGCGTAGGAATTGCGCACAATTGCCATATCGAATGGCATCCAAAGCACAGCAGGTTCTCCTGGTTACTCATTGCAGACACAGGCAACGTTTCTGCCAATGGCCCTTGGGTTACCCGGAGGTCTATTAGCACAAACATTGCTTGTGTTCAGGCCATATGTACAGAATTTGATAGTCTTATTACTATGATCATAACGCGTAGGTTAACGCGCAGATCGACGTGCTATATGTGCGCATTTCATGACAGGACTTCTAGTTTTAACTGTATGCTACATCTCATGAGTGTGGACCCGAACGTTTTATTTTTCACGAACGCTTGCGCGAGTGAAAAATAATACGTTCGGGTCCCCACGAATGAGATAATTCCCAATATTCACTAAAATAGCGTCGATTTTATTTTAACTAGCCTACATGCTACGGGGCATTTTACTGGCCAATATTCAACCCAATTTGACTGCAAACAGTTTCAAGACAATAACAAAGATCTCCTGATCGTTTCTGCCAGGCGACGTTCAAGGCAACGTCATGCACCGAAGCGTAACGTCATTTAGGAAGCTACTGAAAAAATCAACGTGTGGACCAGCTGCGAAAGCGTTCGTGAAAAATATAACTTTCAGGTCCACACTCATATATAACTTTCAGGTCCACACTCATGAGATAATTCCAGATACTGACTAAAATAGAGTAGATTTCTTTTCTTATAAAATGCTACAAGACATTTTATTGAACAATATTCAGCCCAAATCGACCCCAAATGCGTATGTTCCAGTCCAATAACAAAGATCAGCTAATGGTTCTTTCAAGGCGACGCGATGCGGCGTAGCGTGACATCATTTAGGAAGCTACCGAGGAATATTTCTCGATATCTATCTATCAAGTCGATAGATATCGAGAAATATCTTTTAGATTATTGGCGATAATTCACAGGCTAGCATATAATAAATTGTAATTATCACAAAGGTTCAGAAAAATAAAAAAAGTACCCAGCAAATATCAATATGTAATAGTAGCTAATTAATCACCAAAATAAAGGCTAACTATTTATTACTGCAATGTTCTTCATTACCCTGTGCCTACAATATCAATCACCCGAAAACAACCATAGAAACAAAACATGCCATGACTCAAACTTTTACAACCTAAAATTGACTATGTCCGGAAAAAATATGATTATTTTAACTGAAAAAACACATTTTTCATAAAATGTGTGCATACAGCAGGGTTAATAGCTGAAGTCCTCGACTTGGAGCACACATGCAATTTTTCAATGCAATGCAATGCATAAGTTAATGTTATGTCATTCAAGT
Organism: Pictodentalium vernedei; assembly: GCA_031216915.1. Lineage (NCBI taxonomy): Eukaryota > Metazoa > Mollusca > Scaphopoda > Dentaliida > Dentaliidae > Pictodentalium > Pictodentalium vernedei. Next base: position 494,456,269 of record CM062295.1, read on the forward strand.
AAAGGTCGAAAAATGTTTCGAAATGGCGAATGATAAAGTGTTTTTATCGATATGCACGGAGCATGAAACAAGTTGAATATTGACGAATGACACAGGCGGTTTGGGTGAGAAAGACTCCCAAACGCCTGTTACTGAACCAATGCGGTTTTGTTGGCCCACGTGTTTGCATATTTGAACAGGGAAGTGTCACTTATACCATTCGACGTACGCAGTGAGTGAAAAACCATATACTATTTACAAAAAGCTTCCAAATTTACCCATCGCTGAAAGCAAAAAGTTGCAAAACCTTATAATTGTTATTACCCCCATTATAGAATCCCGGCTACGCGCCTGCGTGCAACATGATTAGGCGGTAATTTCGAACATAATCTGTATCTCTGATGAAATTCAAATCTAATCTTATCTGATTTGGGTTCCGAAACCGCAGAAAATTAAATTAAACGTCGATGTTTTTCAAACACGATGATGCAATTTAATAAAAACGACGAATGGATTTTCTCGATTATGTTAAAACAACATCCGGTAAGCGATCCCACCCAGTGGGTAAGGGGATTCAGTATTATTTTACTCTTAAATTCGAAACTGCGAATATTTCCAATTTGTAATTCCAAACTATTTAATTACGAGAAAACACTTACCTTCAGGTAATTCTAAAAATATTCTTTTAGACCTGATGGTCTCAGATGGATTATTTGCAGTCTTCTCACACCAATAATATCCTGGTATATCATAATCTGATCCAAAGATGCTTCGGTCAATTCCAGATTGTGACAAATTCAATGAAACGGGCATTGTGAACTTCAGTGAATTTTTGGTTATAGCTCTGCCGAGAATTCTATGTTGTTTTACCCAGTAGACGTCTGTTTCTCTTGCCGACGGTACATTCAGTGAACAAGTGACATCATGCTTTGTTTGATCAACTACAATATTTTCATCTTGACTCGGACTTACAAAGTTGACGACATCTAAAATAAAAGTACATACTTCTATAATTTTTATAGTAAAGCATTTTTGGGAGGTTGCCCAACTAGTGGACAGCCACGTGCTTTCTTTCCGAGGCTGTATTTGTTATGCCTCAACAACAACAATAAACCAAAGCACGGAGAAAGAATGGATATCATGAGGTTATGATGCAATATCGTCTGAAAATTGATAATTTTCAATATCGTTCAATTTGTAACGATATACTTCCCTAACGATACGATATGTATCACAATTCAATCTGCATGATACAATATGTATCATGATGCACATGATCTCTCATGGCACGCATCTACGACTATCAAAAACTTTGAACTACATGTTACACAGGCCCGACATTTCCAGGAGAGCGATTTATTCTGCTGGCCTTAGAAAATAATGATTACCATAACAGCCTATTTCTAAATCCCACATCTTTTCAGATCTCTGCTATGTTAGAGGTCTCTGTAAGACGGCCACACTGCCCCCCCCCCCCCCACACCTCCGGGCCTTGTCGAGGCCCGGAGGCGTGGGAGGGGCAGTTTAACCGTCTCACAGATACTACCTTCTTAGCAGCACTAAATAAAATGTACCATGCCCCTTTGGCAGATTTCATTAATAGTAAAATTTAATTTTGTCATTTTCAGATTTTGAAAGCTTGAGGAGAGCTAATCGCTCCCCTAGGCCATGCAACTGGGGCGATTTTTAGCCCTCCTACATTTTTAAGAATGCCAAGCCTGCATGTATTCATTTGCAGTAGCTTCCTTTTATAACATTTTTTTTTAATGCACTCTTTAACCCTTTACCTAAAATGAAAAGCAGGTGACACTTGCAAAATGTTTTTGAATAACTAATTGTTTTCATTTTTTGTCTCAAAAACATAGGTTATGAACTCTCATTTGGAACGAGCCCGACGAGCTTGTTCCAACGAGGGGTCTAAAAAATGTTTTTGAGACAAAAAATGAAAAAATAATGAAAATTAATTGGCGATTTTTGAGAATCGAGCTGGTCGGTTTTTGCCGTGACGTTGGGTAAAGGGTTAAACAATATGTAACTTCTCAAAGTGTTACCCATTGGCATTCAGTTATTTCAGGTTTTCATTTTATGACATTTTACTAAAAAACCCAATCATTTCCAACCACAACATTAATCCAATCCGTGGCAGTCTTGTCTGCAGATCCCGTTTTATCTTAATTGGTCAACTTTTTTTTCGGTAAATCTTCGGACATCTTGACACCCCTCGAACTTTTTTTTAAAAACGTTTCTCCCAGCTGTTTTGCAAATCTGCCCAAATTTGTACTTATATTTTCACAAACAGTACTAGCCACCAAATGGTTAGGCGTGTATAGACATCAGCCGAAGAGAAACAGCGATACGAATTTCAACAAACACGGCCAAAAGATAACGAATGTAATTTAGACCGGTTCTCAAAAGGTTGCTTTGATTTTTTATCGATTCATTTGATCAGCACAGCTTCAAACAAAACAAACGGACTCTTCACTTTTGGGTTTAAACATCGGAATTAAAATTTGTTTATTTAAATGAATTTTAATGCGTGGGGTGTTTAATAAACACAGAACGCGACGTGAGTTTGAATCGATGGGTGTTTTACATAACTGGTTGGAATGGCGTAATCGTATTTCGCGAGAGCCGTAACACCCACATCGCATTCTGTCTGTGTATTTGGACAGACGAAACATTTTATACTATACCGTTATAGGCGACAGAGGTTCGCAGATCAGCAACTGAATTACACTACAGAAAGTTGAAATCAAGTGACAGTTTAGCACTAATGGTCCCAAATCGATATCACTCCGAAAATATAACTTCAAACTCCAAAGGTATCTCCTAAATACCGTCGTGCGAACCACTCTCATTTTATGAGAGCCCTACCCCACGCTGGTCATCCGATTACCACCTATGCGGTGCAGTACCTCGTTTGTGGTTTAAAAAAGACGGAAACTTGAAGGTAGGTGTCATAAAATATGGTATAACAGCTATTAACTTGCGTATATCACTAAAAAAAATTTAATCTGGCGATCTATGGAATGTTATTGCATTCTTATACATAGTGTCAGTGTGTTTTATGAAGTAATTGCGCTCTGTTATTAAAAATACATTAGCGTTCATCCTCATTCTTTCGAAAATTTTCGACAAATTTTGTTCTCTCCGTGAATATCAAGGACGTAGAAGGTCAAACCTTCGCTCCATTGTTGCTTCAGACTTTTGTCTTTGAGTTTAGGTCAGCTTCAGCTTTCATAAAAAGTTCTGCATTCGCCTTATTTGGCAGCTTCGACGAGAGGTGTTGAACTTTTAGAATACCTGATTTGCGGTGTTGTCTATACCACAAAGGGTGGTAACTTACACCGCAAATAAGGTATTCATACAAATCAATTACCCCCTCGATAAATTCTGTTTAAACATGTTTTCACAAAAGGCTCACAAACGTAACTTACACATTTGGCTAAAATAAGACAATTCTCTATACGATTGCTGCTCGAAGGACTCGCAATAGCACATTTTAAATATAATTCGCAATTCAAACCAAACAACTGGAATTTTTAACTCCATATTTCCACTTTAAAATACTTCAAAAAAATTGTTTTTTATTTCTCTCATGAAAATATTTCTTGGATGAAAGTATTGGTGATTAATACACACCCTGGAAGAGTTTGCAACACTAGTAGGCTTGTTGAAATGCGTGTACTTACTAATGTTCCAGCTTGTATGTGTAACAATCTGCTGTTTTTTAAACTGCAAACTAGGTACTGCACCGCAAAGGTGGTAATCGGATGACCAGCGTGTACCCCAGTAATGACAGAAAACACAGCCACAGTATGTCACACACGGCTAAATCAGTACCTGAGATTTGCTCTACAGGTTCGCACTATTGCACAGGGTAGAATTCTAAACACTTAGGGCATATGTTGAAGCTTATGCCATGTAAATTGGAGACTTATTTTTAGTATCAGATTTTAGATTTTATTAGGCTAAATGTTGGACAAGAGAATTTGAAGTTTTGATCACAAAGTTGGAGTCTAGTGCATAGGAGTAAATTACCAGAGGAATCAGGGTGTGTGTGTGTGTGGGAGGGGGGGGGGGGCTGGGGTCGGAAAAAAAAATCAGGAACATAGACGTGGGTGGTGGGTGTCCGTCGGCTCCCAAATGAGTTTTTTCCATGAGCTAAAAAAAAAATTTCCACAATGTTTTTTGCTACATTGGCATGGCGGGGGTTCGAACCCACGCCGAGAGAGTTTCCTTCGGCACCAACCGCCTAGCGAAACTATACTGAACCACGCACACCACTCGGCCACCGACAGACCCCAAAAAGGGAATGCTAGTTAACCAAGTATATACAAGGCCAGTACAGAACACACGGAATACTCAATTATTTAATTATTCATCGGATAATTGCATCTAAGCACTTAATTCTACGAACCGCACCTCAGAAGAAATCAGCGACAGTACTTGTCTTTTTCAAATTTCTCGGATGCCATAGAATTAAGAAAGGACGCTGGTTTAGTTTATCATAATTTGTGATCTAGTTGGAAGGGAGGGAGCGTGGTGGCTCAGTAGGTAGAGGTGCAGACTGCAAGCCGAGAGGTCCTCGGTTCGAATCCCACCTGCGGCAACCACGTTGTGTCCTTGGGCTAGACACTTCATCTCCATTGCCTGCGTGGGGGCACGATGACGCCGTGTACTAAGGCGTACTGCACGTCGATGGTACGCATGTCTTCAACCAATCGAACCCTGCCTGTGCTGCAGTGCGGAGTTACGATGTTGGGGAGCTGACAGCTGCTCTTTGCTCGGTGGTTCTCTCCGGGTACTCCGGCTTCCTCCACCCGTCAAACTGTCACGGTCATGATTAGCCATTGTGCATAAATGTGACCTTAAACATCAATAAATAAATATATAAATAGTTGGAAGGGAAATGACAAAACACAACAACTGCTAGAGCATGTGCATGTGCTAGAGCATGTGCATGTGGTGGGGTACCATATATAATGGGGCTTGGGAATTTTCAGTATATGTCGGAATATGTTGATTTTCATGGACACATGCCTCACAGCGACAGAAAAAGGAAAATTTGCAATCATTGACTTCGCCAATGAGTGCATTAACTTTTCAAATTAAATGAGAATTGTGTAATTTTAACAAATTTAATCAAAATAAAATACAACAAATGCATCACATAACGCTTTCTGTAAAGCTGAAAACTAAAAGAACCCTGCTTCATGATGACATACAAGAGAACTATATGCACATGTGAACTTATTCTCGGACCATTGATGGGGATTGTGTATGAGTTTTGGGCAAATAGTTCTCACGGGTGATTCTTTGGTAACGTGTGTCACAGAAATCAGACAAATTGGAAATACATCAATACATCCAGATACATCCCTCATAAACTCTGCGCTTTTGCACCTTGGTTGATATGAGTAGTGAGTGAGTCATTTCATGAGGTAGTAAGAGAGAATCCCAACCATGTGCAGACCATGTGGCCCATTTACTGTGTAGGGGAAAACACCAGTAACGTGTGTAACTTAAAATGACATTTTATGCCGCACACGTTACCGGTGTGTAGTAATTGGACCACATGGTTGGTATTCTCTTCTACTGCCTGACCAAAGCTGTCGGACTGCTCCATCACATGAAGCACTACTCATATCGTCCTAGGTGCACAAGCATAGTAGAGTTTATGAGGGATGGATTTCCGATTTGTCTCATTTCTGTCTGTAAAGAGTGACTTTAGTGACGCTTCCTCTCCTCTGCCTACCATCACCAAAGTCACCCTCTGGGAACTTCATTCTGATGATATGTCTCATAGTCTGTCAGAGAATATTATTCATAAGCAGAATGAGGTTTCAAGAGCTGTCCAGAGGGGAATTTGATAACGCTGTCCCGCATGACATAAACTGTCATCGTGTTTCAAGTAATTAGCCTTTTAGCTACAAAAGTGACCAGAATATAAAAGCACAGCACATCAATAGTATCAATGTCAGGCGATGTGGTGAATATACGGGAATAATTTAATCATTTGTCCCGCTTCTGCGTTTGATTGGTTGAAAGCATACAGGGTGAAAGTTGTCAAAATCGTATGAACCAAATCACGTCATGATTTGGAATGTATACACGTTCGCACACATCCGATCCAACTTTGAAGACTCTGGGAGCCCCGCCCACTCAACTCAAATTGTCACCGTGAGGCGTGACGACAGACTGATAGATGGATAACAAGCTTGTAAACAAAGATCAATGATCGAGTTTTCATCGCCTCCATTCAGCGAGAATATAATGATAATTTCTTGGGAACAATTGAATTTAATAAAATATACCGAAGTTGGAGACGAATAAAAAGATCATACATCCAAACGTGATTTTGGGGGAACTTAAAAAAATGTTTTTAATGCTATTGTTACGTGACTTATTAAATATCTGTCGTCTGAGATCGTCTGAGCATTTTGGGCAAAATTACCCCCCCCCCCCCGGGGGAATGATTGGAAACTGGTTTCGAAAAACTGACTATTTTTTAAAATTTCATTTTCATATGGAGTTGTCACCAGGCATGTAACTAAAAAATGAGACAGAAACATATAATGTTTTTACATTTTAGAAACGGGGTGAAATGCTCCAGGTTTAGGTGAGTGGGGTAGTGGGAGAATTCTGCTTTCGAGGCTGCTGGATGGCTGAAAATAACTAGTATCGGCATTTTTTCGTGTAATTTTGCAGGCTAAAGCCTTACATTTGACAATAAATTATTTCACCCATATTCAGATAATTTATTTCTACTTAGTGAGATAGAGTTATATACTACTCAAAGTTTGCTAAGCTCGACAAATTTGACACATCATTGTGAAATTTTCTTGTGACACACTTGCGATATTTTGTGTGGATATGATTGAGGAATGTATTGAGATGGTCCCCAGTGTTTACATTAGCTCTCTTGACAGGCAGACTTTTCGTGACAGTCATGGAAAACATGTACCCCTTGATTTCCATGATGTTTTCGAGTACTGTCTACATATACATGAGGTGTGTAGGGTATTCAGTCTTCATTTCAACACAGACCCTTTTGATTTAATGATTGAATATGGCGAATGCAAATGTAAGAAGACATTTGTCTGAAGCAGAAATGTGGTGGGCTGTAGGGATGGTGGAACAAGGGGGCTACCCATCGGTAGGTTGGTGAAGCCCTTGGTGTGCACCATACGGTGATCACCAGAGCCTAGGCAAGATTTCAATAGTATGGCACACCAGTCAGACGACATGGTGGTGGCAGAGACAGGGCAACATCTGCAGCTGAAGACCGTCTTTTGATCATTCAGGCCTGTAGGAACCGCTTTGACACAGCAACGCAGCTTCGCAGTGACCTTCAGAATGCATCTGGGGTATTTTCTCCGATCGAGAAGACCATGTATTCACATTCAGCTGTCCCGCCAGGCACGGTGCGAATGAGCCATGGGTTACGTTGGATGGACCAGAGGAGATTGACGACCTGCCCTTTGTACAGATGAGTCAAGGTACTACCTATAGACAACACCGATAAGCGTTCTAGGGTATGGAGAAGACCAGGAGAGCGATTCCATGCAGACAACATTGCTGAGCATGACCGCTATGGTGGAGGATCAATAATGGTCTGCGGCGGCATCAGCTGGGATGGACGTACAGAGCTCTGTGTCCTTGACCGTGGTACATTGACTGCACAGCGGTATATTGATGAGATCCTGGATGCCCACGTCAGATTGTATGCAGGTGCAGTGGGTGATAGATTCATTCTGATGGACGATAATGCCCATCCTCGTGTTGCCCATGCTGTCCGAGAGTACCTACAGAGGGAGGGGATTGAACATATGGACTGGCCTGAAAGCTCCCCTGACCTCAATCAAAGTGAACATGTCTGGAATGAGTTGCAACTTGCAATTTCAGTCCGTCCTGTCCAACCAAGAAGTGTCCAGGAGCTTGGTACCATGCTGGTCCATGAATGAAATAACATCCCACAAAGGACCATCTGGAACCTGATCGGGAGCATGAGATGGCGTTGCCAAGCTGTAATTTACAATAATGGGTCTCATACTCGATACTGAACCCATATCAGTTCGCTTCGTCAACATTTTTGGCAAATTTGAAAATTTTCCTCTTTTACCAATAATATCCATTTTCCATGGTAATCGTATTCAAAAGTTAAAAAATAATGTCAAACACAAACAAAATCTCAATTTCTGTGCTTAAATCATTAAAGATATAATTAAATATAAAATACATACACTTTTCATAACAATATTTCAACTTAAACGTAAAACAGGTAGTTGGATATACTTGGTGCCTAGCAAACTTTGCGTAGTACACGCTAAACACTAAAGTGTTAAAAACTACACTTGAAGTGCTGTATTTAACAATTACTAAGTGCTGAACTAGCACTTTGTTCAAGTGTAGATATCCTAGAATTTGACAGGTGTTACAATAATACCACTTGACAAGTGTCATGTCGAGACACTTAAAAAGAAACAACGCAGATGACGCGGATCAGACTCGAACTCTCGAGCCTGATTCGCGTCATCTGCGTTGTGTCCTTTCCTTTTAATTATGTACCCACCAAGCTCAAATCAAATTATGGACGATTCTGGAAGAACCACCAATTCTAGACACATGGGAAGTGTCATCCATTCAAGTTTCAGATGTCTGACGATTGTAATGTCTAAGTGCTTAAAGCATTGCACTTTGAGTGTTAAAATCAAACACTAAGAATTAGAATGGCTTTAACACCTTGAAAGTGTCAGTTTTAATACTTTAGTTTTTAGTGTGCATATGTTTTTTCAGTGGATTTCGAAAATGTAATACATGTTATGGATTAGGTAACTGAGTTAAAGAATATTCGTATTTGAAGAGAGTGTATGACATGTCATTTTTGGAAAAGCCTGGAAAACTGTGGAGCGGAACCTGAAAGGTGTCATTTTCATCCCAGTGTACCAAACACATCTAACGCTATGACGAAACAGACGACAAAGGTGCGTAAAACGTCGAAATTAAAGTGTACTCTGGAACTTTAAATGACGTTACTTCTTAGCACTCATCAAACCAAATATAAAGCTGAAAACATTTTAAAAATCCGACTTCAACAACTTCAAATGATAGATTGTGACAAAAATACCGCCAGGGGGAATCCCTCCCATTTTCGGGCAAGTCTTTCCCAATAACTGCAGAAGATATAGTCACATAAATTAACATATCGTTCAACAAGTATCAACAGGCACAATTATGCCACATCAGGTCATTGTTGTGACCGATTCAAAAACCTTGAAAACTGTAACGTTAATTAGGCTAACTCCCTTAAATATATACAGGTCCGTGTTTGGAGACAGGCATACGTCAGTAACTGCAAACTATACCATCATAATGTTTCACAGAACGCTAAACCAGTGACTGAAATTATGCACTGTCGCCTTTTTATACTGAGCCAAAAAAGTAAGTATAATAAACTAAGAGGAACATTTTTTTTGGTATTATCGACTTCAATCTCTCTCCCCCCCCCCAAAAAAATATTGTTAATTCATATTTCGAGTCTAGCTGTATGAATTGGCATAATTTCATGTTCTTACTGTTGCCAGCGTCACGTCAGGACGTCGCAATTCAGACATGTGGTGAAATGAAAAGTTCGCACATGCAGTCAATAGCGTGTATGTCGACCGTTTGCGTCTTGGATGGCAAGACATCGACGGTGCCTGGACCTGATAAGTCTCTAGATGTCACCCTGTGGATTGCGTCCCACTCCTGCCTTAGAACATTACGCAAATCATCTAACGTCTGAAGATCATGAAGTCTTACCCGACGGTCCAATTGATCTACAAGATGATCGATTGGCGACAAATCTGGCGAAATTGGGGGCCAGGGAAGAAGTTCGATGCTCTGCCCCTCAAGAAAGTCACGACAGATACGCGCCACGTGACATCTGGCATTGTCTTGGTGGAATAACTGCAATCCGACTTTAGTGTTGAACAACGGGACAACAACAGCGTTCAGAAGTTCGTCCCAATACCGCTGACCATTCAGATTACCATTGATGAAGATCAACTGCGTTCGATGGTGTAAGGAAATTCCTGCCCAAACCATTACACTACCCCCGCCGAAACGGTCGCATTCCCGTACGCAAGCATCATAAAACCACTCTCCTCGTCGGCGATACACTCTTGACCTAGCATCAGCGTGCCGTAGACAAAATCGTGATTCATCACTAAAAGAACTGTGCTCCAACGCTGCTGAGTCCAGCGAACACCCATAAGGCATTCTGAACAGAATATATGCATCCAATGACAGGAAACTTACGTGACTGTCACTGGAACTCATATGGAGACAGGGGTGGGTGTCGTGTGGACAATGGAGAAAATGCATGCATTTGTTTCCAAATTGTGTCAACTTTGAAAGCAGTACATTGGTTTTCTTAATTTATGCAACCAGTTTCCACATTCAAACTCATGTAATGCACAGAGATTGCAGAAAAATGAAGATATCCCTGGATATTTCCTTTGTAAGCGGTTGTGAGGTTACAACTGTTAATCTGATGCATACCCTAACTCGTCTCTTGAGTTCCAATGTGTTCTGGCACATAGACCACATTGGAACTCAGGAGACGAACTGTCTAGAGCCAACTTAAGAGTTGTGGCAGCAACCCAAGTTCACCACTGTCAATTCCACCACAGTGCACAGCATAGGATATCTTTGACAAATACAGTTATACGCATTCAGTCTTTTGTAATCATAAGGAAATAAATAAAACTCGATTGTTTATTGATTGGCATGATAATATATAATTAGAGAAAAGGAAACAATAAAATCATCTATGGTATGCCGTTGCATCAACTTGCTGTTGATAAAATATCACTCAACCTGATTCAAATCACAACAGAAATCATTATTCATATATTTGTTACTCCTACTGGGATTACCTTATCAGATCTGTTGTCATCTTTAACTGGTAGAGTGCTAAAACAATTTCCTGACTACACAGGACACAGAGTTTTTTCATCAAATACGGCTCTGTCACATTTTATTGGATAGTGCCTATCCAATCAAATGTGACAGAGCAATGTGTTTTGGCTTCCAGCACTCTTCTAGGTAATTGTTTGAGTTATATCCGGTGACAGATATTGAACATGCATTGATGGTATTGATTATGTACATCACATTACATATTATGTTGACTTGCAAAGCCATTCAGATTTTGTTTACCTGCAGCACATAACCCTTTGATACGGGAAGGGGGAGGGGGTGTCAAAAATGTGTCGGGGAAAAATGCAGGTAAGGGTAGGTGGGTCCAAAAAATGGCAATACCAAATGAAAATGTCAGTAACACTGTAGCTTAACTTGTGTGTTGTGTTTGATGAAAAGGATAATGTTCAATGTTTATGAAAGGATTATGAAATAAGACAAGAATTGTGATAATTGGGAATATGTTCATTTCTGTTCCTTGTATGCTATGTTTTTGATAAAAAATAATATGAGGTGTACACTGTACTAAAGAGCTGAGGGGTGGGTTAATATGACCTCACAGTTAATGTATGTGGCCCTCACAGTTAACGTATATCAACGAAAGTTACCAGGTTACAGTGAAAGTATTCCAAAACGAGTCAACCTATCAAGTTACACTGAAATCCCTTCATATATATGGCCTGTAGACTGTGCTAAAGGTTTTCGGGCTTCGGGCCCCTGGAGCCGTCAGTTTCCCAATTGCATCCAAAGGGGACGTTCTCATCTAGACATTATATGAAGTCAACCTACCAAGTTACAATGAAATCCTTTCACAAATATGACCTGTAGACTGTGCTAAAGGTTTTTGGGCTTCGGGCTCGGGCAGCCATCATGGTTGAATGATTGCAACCAAAGGGGACAATCTCATCTAGGCATCATCTGGAGTGATCCTACGAAGTTACACTGAAATCCCTTTATAAATATGACCTGCAGACTGTGCTCAAGGTTTTCGGGCTTCGGGCACCTGTAGCCATCACAGTTGACCAATCACGACCAAAAGGGGGTGTCATCATCTAGGCATTATATGGAGTCAACCTAATAGGTTACAATGAAATCCTTCCATAAATATGACCTTTTGCCTATGCTAAAGGTTTTTGGGCTCGGGCACCCATCAAGGATGAATGATCGCGATCAAAATGGAACGTTCTCATCTAGACATTATTTGGAGTCATCCTACCAAGTTACAATGGAATCCCTTTAAAAAGATGGCCTGTAGACTGTGCTAAAGGTTTTCGGGCTTCGGGCACCTGTAGCCGTCACAGTTGCCCAATCATAACCAAAAGGCGACTTTCTATTCTAGACATTGTATGAAGTCAACTCACCAAGTTACAATGAAATTCCTCAATAAATATGACCTGTAGACTGTGCTAAAGGTTTTCGGGTTTTGGGCTCGGGCAGTCGTCACGGTTGGCAGATCACGCCCAAATGGGGAAATTCTCACCTAGAGATCATAAGGAGTCATCCTACCAAGTTACAACGAAATCCCTCCATATTAAACATGACCTGCAGACTGTGCTAAAAGTTTTTGGGTTTCGGGCTTGGGCAGCCATCACGGTTGATAGATCATGCCCAAAAGGGGACGTTCTCATCTAGGCATTATACAGAGGCATCCTACCAAGTTACAATGAAATCCCTTCATAAATACGACCTGTAGATTGTGCTAATGGTTTTCGGGTTTTGGGCTCGGGCAGCCATACCGGTTGCCCGATCGCGACCAAAAGGGGACGTTCTCATCTAGACATGGCCCCAAACTTGCATATGAAATTTCGTGACGATCAGACAAGAACTGCGGGGTGTAGCCCGTGCTAAAGGAAAATGTGAACAGACTAACTTCCGCACGCGTGATGGCAATAGCTTATCTTGACTATGTCAAGTTAAGCTAAAAATGAAACGTTGCCTCAGCAGTTTTTTGGGGAAATATGTAATAGTTACTAACTGTGCTGGAGGTATTCATGAATTTGAACAACCTGCCAACGTACGGTATGTACGGTATGTGACACCGAGCCGCGAAGTGGCAAGGAGTTACAGCACATTGGCAGGTTGTTCAAATTCATGAATAACGACATCGAGGTTATAGTATCTTACTTACACGCCAATTGACAGAACGCACGGACCCAAGCATGGTAAGTGAGCACAGGTGTTCAAGTTACGTCACTCGAACACCTTGTCTATTGTTCTTTCAGGTATTTCACGTGTCTTACCAACCCGGAGAAGACAAAGCAATTCGTGTGTAATGATCCATACCTGGGTCCGTGCGTTCTGTGTATTGGCGTGTAAGTAAGTTACTAACCCTGCTGTCGGTATTCATGAATTTGAACAGCCTGTCAACATGTTGTAACACCTCGCCGCTTCGCGGCTCGGCGTCGCATACCGCACGTTGACAGGTTGTTCAAATTCATGAATACCTCCAGCTCAGTTAGTGACTATTACTTACACACCACTTGCTTTGTCTTCTCCGGGTTGGTAAGAGACGTGAAATACCTGATAGAACAATAGACAAGGTGACGTCACTTGAACACCTGTACTCACTTACAATACTTGGGTCCGTGCGTTCTGTGAATTGGCGTGTAAGTAAGGTACTAACCTCGATGTTGGTATTCATGAATTTGAACAACCTGCCAACGTGCTGTAACACCTCGCCGCTTCGCGGATCGGCATCACATACCGAACGTTGGCAGGTTGTTCAAATTCATGAATACCTCCACCTCAGTTAGTAACTATTACTTACTACCATGTGGTGTATTGAAGTCGAGACTCCGTCTCTGGGCATATATCGACAAGTCCTTTAGGATAAGTTGATATATGACCCAGATTACTCCATTTCTTGACTTGTTCGCATAATGAAGGGATTGTGTATAGCTTTTAACGACGTCTGTTTTGACAATCATTCAGCGTCTATGAACTGATTTTTTATGAATGAAGAGCATGACGTAATGGTATTGCTAGGGATGTTGCGATCTTGGGGGGGGGGGGGGGGGGTATTCACCCCACCCCCACCCCCAATCCTGGCCAAAATTTCCTATAGTTGGAAATTCGGAGGGCAAGTCATGAGCAGTTGGAAATTCCATCTATCTGAAATATTAGAGATTCTTTGCTGATGCTGATGTCTCCTTTGCTTCCCACAATTCCAACTCGGTTTCAAATCGGCAAAAATTCCAACTGCTACTATTTGCAACTACAGTGTACGCAATATCGAGCTTTATAAGTATGCATGATGTCAATCGGTACGAGATTTCTATAGTACGTTTACTTGTCGTATTAAAAAAATCCTCGAAATCCACTTCAAGAAAATCGCACCATGTAAAATCATTATCCTGAGTTAATTCCAACATTTACAGTTACAAAATGATGAAACATCGAAAATTGATCATTCCTGCATAAAATCTGATTTAATATTAGGACAGTGAGAATTGCTCAAAGGTCTCAGCTTGAGCATTTGTTTAGAGCACTTATTCAATTCCCAGAATAATACAAAATAATAATAATCTGATAATAAATGTGTTGGCGTTTCAGTTACTAGAATCAATTTTATGCCCCCTTCCGTGGCTTCATTTTCAGAATTTTTCTCGGAAGTGAATTTCCAACTAGAGGTAGGGACCCGGAGGGGTGTTTCCCCCACCTGGTCCTTCCCCCTAGTTGGAAATTCACTACCCTAACCCGTCCAATCGGACACCTCTAGCCATGTATTGCGTCCTTGTGCGGCGCCTGACATAATCCCCATTCACTGTTCTACTTTCTTCTTGTCTATAACCTACCTATATAAAGCATATCACGGAGAAATGCGAGAGTTTAATTTATTTCGTTGAGCTGTTGATGTATTTATCATTTACTTACTCTTATCAGAAACGGCAGCCTCGACATGTGTAATAATTCGATGCCAATTGAGTGCAAGTAAAAAACTTGTCTCTTTCTGAAGCGAATGATTGCACGTGCAGTTGCTATCCTCAATACAGTCTTTTATCTAACAATCATATAGAATTCGTCGTCTGAGTGCTAGAATGTTCTATGTCCCCTATGGGACATAGAACATTCTAGCTCATCTGAGTGCTAGAATGTTCTATGTCCCCTATGGGACATAGAACATTCTATCACTCAAGCGACGAGATATTGGCCTGAAAACCACGAGAAACGGTACTTATCACAAAATGTGTTCCGATTCCATATCATATAGGAACTAGATGCAATCGGGGTGAGCTTGGGTGGATGAGGATCAAGGACAGGATAGACTTATTGAAACTCGGTTATCTTAATTATTTGGTAAATCTCCCCGATAGCTGACGGTGTAAAGTAACGTTCCTGCAAATTTTCAGTTCAAATATCAAGACAGGGTGGATGTCCAAGTGAGGGAGCTAATAGAGAACTACTCATTGGAGATCTCCGACCTAGACATTGGGGCAAACCAGGGTAAAAAATCATCAGAGAAAGGGTCACAGGGGATGGTAACCTTAATTAGCGAAATGGGGGTCAAATCAAACAGGTCTTTGGGTGGCCTGCGTGATAAAGAGAAGCTCAGTTTTGAAGAGTACCTTGATGGCACCTTTGGGTGATCATTGTTGTCCAAGCTGAGGTCGCGGTCCCTGGAGTTGAGGGGAAAAATTGGGGAAAACAGTGAAAAGGAGTGCCAGATGTGTAATTTGGGCGTGGTGGAGACCCTGGAACACTTTCTTCCAGAATGCCCAAAATACCAGTCTAAAAGAATAAGATTCACTGGGAGTATAATGGGGAAGTGGGATGGGGGAATGAAGGACATGTGGTTAGTGGGAGACTCAAAGGAGAGGGTTAATATGTTAATCGGAGAGATTGGGAAGAATGGGACAAGGGATGTTATCAAGCAGTTCGTCTTCGAGTGTTGGGAGGAGAGAAAATGCGTGGGAATAGGGAGATAGTTAGGAGTACAGGAGTAACCAAGGCCATCTCATCACGACCGACCAAAGTGTTATTATTATTATAGACGACTCATTTTGATTCCGTATCAGACAGATTCAACGTCCGGTAAACACCCCACTATCACATAATATCATATCCATCACACTCGACCTCGACCCACAAATGATGATGGCATGGGAGGTGTAGGATTATTTATGAAGGACAACATCACCTTTAAAGATCGAAGTGATCTGTCAATCTTTATACCACACGTATTTGAATCCCATTTTATTTAAACTAACTCTAAAAAGAAATGCATAATCGGGATTATCTACAGGCCCATCACTGCACCAAAAGCTGATCTTGACCTTTTTTGTCCACAATGTCCGACCTGTTGAATAAAATCAGCCTCGAAAACAAAAGAGCCTACCTTATGGGTGACTTCAACCTTGACCTACTCAACTTTACTAATCATAATAAAACTGAACTTTTTATCGACTCTATGTTCAGCTCAGGTTTCATGCCCCTTGTTACTGAACCATCGAGAGTTACCCATACTTCAGCAACTCCTATAGACCATATCTTTAGTAACGATTCCTCTGAGCATGTTTCTGAAATTGTTATTTCTGACATCAGCGATCACTTTGCACCGTTTTTCATCGCTAATTTGGAAGAACAACATGCACGCCCCACCAAAATTTATAAACATTCATTCAAGAAAGAGAACATCGATCGCTTTGAAAGACTCTCATTAGGCAGTGATTTTTCTAGCGTCTTCGACGCTTCCGATACCACCCTGGCATACAACCTATTTTTGGACACCTTCTATAAAGCATTCAATGAAGCTTTCCCATGAAAAGCAACATCAGTTCCCTCGAACTATAATAAACTCTCGTGCTGGATGACAGCTGGACTATAAAAGTTTTCTCTACATAAACAAAAATTGTACTCCAAAATGTGGAAATCTCCAACAGCACAAAATACTACAGCCTATAAGCAGCACTGACGAATCTTCAACCGGATCAAACGGGCTAGCAAATCAGATTATTATCATAATATTTTATTGGAAAATAAAAATAACCTTAAAAAGTTATGGGAAATCATACGTAAAGCAATTAATAAATCAGACCGAAAAAATTGAATCACCCGATACTTTCTTTGATGGTAATACCCCTGTAAAGGATCCCAAAATCATTGCCGATAAATTCAATACCTTCTTCGCAAACATTGGGAAATGAGTAGGTGAACAAGTGCCAGATACGAACATCCATTTTTCACATTACTTGAAGCAAAGTAACGGAAACTCATTATTTCTAACTCCAACGAACACCCAGGAAGTTATTCATAACATTTCCAGGTTGTCCCCAAAACCAACAAGAAGGACGCCAACGCCCCATAGCTCACCAACATTCCTCTTTGGCAGTAACCTTGGCAAACACAAGAACTGTATCAAACAGGCTCAAAACATGCGACAAAGCTTACCTAAACACAACCTCTTAAATGTAAAACACAGAAACTGACATAAACACGAAGTTAAACATGAAATTCTGAGCTAAACAGAAAACTAAACACAACTAAAAATGTCAAGAAAAATGTTTAAAATGCAGGGTATGAGGGGTTACTCATGGAACAATGATACTGAGGAACATGTATGATGAATATAAGTGCCATGGGAAGAGAAGGAGCACAGCAGCTGACCTAAACACTAAGTTAAACATGAAATTCCGAGCTAAACAGAAAACTAAATGCAACTAAAAATGTCAAGAAAAATGTTTAAAATGTAGGGTATGAGGGGTTAATCATGGAATAACGATACTGAGGAACATGTATGATGAATATAAGTGCCATGAGAAGAGAAGGAGCACAGCAGCTGACCTAAACACAAAGTTAAACATGAAATTCCGAGCTTAACAGAAAACTAAACGCAACTAAAAATGTCAAGAAAAATGTTTAAAATGCAGGGTATGAGGGGTTAATCATGAAACAATGATACTGAGGAACATGTATGATGAATATAAGTGCCATGGGAAGAGAAGGAGCACAGCAGCTGACCTAAAAACGTAGTTAAACATGGAATTCTGAGCTAAACAGAAAACTAAACGCAACTAAAAATGTCAAGAAAAAATGTTTAAAATGCAGGGTATGAGGGGTTAATCATGGAACAATTATACTGAGGAACATGTATGATGAATATAAGTGTCATGGGAAGGAAAGGAGCACAGCAGCTGACCTAAACACTAAGTTAAACATGAAATTCCGAGCTAAACAGAAAACTAAACGCAACTAAAAATGTCAAGAAAAATGTTTAAAATGCAGGGTATGAGGGGTTAATCATGGAACAATGATACCGAGGAACATGTATGATGAATATAAGTGCCATGGGAAGAGAAGGAGCACAGCAGCTGACCTAAACACTTAGTTAAACATGAAATTCTGAGCTAAACAGAAAACTAAACGCAACTAAAAATGTCAAGAAAAATGTCTAAAATGTAGGGTATGAGAGGTTAAATCATGGTAAAATGATAATAATCATCATATAGCAGCATTATAAAAGCCAAGATATGGAAATAGGGTGAGTAAGTGACTTAAACAGAAGCTTTAACATTATTGGACACGTACGCTGACGCCGACACCGACGCCGACCCTGACGTTTACCGATCGAGCCATGCCATAAGCTCACACAACTAAAGTTGGTGAGCTAACGAGGGATCAGGGCGAACTGTCCACGAAACTCCTGAAAGCAGTCGTTTAAGTTGCCAGTCCATTAACACACATCATTAATACTTTATTTTCATCCGGTTACGTACCATTCAAAATGAAAATAGCCAAAGTCATACCAATCTTCAAGACTGGTCATCCTCAATTTTTTATCAACTATTGTCCTATCGGTATCCTACCCACGTTCTAAAAAGTACTTGAGAAATTAATGTACAAAAGACTAGTGGAGTTTATAGATAAAAGTAACATCTTACACAAGTACCAGTTTGGCGTTAGAACAAACCATTAGACTGTCCATCCCATATTTCACTTACTGATTAGTGTGGTAACTGAAACAGATAAACCAACAAAGAATTGCACCCTTTCTATATTCTTAAGACTTTTCGTCGAAAGCATTCGGCAGCATTGACCACTCAATCTTATTCCAGAAACCTGAATACTATGGTGTTAGAGGTATAACCCACCAGTGGTTTCAAAATTATTTAACTGACAGAAGGCAATTCATCTCCTTCTCGAACATTATTTCAGAAACCTTAACCTTAAATACCCGTGTACCTCAAGGGTCTATTCTTGGTCCCATTCTATTCTTATTGTACATTAACGGTATCAGACTATTCGTAATCAGTTCTCCAACAAACTAAAAGATGCCAGAAAATCTTACTACACAACATGTGTTGAAGCTTGTAAGGGTGACAGCAAAAAACTATTTAAAGTTGTTAAAAATCTGTGTACAGAAAAACAAAGTGTGTCATTTCCACCACACGATGATCCATCAAAGGTAGCTGATCAATTTGGCGAATTCTTCATCAAAAAAATAAAATTAATTCAGGAAAAAATTAAGAACATAAATGTAGACAAAACTGACATCAAACAGAGACCATCAGAAATGAGCTTTCAACTTTTCGACCTTTAGAAATCCACGAGGTAACCAAATTAATAAAAGAATCCTCAAATTCCTCATGCCAACTCGACCCAATGCCAACATCTATTGTAAAATCATGTGTAGACGCTTTGTCTCCTGTAATCACAAAAATGATCAACATGTCTCTGCTAGAAGGATATGTGCCTGATGCGTGGAAAATAGCAATTGTTAATCCTCTTCTGAAGAAACAAGGTGCGGAACTTGTGTTTAAAAAAAACTTCCGACCAGTGAGTAACTTACCGTTCGTCTCTAAGCTGTGTGAAAAAGCCGCAATTGACCAACTAATGTTACATAGTGATATGCATGCTCCATTACCGGCCAACACGTCTGGATTCAGAAAATTTCACTCGACTGAAACGGCATTACTCAAGGTTCAGAATGACACCCTCCTTAATATGGTGTCTGGAAGGGTAACATTGCTTTTTCTTTTAGACCTCAGTACTGCTTTTGACAGGGTTTGACATGAAACTCCGCTAGAGACAATGAATTCTGATTTTGGACTTAATGGTGTTGCTGCTAGCTGGCTATCATCATACCTCAAGAATAGACAGCAGCGTGTATCAATAAACGGCAATCTGTCAAAAGACTTCCATCTTGAATGTGGAGTCCCACAGGGTAGTTGCCTTGGCCCTGTTCTGTTTCTATTCTATATTTCATTGCGATCTGATTATAAACACGACCTCGAATCAGATACAAATCACAGGACATGCACATGGTCATGATAATGTATATTTATCTAACAATCATATACATTTTGAATTGAAAACCACGAGAAATGGTACGTATCACATAATGTGTTCCGATTCCGTACCAATATGGACGACTCATTCTGATTCCGTATCATATAGACGACTCGTTTCCGGGAACGCAACGGGCTATCATATCAGGCGCATGAATACATTCTATGTGCGTTTCAGTGATCAATTCAGCAGATCGCTTACAAAACAAAATTCCTTACAATTAGCAACAGAACTATTAATAGCCAATGAATCCCCCCCCCCACATTAAATATTAGACTTGTAAATTCAAGCGTATCATCATAGGAAGTGACATTGAGAGTGAATAATTTTACAACGCACGCAACTTTGAAAATTTGCGGTGACCGTGTTACTCATTGTTTGTTAAAGTGCACAACAATATTGTTCATAAAATATGGGTTTTTAAAACTTTTTCTCCCCCAACTTTATGTCCCAAAACTCTATTAATAATTTAAGATTTAATCTATTTATGTGACAGAATTGTTAGATAAATGAATTATCATGATAATGTGCATGTCCTGTGATTTGCATCAGATTCTCAGTGGTGTCCAGATTGGGATCACAACTCGCTGGCAAAGCCGGCTCGTTGAGATCCCATTCTGGACACCACTTCGAATCTGATACAAATCACAGGATATGCAACATGGTCATGGTAATGTATATGTATAGATGTTTTTATTTGTATTGGGGAAATATGTTCTTGTTGTAAGGTAAATATGTGTTAAGTGCACATTGTACTTGTACAGAATCTTTTATCGTCGCAACGAGTAGCTATGCCTCCCCAAAACGAGTAGAGCCGCGATAAAAGACTCTGTACAATCACAATGAGTACACAACACTTTTATCTACCATTCAGTCCACAAAGCACACAACCATGACATCCATTAACAACCAAAAATCCACACTCAAATGATGAAAAATAATGGGACTCAATTTTAAATTTTCTCAACCCAATGGCACATGAAGATGATGAAGTAAATACATTTCAACTTGAATTGAATTTTTGCATGGTGCTTAAATATAACCAAACTCTGCCAAAGTTTGCCTTTTCCAATGGGAAATGATATTTGAAACCAAATTCAATGCAGTCCCGATGACACCTACAATACGACAGCAGTGGATTGGTCATTTTCCACGGATTGGTCAGTAGGTATAAAAGGAGAGTATACTATCACTTTGTACATGTACGTGTACAACATACGTACACGATGCGTTCACCAACGTGGAATTCGGTGTGAAATCGCACGCTTGTTCACAAAAATGTACATTGATGTTGAATCCCCCATGTTTTTTTGTGAATCCTAGATCGCACTTTTAACGTTCAAATACTCGTGGTGAACGCGCGTTTTTAAAAAAAGGGTGAAATTGTACATCGTCACTTTTATCTTTTACTTTAAAAATTTTTGTGGACGTTCCCATCGCAGATCAGACCATCGATCCATCGTTGGCGAACGCGAGCAAAAAATTCTAGGTCAGCATCAAAAAACGGCCTGCGGATTCTACATCAGTGATCCAGAACTCTCCCTTGTTTTTGAGGCGGTGGGTTTTTCCCATTTATGATGTCATTAGGGGTAATCCCCACTATGGGAATTCCCAAACTCAGCTAATCGAGCGATCGGATCGCTCGATTCTCCGTCGATCGACCGAGTGGATCGCTCGATTCTCGTAAATTCGATCATACGGAGTTATCTCCCCTCGTCGTGGGGTGGGGGAATATCCTAGGAAATAAAATAAAAGTGATCGATATATATAGGAGAGAAAAAAAAAATATATAAATAATAGTTATTTAGAAAATTAAATATATCAAATCGAATAGATAATAGAAACGTAAATCATGAGCGATTCTCAGGATATTAGAGTGAGGTTTCTTTTAAAAATGCTGATGAGAGCCTACGCATTCTGCGTGAACGAACAACTAGGTCGTCTCTTGTTAGAACGATGCGTCGGATGTCGGGATCACCTAGACTTCGATCACGAGAATCATTCGTGTCTGTGGATGGAAAGGGAAGATATGGTCGTCAAGTATTTCGAACCGGCGTTCGAACGCGTTCAAATCGATGAAGTGATCGCGTTTTGGAAGAGATTACTCTACTGTAAGAATCGAAGCAAGCCCACAGATTCAGAAGAACAGAAATTGGCGCGTAAAAGTCTGACTTTACGAGATAAGGGATGCGTCTTGAAATTATTGTTCAACGAAGCATACGTCTAAGTTTTCTCGTTGATATAAAATAAGGGAGAGTAGAAAATAAAAAAATAAATACACACATAAAATTTTTATCTAATATTAGAAAGAAAAAAAAACACAAAATGAGAACCAGAAATAAATTGTATCCGACGTTAGAGAACGACGAGGACGAGAAGGCGGTCGACGTTTCGCCGACGGCGCCGTCGCTAGAAGAAAGAGAAAAAGGAGAGAGGTATCGCATCGATCAAATCAATAGAATCCAAGAGTATCTAATTCGAGAGAGAGATTCTTGTCGTTCCCTCAAGAAGAAGTATTCGCATTTCGTGACAGTCGTCAACGCGATCGACATGACACTCATCACGATTTCTCTGGGTTTACATGCGGCCGGCATCGGATTTTTGTCGACCGCGGTCGGCATTCTGATCGTGTTGACCGTAGAAGGAGTGGCTCTCGCCGCCGGATTGTTTAGCATGCTCGGAAACTTTTTGAGTAGGAAATTATATCTGAAGGTGAGGAAACACGACACGATTTGCGTCTTGGCCGACTCCAAGATCGACACAATATCCAAAATGATCTCTATGGTGTTGAAAGACGGTAGGATATCGGACGGAGAATACTTCGTGATATTGAGCGAGAAAACGAAATACGATGCCATGAAAGAAGCCGTGAGAATCAAGACTCGTCAGATCATCAAGGAAGAGATGAAGGATTCTCTCGTGGAAAAGGGGAGGAAAGAGGCCAGGGAGGAATTCAGTAAGATGATAGAACTCAAGAGCAGCGATTGAAAAAAAAAATATATATAATAAGAACAGAATTTTAAAAAAAAAAAAAATATTAAATTTATATATAAAATAAAAAACGAAATTAATTTAAATAACTCTTAAAAAAATGTATTGCATAAAGTGTAAGAGAGTTACCAAGACGAGTAATTCTAGAGAAGTGCGAACTAAAAATGACAGATGGATGCTTCGCGGAATTTGTGACATGTGTGGTTCTGTCAAGACGCAATTCGTCAAAAAAAAAGAACGCGAGCAAAGGTAAAGGCATCGTGAATAAAATGATCAACAATCTACCTTTCGAAATGCATCTGCCCGGTCACAGTTTCACGGGACCTGGAACGAAATTGAACAAGATACTCAACGCCAATCTGACACCCAAATCTTGGAGCAAACCCGTGAATAGGGTGGACGTGGCCGCGTACGATGACGATCTGTGCTACACTGGACATCCCAACACCAAGACTCGCAACGACGTCTGCAACAAAAACATGTTGGGGAGATTGAGAGGCATATCGAATCCGACCAGGAGAGAGAAGATGGAACGTTCACTGGTCGGCAATCTGATCGGTGTGAAACGTGGATTCGGATGGGGCGTTCAAAAAAAAAAAGCGCATCTGAAAAGAAGAAGAAATGATTATTGACGAGCGAATTGGCCGAGGAGTTACACAAACCCATAGTGCATAAATTTCGAAAGAGAAGGGTGTTCGTGAAGGGTCTGGATGATATTTGGTCTGCCGACTTGGTCGACATGAGATCGTTTTCGAGGTGGAACGAGGGCGTCAAATATCTATTGACGGTCATCGACGTGTTTTCCAAATACGGTTGGATCAGAGCTATGAAGAATAAATCGGGACCTCTCGACGCCGAGGCTCTGAAGAGCATGTTCGACTCGTCTTCACGAAAACCGAGTAAATTGTGGGTGGATAAGGGAAAGGAATTCTACAACAAGGACGTTCGTCGATTGGTAGATCTCTACTCGATCGAAAACGAAGAGAAAGCCATCATGGTGGAACGTTGGAATCGAACGATGAAGGAAAAGATGCACAGATACTTCACAGCGAATTCGACCAAGAAATACATACACGCTCTGAACGGTCTGGTCAAAGATTACAACAACACGTGACACAGATCGATCAAGATGACTCCCGCGGAAGCTAGCGATCCTCGAAACGAAAAACGGGTCTACGCGAATCTATATCCCGAGAGATCTAAGATCAGGAAGACGTCTAGAACGCCGAAATTTGCGCTCGGCGATCGAGTGAGAATCTATGCTTATAAGAAGCACTTCGAAAAGGGTTATACTCCTCAATGGACCTCAGAAATCTTCATGATCATCAAAATATTTCACACCGATCCGGTGACTTATGAAATCGAAGCTTTGGATGGAGAAGAGATCATCGGAAAATTTTACGAACAACAATTACAGAAGACGAAGTTTTGATGAAGAAGACAAATTTTTTTTTTATTTACTCTCTTTGACATTTTCTTGTTTACACACATATATATAAGAGAGAAAAAAATAATAAAAATAATTAAAAACTATTTTTAGATAAAAAAAAAAGCAAGTTAATTAATAAACAAAAAACTAAAAAAATCCTTTAAAAATGACAAACATACTAGATATAGCACAAAGCATAGTGAAAGATGAAAGTATTCAACAATATGAGGTTCACGAATACGAACCGGTAACCGGGACGAGTTTGAACAATGCGGGAGAGATAAGAATCAACGTCGAAACTCAAGATCTATTCGTACATCCTAGCGAGAGTTACATAGTGGTGCAGGGACGTCTCACCAAGGAAGATGGGAGCGACTACGCCGACGACGACACGGTTACTCTAGCTAATAATGGCATCATGCATCTATTCAGTAACATAAAATACATGCTATCCGGACAAGAGATAGAATCTGTGTTTCATCCGATGTTCGGACTCTTGACGTATCCTGATGATTTTTCGAAATCCAGAGGACTTAATCAGTTGTGGATGAAAGACACTGTCAGCCCTGCTAGCTCCGGCGCCGCCGCGATATTCAACTACGTCGTCAAGACGTCCAGACCTAAAGGAACGTTTTCGTTCAGGATACCTTTGAAACACATCTTCGGATTCGCGGACGATTACAACAAGATCATGTACGGATTCAAACACAATCTGATGTTGATTCGAAAAGGAGATGACGACGCAATAGTGAGACTCACTGCGACCGGTGCGGGTAAGATAACTCTACACAAGATATCGTGGTTCGTTCCGCACGTGGAGACTTTGATCGTGGAGAAAGCGCGTCTCTACAAGATCATAGAATCCAAGAGTAAATTACCCGTGGTATTTAGAATGAGACAGTGCGATATGGCAAGCATTCCTCCCTCCACGAATCACTTCGATTGGAGATTGACGGTGAAATCCGCTTCCAAGAGACCGCGTTTCATCGTGGTTGCATTTCAGACTGATAGGGACGGGTCTCAGGAAAAGAATGCATTGCTGTTCGATCACTGCAGTTTGAGAAACATGCAAGTGTTTCTGAACGCCACGAGATATCCAGCAATCAATTACAATGCGTCGTTCGACAAGAACAATTTCTGCAGACTGTACGGCGACGCCGCTGATTTTAGAAAGAAGTATCACAGTCTAGACGAATTGATGAGCAACCCCAACATATCTCCCGGCGAATACAAGTCGATGTATCCCATGTTCGTATTCGACGTCAGTAAACAGAGTGAACAACTCAAGAGTAGCGTCTTAGACATTCAGATCAAGATGCAATTCGATAGGAACGTTCTGAGAAAAACCGAAGCCTTCGCCCTGGTCCTGTCGGACAGAGAATTACAATTCGAATCAGATGGAAATAAGATGTCGATCATTCGATGAGACGAGTGTGTGAAAAAAAAAATAAAAAACAAAAAAAAAATAAAAAGTAATGAGTCATTATTAAAAACAAAAAAAACAAAAAAAAGAATAAAAAAAAAAATTCGTTTTTAATGATATTTTTTTAACAAAAAAAAAAAAAGTTTCATCCGAGAAAAAATCGTCTTTTTTCAACATTCTCAACGTATAAAATGTTACAATTCCTAAGTAGTCACGCAGAAAACGAAATACACGTTCCATTTTCGTGTTTGAAAAAAAAGAAGATTTTTACGATTACATTCTGAATTATTAAAAAGATCGCGTGCTATTCACTCGAGAGAAACAAAAAGGATATTTCGTGACGAAGATATTAAAACTCGAACAGATCTTAGATTGTTTGATCCTGTGCGATTGTCTCTCCGTTTCCGTCAGATGTTCCATCCTGTGTTGCAAGCCAAAAAACAAAAAAAAAGATGTGGAAAAATGGTTAGGTAAACAGCGGGATAGACGGTTGGAAATGAAAAGAATGAGACGCTTTCCACCATCACCACTACCTTCTGAAGAGAATGTTAATGATGCGAGTGTTACCAAGAGATGCACAACATTCGTTCATAATTATGATTCGGATCAACAAAAGTGTTGTTATAAACGTATCATATCACAAAGAAAAAGAAAAAAAGAAAAAGAAGAATCGACGCTGAAAATTGAGAAAAAAGGAAACGTTATTATAATATATGGTGATAGTGAAGATGAAGAAAAACAAAAAAAAAAGTAATGAGATCATCTTTAGATCTCATATTTTTTTTGTTTTTTTTTTGTTTTTAATAATCACACATTATTTTTATTTTTAATTCATTATTTTCCACGCGTTCACTGTTTGTTCAAAGGATCCAGTTCGATCAGTAGACTCACCACGGAAGTGGTGGCTTTAGGATTATTGGTTTTCATAACGAAATTAATCCTGTCTCCGGCGTTCACTTTGAGAGGCGTGCCGAACGTGCTAACATTCACGTGTTGATTCTCAGTCTTTTCGACGCTGTATCTCTTATCGCTCTCCACACCATTCACCATGAGATTGACGACCGCTCTGTTATTCAAATCCGAGGAAGCCAGACTCATTCGAAGGATTTCACCTCCCAACGGCATGGGATATCCCACCTGACCATGTTTCGATCCGCTACTTCCATTTCCGAAAGACCACTCAGCTTTTCCTTTATCTAAGGTGCCGGCCTCTTCGGCCCACATGGTGATCAATTGTCTAGCATATTTGACTTTCTCCACCACCGAAATCAGGGTGCAGGCATCCGTCATGTGCACGGGTTCCGGTAGATTCATGAGCGCGTGTCCACCCATGTCTAGTTTACCTTCCATGATGTCACCCTTTCTCCAGACCGAGTTGTCATCCACGTACTTTCTGCTGACCGTGCTGGAATCGAATTCGGGATCGTGATCGAGACCGAATAAATTGTGACCGTTCATGTTGATGCCACCCTCCATGGTTCCGCCAGATTGTTTGTTCAGGTAGAGATTGTCCACTTGCGATTTGTAGGTATTCTTGCGATTGTATCATGGCAGAATCCACATAGCCCTTGTTGACTGTTGAGTCTGCATCAGTGTCGTCGATCTTCGACAGATTCAATATCTTGTGGAATCCCGCATTCAGATCCGATTTCATTTCACGTCTGTCAGACTTTCTCTGTTCCAGATCTACGTAGTGTTTGATCGCCACGTCCTTGGGATTCGTGGGAGTGGCCACGTTCGTTATCTTGTTATAATTGGCGTTCAATTCCGAGTGCATCGTTTTCAGAATGTATCTATTTCTCAGGTGTTCGCTGAATCTCGCGTGAGAGTCGTCCGCATATTTCTTGGTCGTGGCATCGGTGGGATCTATGGGATTTGCGACGTTCACCAAACGTTTGGATTTCAGATCAAGATCGTCAGTCATGGTTTTATCCACGTAATTATCTAGCAGGATTCGTTCAAAATCGGCGTTCCTCCTGTCGACGTATTTTTTAGTCGCAGCATCTGCGAGATCTATCTGCTCGGGAAGATTGTAGAGCTTCTTATCGTTCATGTTCAAAGGTTCTTCTCGAGGTTCGTATCTCCGAACGTAACGATCGTCCAAGTTGGCAATGTCGTAACCATTGTCGACTTCGAACGTCTTCCTCTTCTTTCTCGGGTTGACTTTTTCATCGTCACTTCTACCAAATTTATCGACTGGCATGTTGTTGTGAGATTTTTTTTTGTTGTTTAGAAAAAATATGTTCAAATGCAGTTTATTAAAAATGAACTATGTTATTTCATTTTTCGTTTTTATTTGATTAAAATTTTTTTAAAATAATTTTTTTATCTTTATATATACTATATAAAAAAAAAAAATCTCTCTCTAATGTAAATCATTGAGAATGTCTTGAAATCGATCTCCTTCAGACCATCTCTTGAGAACGTAGAGACATAGGTGACCGCAAAACACTTGATGTGGTGATTGCACTTGTTCAGTGTTGTAACGAACCATCGATTTGTTGAAATAGTTCTTTATTTCTTTTGGCGGCGAGATTCCGTAGCTGTCGAAATAATAATTTTTCTTCTTCCCGTTCTTCATCCACGCCACCCAGTGAGTGTCTTCACCCGATGAACCGTCTAGATTTAAAATTCCGCATTCCAATTGTCGAGGTCTTCTCTTCGGCAAGGCATCTCTGGAAAACACTCCTAGAAAATCTTTGATTTTCAAATCTTTTGCCGCATTCAACAGATTGATGTTGGATAGGGGTTCGTTGGGTAAGACGACACCTTCTACAGATATCTTTATTTTCTTATTCATAATGCGTATATATTTTTTTTTTATTTATTTTATTATAATTTACTAAAAATGACGTTATTTTTTTTCTATTTTTTTCTTTTTCTTTTTAAACTAACTTTCTCGATGTCACTATCAATTTCTATAATTTTGTGTTCATCTAATTCTTCTTGATTTTCTGGAATCCTATCATCCACAATCATATCTGGAATCTTATCATCCACAATCATATCTGGAATCTTATCATCCACAATCGTATCTAGAATCCAATCATCCCCATTCATATCATCAATGTCCGACTGCCAAAGTGCTTATTTTATCGTCTAACACGAATCTCTTATCGTCGTCGGCCGTCAACGAAATCTTGTTGACTATTTCGGTATACAAGTCGGGATTTTCTCTTCAAATCGATTTCATAGTCTTATACACCGGACCACTTCCTAACAGACAATCTTTATACTCTTGGAAAGAGATGTTTTTCTTCACCACGCACGCTTCAACTCCTTTGCACTTCTTGATCTCTTCATCATCTTCTAGACGATAAGCATACAGTTTGGGTCTCAAGCCCACGAATTCGACGATCTGTTTACCGCCACTCTCGACCTTAAATTTACCCAACACCTTCTTGTTGTCATTTGATTGAATGTTGGACGGGTGATCGACGGGATAATTGCTCGTGTTGAACCACTCGGCCACGTCCTGAGATATATCTCGGTAGACGTCTTTCGTCTCTATCTCGTAAACTAAACTGTCCGTGTCGGTGAACAGTAGTTTGGCTTTGTCACCAAATTTTCGTTTGACGTAATCGTAGTGAAACTCGTACATCAATCGCTTGCTGACATCTAAGATGATCGGTCCGAGATAATACAGTTTGTCGAACTTCAGGTGCGTCTTTTGCATGTGAACGGCCACTAGATTTTCGCCGAATATGGTTCGGTGTTTGTAATTGGGTTTCGCGACTAATTTTTTAGCTCTTTTCTCAGACGTGACGAGTCGAACGTCGGTTCTCTTCCTGATGTTTTCCATCGATTTACCGTACACGCAATTGTACATGAGTTTGAAGAAATCTTTCTCGGCTTGAGTTCTGAGATTCGTGTTGAGATCGATGTATTTTTTCATCCAAGGCTCTTCGTCGAATCCAATGATGCGATGTATCTCGACTAATTTCATCCCGTAATCGACATACTGTTTCAAATTCTCACTGTAGATGACATAGTTACATTTGTTAAATAAATTGGGAATGAGTTTTTCCTCATCTCCTTCGTTCGGTTCCATTCATTCGGGAGCTAGCGGATAATCATTGTGTAGATCGTGTAATTCTTCCGGATAGTTCAAATCGACTTCTAAAATGCAAGGATAGTCTCTCCATTTTTGCATCTCTTCCGGTTCCTTCACCCATTCAAAATTTCTAATCGGTAAAGGATGACTCATAGCCCAACCATACAGATTATTGGCGTCCCAATACTGTATGTATTTAGTCGACCGTTTCGAATCGAAACCTTCTTTCATGTAGGGATTGTTAGCTTCAGAATATCTGTGAGAGATCATTGAGACACCACCTCTCGCAGCCCTTTCGAACATGAGCAACATGTCCACGTCAGATAATAATTCCAATTGAACTTCGGTGGTCTTCAACAGAGCGTCCCATGCCAGACCGGGTGCGGTGAAATACCAAGCGGGATCCAGATCATAATTTCGACAACAGACGTCTCGAAAATTTTCGAACATGTCTGCCAAGAGCAGAACGTCGGTCTTCAGATAGAGATTGTGATAATCTCTCATGGTTTTCATATCGAATGATTTCCACACGTTTTTGGCGTGTTGGTAATTCTCGTCAGAAATGTCGGATTTGTATAATTTTGAATAAAAATCTTCTTTCGAAGGTAGTGCGGGGTCTTCGAATCTCTTCAGATCGTTCATGTAATCGTAAGGATAGACTCCTTTCCTCAACATGACGTCTACTTGTTCTCCAAAATGTTTGCTCGTGATTTTAAATTTATCCTTGCTCATGTTATCGACTAATTTTTCTAGAGCGGTCGACATGAATTTAAAACTGTTGATGAAACGTATGCATCTACGAATGGATTTCGTTTTTTCTTTCAACGTATTTCTGTCGATTACTCTTTTCTTCTCCATGAGCTTCCATTTCGTGAAGGAAATGTATCTTTCTTCGCTGTTCGCGATGCAATTTAATTCTTCGTGTGAGGTGCCGAGATTTTTCGCGAACAGATGACTGTCGTAACCCGAGAGATTGTGAAACATCACCGGATAGAAAGCGGCGTCTCGATATTTTAAATTACACTTGCTGTGAGCCGGACCGTGATACAGACCCGTGTAATGATCATGGTCTCTGACCTTCTTATTTTCCTCCGAATTCTCGTCGAACGATTGTCTGCATATGTGACATTCGGTGGCTCTGTTATTTTCGTCCTGCTGCTCTTGCGTGATGATCATTTTTGCTGGAGTTTTGAATTTGTCATATAACATTTGAATTTTCGATTCTAACTCTTCCACGAACTTTTGTGCCACGTCGTCGTCTTCGCACTGTTTCGTGTAGGTGAAGGGACCCATGTCGTGTTGCGAGCTGAAAGCACATTTCACGTAAATGCAATAGCCCGAAGGCATGTGTTTTTGATATCTTTCGACGTAACTTTGAAGAGCGTTGGGTTGACAGGAACTCATTTTCGCAGTAAAACATTCGAATTCGGCGTACACGACGAATGGTACTTTTAACCTTTTATTGTGATTTTCAAACTTCACGATGGTGTTGAGTTTTGGCATTTCGACGGTGACACCTTGATTTTCGTTGCAATATTCCTGATGTTTTGCTAATGATTTTTCGGTCTTAAATATGTTCATGCAATTGTAACATAAAGATATCTTTCTGTTATGATTATTATTTTGTTTCGACAGTAATCGGGTCGGATGTTTAACCCAACAATAATGACGATTGTCACCAATCAAAATCAATAATAAAATAATCGTCTTTTCTCTTCCGCGATATGAAGTCTGTTTGAGAGGATAGATCTTTCGTTTTTCGTTGTCGTATCCTAAGACATTCACCGCTACGGTGGGATTTTGAGCCTCGAAACGTTCGATATGTTTTAACTCTGTTGGAAAAGTCACTCCAGTCCAATCGAGATTTTTAGAAGTTTCCTCGTAACGAGAAACTCTATCAGAGTTTATTTTAACAGGGTATAAAGCGGAGGTGACTGCCCATTTAAAACACTGATCATCTTTATTTCTCACGTTGACCACGGCGTGTTTCTTAGTCAAGAAATATGGTAATTCCAAGTAGGAAGATCCTTTCAACAGTTCGTTTTTATTCATGTGAATTTCGAGTTTCAACACCTCATCGAACGTCCAATTACTACCTTCATGTTGATAATTCGAGAGAGACGTCAACATCTTGTCTTTCATCTTTTCGAAAACGTCCGATAGATCTGAACCTCGAAATACGGGTTCGACGTTAGATCTGAAATATGCGTTTTTCACGATGCTCTCGCCGGACTTCACATCGATTTTATTCATTATGCAATGGAGTATCATCTTAATTTTTAATCCCACGTTCATGTGTTCGCGAAACAAATCCAATACTTCTTTCTTCACCCGTTCCATGAACAATTTCGGATCGACTTTCTTCAACGAGGGAACCACATCGAAAGTTTTAAAAACGTCTTTGATCGCACTCTCCCGTTCTATGGGTTTTGATTGGAATAGTTCCGCAATGAGTCGTGTTACATATTCTTCTCCTTTCTCTTCGTCAATTGCTCGTTGAATTTCGCTCGATATATCTCGTTTGTCTTGAATCTGAAGTGCATCATTCGTTTTCGTTTTAGTTTTTCTTTTCTTTTCTTTGGAAACTTGATGTTCTTCAATGGCTTTTCGTTTAGTCGTCTTCTTATTTTTCACAATCGAAATGTTTTTGGTTTTTTTCGACGTAGGCATTTCGATTCCTTTTACTATCTTCTCATTTTTCACAACCGATGCATCTTTTGACGTCGTTGCTATCAACATTTCGTTTGCCTTTCTAGCGTTTCACAAATATTTTTGTATGACATCAATTTTTTTGGATTTAGTTCTATGATTTCTGAAATCTGAAATTTATAATAGTTTACAAATCTCGTTTAACTGAGGTATGGTTTTCTCATTTAAATTTACCATTGTTTTATCTGTTTGCTTCATTTGTAAGAATATTTTTTTGGAATTTTGTATTAAATAATTTGTTAAAAAAGTTTTGCTTTTTTACTCTTTTTATATATATATAATAAAAAAAAAAAAAAAAGTTAAATTTTAAATTCAATTTTTTTTTTTTTAATGTGTTTTTTATTCAATAACAATTTAGACCGCTTTTATTTCTCGTTCGCAAAATGAACAGATTTTCTCGTCTTCGGAATAACATTCTCTACAACAACACAGGTGTGCGCACGGTAGAAACAAGACGTTTGCGACACCTTCGCAGACCAGACACTTGGTGGACGTTTTGCTCAGCTTGTTTTCGACGAGTGACGATAACTCATCCGCTTCCGCCATGAATTTGATAAGATGTTCTAAAGTTATGAATTGAGACAGGGTCTTGTTTGCGATGTTTAACGCATCGTACAATTGTTCCTTGGTGTATCCGAGTTGTAACATATCCATCATTAATTTTTGGTTTTTGTCTCTCTTCGTCTTGGATTTTGATCAATCCCAACGTTAGGATCTTGTTCAAATAATCGCATTCGCCTTTTTCAATATTACTTATGTGTTCTAGTAAAGGTACGTCATGAGGTTCCCAATTCATCAAATGTATGTCACAACAAAAACATTTGACTTTGTCGCCTTTACCCACGTAAACGAAACCCGCGGCGGCTAAATCTTCGGGTTTTTGAGCGAGATGCGAAGGCCAATTTTTAAACGTTTGAAGTCTTGCACGTTCTAGACTATAATTCGGATGTTTGGACTTGATCATTGTTTTTACCTCAAAATTGAGTTTGTAAGAATATTTTTTTTTTAACTTTTATTTATATATAAAGAGAAATAAAGAGAAACTTTTTTAACAAATTATTATTTAAATAGAAAATTTAAAATATACATTATTTGCAAGAATTCATAAAAACCAAATAATTGATCATGACAACAACACCTAAAAGCTGCGAATTGAAATTGAAACGAGACGAAGCGTATGAGAAATCCAGTTTTAATATCTATACATCACAACAACACGACCCCATTGAATTGAACGAGGTCGAGATGGTAGACTTAGAGCGCTACTACTACAAATATCGAATGTGTTTGAAAGTGGATGAAGCCGCGCTCGATTTGTTTTACGAGTACCAAAGCGAACTGCTGAATAATATCATCGTCGCCGAAGACAGAGAATTCGACAGGGGTAATTTATTGTTGTCCTATGGAGATTACATATATCCAATAATCTCACCCGAACTCGTGAACAAATCGGGTGGTGAGAGCGCATTCGCCTATGAAAAAAAACTCAAAAGAGTAAAGATAAACATTCATACCATTTTCGTATGTGGAAAAATGACGAGTGTCAACATGCTAATAACGGACTTGGAAATATAAACAATAGAGAGATTGAAATGTTAAAATTTAACTTTTTATATATATATAAAGAGAAAAAAAAACTTTTACTAAAAAATTTTACATTAAAAAAAATAAAAATTAAAAAAAACAACTTTTTTTTATATATATAAAGAGCAAAAAAAAACTTTTTAAACAAATTATTATTTAAATACAAAATTTAAAATATACATTATTTGCAAGAATTCGTAAAAAGAAAAAAAACAAATAATCAATCATGAAGACAGCAACACCTAAAAGATGCGAATTGAAATTGAAACGAGTCGAAGTGAATAAGAAATTCAGTCATAAAATCTATAGATTACAACGACACGATCCCATCAAATCGAACGAGGTTGAGACGAAGGGCTTAGAGCACAAATACGACAAATATAAGATGCCTTTGAAATTGGACAAAGCTGCGCTCGATTTGATTTACGAATACCAAAGTGATCTGCAGAACATCGTCATCGCCGAAGATAGAGAATTCGACAAGGACGATTTGTCATTGCCCTATGGAAATTACATATTTCCAAACATCTCATTCGAACTCGTGAAGAAATTGGGTGGTGAGAGCGAGTTGACCGATGTAAAAAAACTCAAAAGAGTAAAGTTAAACATTCAACATGTTTTCAAAAAAGGAGAAGACACGAGTGTCAACATGCTAATAACGGACTTGGAAATATAAACAATAGAGAGAATGATTTTTAGAGAAGAAAAATGAAAAAAAAAAAAAAAAAGTAATGAGATCATCTTTTGATCTCATTTTTTTTTTGTTTCTTCACACTCTCTCTCGCGATATTCGTCATTATCGTCTAATTGTTTCTCCACCTTTTTATCCATTTTAAATATATTATTTTATACTTTCTATGATTTTATATTTTATATAATTTTATATTATAATAACATATTCAAAATCGGTATATTCTTAAACGGTGAATTCTCACCGAGCAACAAACCCTTGCTGAGTCGCTCGACGTTCCATCCACTCTTCAGATAGAGACCGTTTCCTCTCTGAGAGTTGCCACCTCTAACGGGTTCTAGATACAATCCTTTACCGCTGTCGTCTACAAGGACGCAGCACACGGCTCCTCCCTTCTTCAAAAACAGTCCGCTGCCACCCATTAATTTCTCAACTGCCGAACTAGCGAGTCCCGTGAGACTCCCATGCTGAGAGTCTTTCCGAGAAAGGGTAGTGCCTTTGCGGCGAAGGGTAATGCTTTTGCGGCTATTCCTGCCAATAGCGGTAGGAAACCGCCTTTCATTCTCAAATTGTATCTCAATTGAGCGGGACTCATTCTCACCGTCAACCCTCTTCCATCGCAAATCGCTTTCTCCATCCTTTTGATTTGACTTCTGGTCCAGGCGATCGAATCCTGACCGCCTCTCGTCAGATCTTCGTGAGTGAATTTGAATCTCATCGCCTCGCCTCGAGTTGTTAACGCTCTCTTAAGTTTCTTCCTCTGTCCTGCGGATATGTTCACATTTTTAACCACGTATTCTGTCATAACTCTGTTTTTAAAATATATTTACTTCAATTGTTTCTTGTTTAATAATTATATTAAAATAATTTTGTAAAATTAATATTGCGTTTATTTTATTTTTGTTATCTATATATATACAATATTTTTTTTTTTTTGCTTTTATATTTCTCTTATCTGAAATCGTATCGTCACCCTCTCTCCGCGAAGATCTAACAGTTCACCATTTTGATCCGTCAACGTGGTTTTGAAACTATATTATGTGTCTAAAATCACTGGTAGATAAACTAAATTTCGAGGTCGGTCCACGATCTTATAACCCGGCGACACGTTTGGAAAGAAGGAATAGATCGTCGGTTGAGCGCTACCATTCATGTAGCGCCCAGCAATCACGTCCACGTTCACCAGAATGCTATTGACAGTGAGAATATCGACCATATTTTCAGATGGCCTCGATACATCTTTCGATCGAATCCCAACATCTTGCCTATAGAATTGTCCGTGTTGAAATCCACACGAAAATTATCTTCTAAATCCAACATCGTCTGTAAGGTATTAGGATTGGGAGCGGGTCTGATCTTGTTGCTTCCCTTTCCATCCGTCTTCATTCGCGTCTGAATGTAATGGTTCAAATCGTCTATGTCGTAACTCCCTTTGGGAATTCGAATCTCCAACCAATCCGTTCCGTCGGAATACTTGAATGAGTTATTCTTTTCGGTGACGTTGGGAAAGGAATAATAAGTCTCCAGATTCACCAAAGCCATCTCGTAACTTTTCTCTCTATTCAATTCGATGGAAGGTTCGAATTTCGTAGCGAATCGAGTCGAATCGCCACTCACCACGATTTGAATGGATTGTTTCGCAGCCGTATTCTCGGCTATCCGTTCTAGCAATTCTCCATGTTCGAACATTATATTTTAATTTTATTTTTTTTTTATTCAAAACTAATTATTTGAAGATTTATTATTTTCTAATTTTTTTTATTTTCACGCTCTATCTTATTATCATCAGAAACAAAAAACTTGTCGAATCCGCACCGATATTTTCTGCGATTAAATTCGCTTGTCAAATCGATCATGACGAAATTGTAAAGTCCACCATCCCAAACCCTCTTGCAAAATCTCCTGAATTCCGCCGCGCTCATGTCATTTGCGACGTGATCGTCGTAGATGTGATTGAGATTTTGAGATCTTGGCGAAAGAGACATAGAAAATTAGTGTTCTCCCTTATCGTCTGTCTGGGCAATCCAAAATAATTCTGTGACAGGTAGAAACAGTCCACATTGCTGTGTCGACCCCTAACGTAATACGATTCACATCGGTTCTGTCTCTCCAAAAGCAGATCGTCGAAAATCATGAGATTCTTATCTTCCGATTTCAGTTCTCTAGGATCCGGAAGGTCACTAGCGTTCTCATAAAATCGACACTCGACGTTCGAAGATGCATTTCTCTTCATCAGCTCCATCGCCGCACCGTCCAAAATGGTCGAGAGTGGAGCTCCACTCTTGTCGAATTCCTCCCTACTGTCAAAGATTCTGGCTATGACGTCCTTGGGCAATCTACGATCCATGCACTCTCGAAGCAATCTGTATTCGGGTTGAAACAAGCTCTTGCCAAACACGAACAATCTGTCATAATCCAACCAGTCGGGTCGGGACAACAGATTCATCAACAGATTGGTCTTTCCACAATTCGATTTTCCCACTATCAAGCCTCTTATGCTCTTGGGAAAGAACTCGTTATTCGACCTCTTGGTCGCGGCGTCGTTCCAAGACATATCTTTAATGTTCATCTTTGTTTTATTTTTTTTTGTCTGTTATTTTTTTTTTTACGTTTTTCAAACTCTGTTTTTAATGTTATTATTTTTTACGTTTTTCAAACACAAATTTTTTACGTTTTTCAAACTCTGTTTTTAATGTTATTATTTATTTATATCGCACCGTCGCGAGTTCTCTTCAATCCAGATCCACTGGTCATTTTGGCCAAATCTTGTATGGGCACCACAGCATCCTTAAAATCTTTCCAACTTTTCGGCGTTCGCTCTAACGCAGCTCGCTTCGCCGGCAGACTGATCAACTTGTCGATCAACGCGTCGGCTGCCCTCTTGCCAGCCACAGAAGCTATCCTACCACTGGCTTCGGAAGCGGCTTTCTTACCAGCATCCAAAGCCGTCTTCTTACCGACCTCAAACGCGGTCGATGCGAGTTTTCTACCCGCGTCGCTTGTGAACGCTCGCATTATAGAATCGACGATGCCAGAACCGCCTTGAACGTAAGTTCTGACGTATCCCCTGTTCTTTATCACCAACATATTTTATTTTTATGATATATTTTTGTTTTTTTCACTGGTAAATCGTTTTTGCCGTTTAAATACCTTTATTATTCTAGTGTAAAACTTTACTGTTTTATTTTTGTTTGTTTGTTTGTTTCTCTCTACTTATTATATACACATCAATCCTTCAATTCGTTCATCAGCCTTTTATACTGGTTTTTATTCAAAACCTTCTGTCTTAACAATTCGTCAGATATAGTAACTATCTAATTATCTAATCCTGTGTTACCAGCCCGTCTGCTCGCAATCAACAAACTCAATCTCTGAGACAGAGCGTCGGAATCACACGGAAGAAAAGTGGTTTTCACCCCTTTGCCAGTCACCGATTCGATGAACTTCTTGTTCATATCCCATATGGGTTTCACCACTTTCGTCCACTTGTAACCTCTGTTGGCTTTGGGTCTCGTCTCTCTGGCATCGTTATTTCTCTTCATGGCATGAGTTTGAACTAGAATGTCGCCGTAATTATCGAAATCCTGTTCCGTGTAATCTCCAGACTTGTCGTAAAGGAGCAATCTGCACAGACCATCAGTTACTTTATACTTATTCGAACCCACGATCAATTCATCATCATCCATTTCCACTTCTGTGTCTCCCTCAAAAGTTCTACACTCAGAATCCTTATAAATTCCATATGACTGATCTCTCTTACCGCCATCCTCGGACAACGCGATGCTATCAGTGGTGATAGTCGAAGCTGTATCGTCACTCACGTCGGTTTGAATCCCCATGGGAACGTAATCCGGTGTAGATTGAAAGGAATACCGATTTCCAAAACTACCGGGCAACGAACCCATTCTCAAAGAACTCTCCTTTATGGGTCTCAATTCTTCGACTATCTCCTTCCTGCTTCGCTCTTGACCCTCCGTCACGGGTTTAAATATTTTTGTGGCTTTGCGTTTGAGTTCCATCTCACCAAGACGTCTGCTCCTGTCAGCAGACTGAATGCCCTTCTTAGCACGTTCATACTCGCCTAAAATTAAATCTCGACGCCTAGGATCCATCTGTAAAAACATCTTTCGTTTTTAATTGTTAATGTTCCTTTGAGTATGCTAATATGAGTTATTTATTATTTTCAAAATTAAATGTATAATTATTTTTATGTTTTATGTTTTAAGTAAATAAAAATCTTCCGTCTTTAATATAACAACTAAAAACCGTTATTTCCTCACACCTGAAGTCATTCTCAAAATAATTACTTCATGAATATCTTGTAATATTTTGGGTTAAAACCGCGTTTGTACTCGCACGTTGAACAACGCTATTTTTCACTAAAATTTTACATGGTAATCGCTCAGTCAAAAAAAACAAGAGTTGAAAAAATATTTTAAAAAAATTCTCGCCAGAGAATTTTTTTGCAGAAAAAAATATATGAGAAAAATAATACTCCATGAATATCTTGTAATATTTTGGGTTAAAACCGCGTTTGTACTCGCACGTTGAACAACGCTATTTATCACTAAAATTTTACATGGTAATCGCTCAGTCAAAAAAACAAGAGTTGAAAAATATTTTAAAAAAATTCTCGCCAGAGAATCTTTTTGCAGAAAAAAATATATGAGAAAAATAATACTCTATGAATATCTTGTAATATTTTGGGTTAAAACCGCGTTTGTACTCGCACGTTGAACAACGCTATTTTTCACTAAAATTTTACATGGTAATCGCTCAGTCAAAACATCAATTGATTTTTTGAATTCTTTCCGCTTTTTGATTTATAAAAATAATTTTTTCAGATAAACCATTTAACTTGACAAATTAATCTCATTTGAATAAAAACCTGTAATACATCTCAGGCGTGACAAAATAGCGTTCTCAGTAAGTGTTTATACAGTAAATGTCACTTTGACATGCAACCTGCTTGTCAATTTTGATAAAAACACAGACAGACAATTATAGACTGACATTCGAATGAAATGGTTTAACACCTTCCCAAGGCTCGCAGGAGCTCAATTTATCACTTTTATTTTATTTCCTAGGATATTCCCCCACCCCACGACGAGGGGAGATAACTCCGTATGATCGAATTTACGAGAATCGAGCGATCCGATCGGTCGATCGACGGAGAATCGAGCGATCCGATCGCTCGATTAGCTGAGTTTGGAAATTCCCATAGTGGGGATTTCCCCTAATGACGTCATAAATGGGAAAAACCCACCGCCTCAAACACAAGGGAGAGTTCTGGATCACTGATGTAGAATCCGCAGGCCGTTTTTTGATGCTGACCTAGAATTTTTTGCTCGCATTCGCCAACGATGGATCGATGGTCTGATCTGCGATGGGAACGTCCACAAAAATTTTTAAAGTAAAAGATAAAAGTGACGATGTACAATTTCACCCTTTTTTTAAAAACGCGCGTTCACCACGAGTATTTGAACGTTAAAAGTGCGATCTAGGAGTCACAAAAAAACATGGGGGATTCAACATCAATGTACATTTTTGTGAACAAGCGTGCGATTTAACACCGAATTCCACGTTGGTGAACGCATCGTGTAGGTATGTTGTACACGTACATGTACAAAGTGATAGTATACTCTCCTTTTATACCTACTTTGGTCATTTTCCACGGGTGGGCAATATTTCCACGGACGCGATAATATTAGAACCATTAGACCACTAATTATCAGAACAATCATTCAAAAAATTAATTAATGAAGCACCGGTACAACCCGGTGTTTCATTAATTAAAATTTTGCTGCTGATGATTTTTAGTACCTGTTAAACGCATGCGTGGATATCACTGCCCAGACGTGGATTACGACCACTCCACGGCGACTGCACTGTAAGGAATAAGTGGGTGGTTTGCGAAAATACCTGGGGAATTATATTTTTGTAGTGTGCAAGATTCGCTTTAAATATACATGATGCCACCTCATTCATAATTCTAGAACAGACATGCCAACCGGAACCTGTACCGGTACAGGTACAGCCGGTTCCCCCATGCTTCAACCGGTACCGGTACTGAAACTTTTGTCCCGTCGGTACCGGGACAAAATTATTTTATGCGGAAATTCCTAATTGAACGAGTGTAAACAGACTGATAATCGTGTATGGCACACTTGCACGACATACTTCCTACTTATTTGTGAATAAACATATCAAAACACTCTAAAGGTGATGACAACCACCTCGATAAGGTCGACCATTTTTTTTGTGCTTTATGATTACTTTGATGTCGCCACAGAATAATTATACGATGCCATGTTTGTCTGCGATCTTGGGGACTGGGTTTAATGCGAATTTCTCCCATCTGATTGTAATATGTCACCCAATTGTTGCTTTGTCCCACTACCGGTACAGTCAACTCGGCAGTATCGGATCTGGGGTAGTTTTGGATCATCGCACCCCTAAAATAATTTTTCTTTATGCAACACCCGATTCTTAATTGCAATTGATGGCAGTCATATTCCGCACATTCCCATGAATTTTAGTACATGTTTGACGAGAATTAAAAAACACGTGCGTTTGTTTTTATTCCGACCTGAAAACATCAAGAAAAAATCTAAGTCAATCGAAACGCACTTTTTGTCCGATGGAAAAGAAAGAAGACAGCATCGTGGCATAGATCTGAGGCGAGTAATCAAAAATAAAGTCTAACTTGCCTACTTCCCATCCCAATAATCTACATAGCCATAGCATGGACCATAAAATTCTGTTGACCTATTTTATTGCAGGACTGAACACGGCAGTTTCGGATCACTTGTGCCTCATCGTGTGATCACATGACGTACTTCTGGGAACTTCGAAATGGTGACTTGCCATGTGTCGTGAAAAGTTCAACTGAAGAGTTTTAACATGGTTAGGTTCTAACAGATCAAGTTGGCCGAACTATAGGCCTTTCT
The DNA here is from genome assembly GCA_031216915.1 of Pictodentalium vernedei. Lineage (NCBI taxonomy): Eukaryota > Metazoa > Mollusca > Scaphopoda > Dentaliida > Dentaliidae > Pictodentalium > Pictodentalium vernedei. The sequence goes on from CM062295.1 coordinate 494,498,329, forward strand.
GTGTGTGATGGTACGTGTACAGGGTGGCGTGGGTGGAGGGGGGGGGGGGGGGTAACAAATATATCTGATACCAGCCCAGAGGTTGTGTCAGAAGAGGCTTAATAATATTTTCTCATTTCGACAGATCTGATAATAACAGTCTGCTTCATGTCAGGGACTAACAGGCGGGATCGGGAGCGTACTTAAATTTACAATCAGAACTAAGGCCCTACGTTCCCAGGCCCCATGTTCCCAGGGCCCCATGTTCCCAGTGTAAATGGGACTATTGTCTGTGGGTGTGGCTCCTAGCCTAAAACCAAACCCTAAGACCATAACCCACTGTAACCATAGCCCTAAACTACAACCCTGGGGCCAAAGGCCCTACCCTAGGGCTGACCCCACTGGATGTATAAATATATTTGATATGACAGGGTTTGATTCTCCCTGTTGGTGGAGCTGTGTTACTGTGTGTGGAGGGGAGGGGTATTTATCTATGTATTGGCGTTTAACCCTTTACCTAACGCTAGTAGCAGACGACACTTGTAGCAGACGACAGCTTGTAACTAACGATTTTCATTTTTTTGCTTCCAAAACGTAGGTTATGACCCCTCATTGGAAAGAGCGAGACGCGCCCGTTCCAATGAGAGGTTATAACCTGTTTTGGAAGCAAAAATGAAAATATAAAAAAGAATGCGTAGCGATTTTGTGTATATCGGTTGCCGATTTTGGCAGTTACGTTAGCTAAAGGGTTAAGGTCACTTATTTCATATTTCTGCACAAAGGCTGCTTGTCCCGTTATGGACAATTGCAGACTATTCTCTCAACTGGTTCACTACTCGGTACTACAGCATTTGAATGGCTCCTTGCACTCATGTATAGACCTGCTGTCATGTAAAATCCATTTTAAGAAGGACTTGGTGATCACTATTGTTGTGTGTAGGGTGGAAGGGGGGAATGAGCTGCAGCCCCTTGTTGAAGGGTTCATACATTCAACAAATGGCAAATTGTGTCGTAGGATTACAGGGGTTAAGTGATGGAGGAAAATTTATGTTCTTATCAGTGCTCAGTCGACAGCCAATGACTGTTTATTTACATGTAACGATTTATTTACATGTAAGAAGAAATGTAATATGAAACAAATTACTCACAAAATTATCAACAAGAATACACTAAACACGCGACTAAAAGTTTATTCTTTAGGGTCCTCTATGTCTCCCACAACGAGCTGTGTCCGCTGGATCAACCTCACATCATCTTCATCCTCTCAGGGTTTGTGACAAATACAAAGTGTCCATTCACTTCTTGTTGCTTCCTCCTCTCATGGTTAACTTCGCGTCAGTCGGGCTTCACTCATATAAAGTTCTGCTTGTGTGACTCTACTAGCGTTCTCACAGTTCAACCACAATTCAATCGGCATCTATCTATCACAGTTCATGATCACTTTGCGCTTTGTCTGGCTCTCACGGGGTTAAGTTATTCTTCGCCTTCAGATATATACTTGACAAAGCTCACATAAAAATATTCTGCAAAGTGTTCTAAACATCACCAATTCTCGCACCGCCTAAAACTATTTTAACTCGCGAGCTATTCAAGCGCTTACGCAAACTCCTAATACGGTTCCTAGACTTCAGCGTTACAGCTTTTACTTCTTTGGCAACAATGCCACTACGGTTCGCAACCGTTAACAAACTACTATCGGTTCCTTACAACCCTCACAGGGTTACGACAATACGCGGACTTTCAATCTCGGTGCCCATGACCCTCAACGGCCAAGGCTAAATTCGGACCTTCTCTGAGTGCCCTCAGGCCAACAGCCTCGCAATGACCCACAGCCTTACACACCTTCCGACTGGAATTGGCTGGAATGAATTTTCGAGAAATCCCCCGATTTTTATTTAGATAGCCAGAACATTTATTCTCAGTTAATCGCTTCTCTTGAACTTGGCCGCTTAGATCTATCTTAATTTAACACTTGCTTTAAAGTTCCCTTGAAAGACTCGCATTTTGGTATCTTTTGACATTTCGGAGACAGGATAGATGCGTAATATGGGTGTGTGTCCAGAACATATGTGATGCACTGGTTTCCAACGATTACAATTTAACTGGTCTTTAATTACCCAGATAATTATTACAGAAGAGAATATTGTCTCTCCTACTATTGATCTGTTATCAGAAGCCCATATGGCGTTGAACACGTGCGCCATAATGGACATTAAATTTCATACTCCATTTACAATTTCTTGAATTAACGTCAGTTTGACAAGCCTGTTTTCGGGGTCCGTCACATATCTATCTTGCTTTACATTTAACCCAGGCAGAAACAAAATCGCAACTTTTGGCTATCACCTTCACAAATTGCATTCCAATGCTTCAGATGTACATGTATTGGCGATATTTCATGGTTTTCTCAGGTCTCGGCTGGGTTAACACTTGCACGAGGGCTGGTGCCAAAAAAAAAACATCCGACTGATGCCGTTGATGTGGAACGGGAGGGTGCTATGCCTTAACATGCTATTTCGCGAGTTTCAAGTACATTCACCCAGGCCTGAATGGCAGCATTGAACGTGTGTTGTAGAGAATTATTGTGTAATTTGAAGAGTTTCTCACACAGGAATCGGATACATGGATATCAAGTTTATGGCTTCACAGACAGGGACACATTGTAAGGTTGTAACAGCACCGGAGCATGGAATTTGATTAATTAGGCCCAAATATCATTTAAACCCACTAAATTTTTATTTAGGCTTACCACTAGTAAATAATAACCATGGGCGGGGTGGGAAAATTATTTTAAAGGATTTAAATCAGGGGCGTACCTTGGTTCCAAAATCAAAGAGGGTATAAATTTGGGGGGGGGGGGGGGCAAACCCAATGATATGTAGAAGTGAAATCCACGTGGGCGAAAGTCTGAATTGGGGTGGATGTGCGAGAAGCTGTTGGTGGTGGGGGCTCCCCGGGAAAATGTTCAGAAAATTATATGAAGACATTGATCTTGATTGAAGTGGGGGGATGGGGGGGGGGGCGATTTTTAGCTCTGCAGAGCCACATACAGAGTGATGTGTTGGACCCCTATCCATCTTTTTTGAAGTGGCAATGCTATAAAACCTATGTTCTGAAATTTGGTGGAGGCCTGGTAAAATTTAAGAGGGTGTACCCCCCACCCCACCCCCGTAAATACGCCGATGATTTAATTGATTTTGGGGTCTAATTATTCACGTTCCATTCAATCTCATGTGGTATTACTGGTAACACATGAAGGGTGCATAATATGACCTATTTCCGGCATTGACGATGTGCCAGGGAAGATAGAAAAAATGATGGCGGTTTGGCGAAGAGTGCCATAAACATGGCGATTTTGTGATGGATTACATATTTCTGGTTTATTTTATGCAAAGTATGCCAAGGTTTCCGCCAATTAAATAGAGAATGGGAGTATGAAGTTGGCGATTCGATACTACCAAAATTGATTCGATACTACCGAGTAAGTCCGTTTTCTTAAACACGCTGGCCTGAAAAATATTTGAGGCCGATTTTGCCGTAGCTCTTTTAAAAAGATCACGTATAAAGTGACAAATATCAGTATAAAAAGTCAGAATATTCACTTTTATTTAATCCATGAAATTGAAGTTGCAAAAATGATCCGATACTGCCGAGTTAACTGTATCGGTTTCGGCGGGGCAGGCTCTGTCCCGTCCCTGTACCGGTTATGTTGATACCGGTGGTACTTTGACATGCCTGTTCTAGAAGCATACAAACCACAAGGAGATTGACGCTACGTTTCAAAATTTTCTCACTGTAACCAGCTGCTGAAACTTTCAATTTTTGCGATTCGCCGTTATTTTTTTCTTTTGGTTCTTTGTTTCGTGGTTTGTTTATCTACTGGGTCGTGGATTTCCTGGCAACATGGAATGTACGTTAAGGCTAACTAGAAGAATCGTGCATTGCAGCATCATCAGTTTTTGATTGAAATAACTCTTGCACCACTGAAATAGTCTGCCAGTTGCGCTTGCGCTCGTTTCACACGACGTGATGCGACTTTTATCGCTACTCACTGCAACATTTGAGACAAGATCTTTTATTGCCGAATTTTTATCGCAGCTGATACTGTAGTTTGCGATTGCGTTTTTAGGTAAATGGTAGATAAATTTCAGAAGTTTATTACTGATAAGATCAATATATTCATTCACTCCTGTCTTACTTTCTTTTATACCGCTATTCGTCAACTTATTACTTACCTGTCGGTCTTTTTTTCTGGCACATAACTTGGAAAGTATTTCCACAACTAGCGGACTGGTAGCCACCTTTTTGATTGGATATGTAACAAGCACTATTCGAATTTGATTCAATTTCTACCCAGTTGCTACTTATTCCTATTTCTTGTTTCATGAGAACTGAAAAATCATTTAAATAAGTCAAGCTTGATAGTCAATGTTTTTATGACGCAAGTCAACCAAGATTCCATTACTACTAACTGGAGCTGAAACGGTTAAGGGGTTTTCTTGATCGATTAATCACGTGGATTAACCTTGGTTAACCGATTAATCACTTGTCCAAATAGATATCTGAATAATTGCCATATCTCAAATTTATTATGTTTTCAATTTTTGTTTGAAAAACATAGCTTATGACCCCCTCATTGGAACGAGCTCGTTGAGCTTGTTCCAATGAAGGGTCATAAGCTATATTTTTTAAATAAAAATTGAAAATTTTTAGTAATTCATGAATTTATTTTGCAAGTATCGTCTGCTACCCGCAATGGATAAAGAGTTAAGCATGACCATTTCCAGCTACAGATACAGTATGATGATCATGCAAGTAAACAAGTGTGTCAGCAAGTAACTTGCATGCTTTACTCTGTCTCATATAATTGATGTGAGTCAGTGTGACAATGTTTGCCTGTTTTGGAGCAAGTTTGTTCCTTTGTTAACCCATATAATGCAGTAGTTCAAAAGTAACGGTTAATCGATCAATTACTTTTTGGATTGATTAAGATGTTGATCATTGATTAATCGGTCAATCGGTTAACCGTTTCAGCTCTACTACTAACCTTTTGAAGGTCTGAAATGGTCACAAACAGAAAAAAGAAAGTTGGAGAATGCAAGACATGGTGCCTCTCCACTTCTTCAATTTTTTTTTGTCATTTAGCATTCGTAAATTCCTAATGATTTTATTTTTCATAAATTCCAATTCTTCAACCAGCTTGCCAATAATTATTAGTGTTAAACAGATGATAGTAGGTGAAAAGTGCGAATACGGTATCGTTTGTACACGATTTTGTACATGTACACGTACATCGATGTACACCTCCATATGATTCAGTGTTAAAATCGTGTACAAGTACACAAAATGTCGTTTTTTTTGGGTGATATAGAATCCGCAAGCGGTTTCTGAGACTCTCAGATCGCACTTTTAACGTTCAAATACCCGTTGGCGAACGCATATATTATACACGTCGCTCAAGAGTGAAAAAAAATGTATGAAATTTTAAGAAAATGAGGTCGATTGTCTGATCTAGAATCCGCAAATGGGTTTTCCCCCATAGGATCCCACGTTAACCGCGCGAGCAAAAAACGTGTTGCGGATTCTGTATCAGCATCAAAAAGTGGATTGCGGATTCTGTATCATCTGTATCTGTACACGATTTTAACACTGAATCCTATGGAGGTGTACAGGGAAACCCATTTGCGGATTCCACATCAGAAAATCGACCTCTGTATGGTACATGGAAAAAAGGTGATACTAAACCTGCAAAACCACCAGTGGTTCAGAATCGGCTATTGTTTTTGAGGGGATTTTTCCAAACTTAACAGACTACTATTGGGCGCTCCCATTTCTGACGTAAGTGGGGGGAATACCCATAGTGGATTTTTCCAAACTTAACAGACTACTATTGGACCCTCCCATTTCTGATGTAAGTGGGGGGAATACCCATAGTGGGATTTTCCAAACTCAACAGAAAAAAAACTAAGTTTTTTGAAAAATCCCTACTGTATAAACTTACTGAGAACGCCATTTGTCACGCTCGAAATGTATTACGGGTTTTTATTCAAATGAGTGTCAATTGTCAGTTAAATAGTTTAACTGAAAAACTATTCTATAGATGAAAGCGGAAACAGTTCAAAAGATTAATTGATATGATTTAAACGCGTTTTTGAAAGCGTTACATTACTGATATGTTTATTTGTGATTTTTGATTATTCGAGTTTTCCTAATGGTGAGAATAAGCGCGGTTGCGATTTAACACTTTCGAGAGCAAAACTCATCAAGAGGGGTTTATTTTGTAAATGTTTTTGTTCTCAACTGGAATCGGTTTTGAGGCGAGGAAATAAAAAAAGTGATTGATATATATAGGAGAGAAAAAAAAATATAAATAAATAGTTATTTAGAAAAATAAATATATCAAATCGAATAGATAATAAAAAGAATACGTAAATCATGAGCGCTTCCCAGACTATTAGAGCAAGGTTTCTTTTAAAAATGCTGATGAGAGCCTACGCATTCTGCGTGAACGAACAACTAGGTCGCCTCTTGTTAGAACGATGCATCGGATGTCGGGATCACCTAGGCTTCGATCACGAGAATCATTCGTGTCTGACGATGGAAAGGGAAGATATGGTCATCAAGTATTTCGAACCGGCGTTCGAACGCATTCAAATCGACGAAGTGATCGCGTTTTGGAAGAGATTACTCTTCTGTAAGGATCGAGACAAGCCCACAGTTTCGGAAGAACTGAAATTGGCACGTAGAAGTCTGACTTTAGAAGACAAGGGATGCATCATGAAATTATTGTTCAATGAAGCATACGTCTAAGTTTTCTCATTGATATAAAATAAGGGAGAATAGAAATAAAAATAAATACGCACATAAATTTTTTATCTAATATTAGAAAGAAAAAAAAACACAAAAATGAGAACCAGAAATAAATTGTATCCGACATTAGATGACGGCGAGGACGAGAAGCAGAACGGCGTTTTGCCGATGGCACCATCGCTAGAAGAAAAGGAAAGAGGAGAGAGGTATCGCATCGATCAAATCAGTAGAATCCAAGAGTATCTAACTCGAGAGAGAGATTCTCGCCGTTCTCTCAAGAAGAAGTATTCGCGTTTCTTGAAATTTGTCAACGCGGTCGACACGACACTCATCACGATTTCCATGGGTTTACACGCGGCCGGCATCGGATTGTTGTCGACCGCGGTCGGCATTCCGATCGTGTTGACCGTAGAAGGAGTGGCTCTCGCCGTCGGATTGTTTAGCACGCTCGGAAACTTTTTGAGTAGGAAATTATATCTGAAGGCGAGGAAACACGACAAGATTCGCGTCTTGGCCGACTCCAAGATCGACACGATATCCGAAATGATCTCGATGGCGTTGAAAGACGGTAGGATATCGGACGGAGAATACTTCACGATACTGGGTGAGAAAACGAAATACGAAGCCATGAAAGAAGCCGTGAGAATCAAGACTCGTCAGATCATCAAGGAAGAGATGAAGGATTCTCGCGTGGAAAAAGGGAGGAATGAGGCCAGGGAGGAATTCAGTAGGATGATAGAACTCAAGAGCAGCGATTGACAAAAAAAAAATATATATAATAAGAACAGAAATTTAAAAAAAAAAAATTAAATTTATATATAAAATAAAAACGAAATTAATTTAAATAACTCTCAAAAAAATGTATTGCGTAAAGTGTAAGAGAGTTACCGAGACGAGTAATTCTCAAGAAGTACGAACTAAAAACAACAGACAGATGCTTCGCAGAATTTGCGACGTGTGTGGTTCTATCAAGACTCAATTCATCAAAAAAAAAAGAACGCAAGCAAAGGTAAAGGCATCGTGAATAAAATGATCAATAATCTACCTTTCGAAATGCATCTGCCTGGTCACAGTTTCACGGGACCTGGACCGAAATTGAACAAGAGACTCAACGCCAATCTGACTCCTAAATCTTGGAGCAAACCTGTGAATAGGGTGGATGCGGCCGCGTATGATCATGATCTGCGCTACGCCGGACATCCCGACACCAAGACTCGCAATGATGTCTGCGATAAAAACATGTTGGGGAAATTGAGAGGTATATCGAATCCGACCAGGAGAGAAAAGATAGAACGTTCGCTGGTCGGTAATCTGATCAGTGCAAAACGTCGATTCGGATGGGACGTTCAAAAAAAAAAAGCGCATCTGAAAAGAAGAAGAAACGATTATTGACGAGCGAATTGGCCGAGGAGTTACACAAACCCATCGTGCGTAAATTTCGAAAGAGAAGGGTGTTTGTGAAGGGTTGGGATGATATTTGGTCTGCCAACTTGGTCGAGATGAGATCGTTTTCGAGGTGGAACGAGGGTGTCAAATATCTATTGACGGTCATCGACGTGTTTTCCAAATACGGTTGGATCAGAGCTTTGAAGAATAAATCGGGACCTTGCGTCGCCAAGGCTCTGAAGAGCGTGTTCGACTCGTCTTCTCGAAAACCAAATAAATTGTGGGTGGACAAGGGAAAGGAATTCTACAACAAGCACGTTCATCGATTGGTCAACCTCTACTAGATCGAAAACGAAGAGAAAGCCAGCATGGTGGAACGTTGGAATCGAACGATGAAGGAAAAGATGCATAGATACTTCATGGCAAATTCGACCAAGAAATACATATACGCTCTAAACGGTCTGGTTAAAGATTACAACAACACGCGACACAGATCGATCAAGATGACTCCCGTGGAAGCTAGTGATCGTCGAAACGAAAAACGGGTCTACGCGAATCTATATCCTGAGAGATCTAAGATTAGGAAGAAGTCTAGAACGCCGAAATTTGCAGTCGGCGATCGAGTGAGAATCTACGCTTATAAGAAGCATTTCAAAAAGGGTTATACTCCTCGATGGACCTCGGAAATCTTCGTGATAATCAAAATATTTCACACCGATCCGGTGACTTACGAAATCGAAGCTTTGGATGGAGAAGAGATCATGGGAAAGTTTTATGAACAACAATTACAGAAGACAAAGTTTTAATAAAAAACAAATTTTTTTTATTTACTCTCGTTAACATTTCTTGTTTACATATATATAGAGGAGAGAAAAATAATAATAAAAAAATAATTAAAACTATTTCTAGATAAAAAAAAACAAGCTAATTAATAAACAAAAAACAAAAAAAAACCTTTAAAAAATGGCAAATATACTAGATATAGCACAAAGCATAGTGAAAGATGAAAGTATTCAAGAATATGAGGTTCACGAACACGAACCAGTAACTGAAACGAGTTTGAACAATGCGGAAGAGATAAGAATCAACGTCGAAACTCAAGATCTATTCGTCCATCCTAGCGAGAGTTACATAGTGGTGCAGGGACGTCTCACCAAGGAAGATGGGAGCGACTACGCCGACGACGACACGGTTACTCTAGCCAATAATGGCATCATGCATCTATTCAGTAATATAAAATACATGCTATCCGGACAAGAGATAGAATCTGTGTTTCATCCTGGTCAGGCCTCCACGATGTTCGGACTCTTGACGTATCCAGATGATTTTTCGAAATCCAGAGGACTTAATCAATTGTGGATGAAAGACACCGTCGGCCCTGCTAACGCCGACGCCGCTGCGATATTCGACTACGTCGTCAAGACGTCCAGACCTAAAGGAACGTTTTCGTTCAGGATACCTTTGAAACACATCTTCGGATTTGCGGATGATTACAACAAGATCATGTACGGATTCAAACACAATCTGATATTGATTCGAAAAGGAAACGTCGACGCGATAGTGAGACTCCCTGCGACCGATGCAGGTAAGATAACTCTACACAAGATATCGTGGTTCGTTCTGCATGTGGAGCCTTCGATCGCGGAAACAGCGCATCTCTACAAGATCATAGAATCCAACAGTAAATTACCTGTGGGATTTAGAATGAGACAGTGCGACATGGCTAGCATTCCACTCTCCACGAATCACTTCGATTGGAGATTGATGGTGAAATCCGCTTCCGACAGACAGTGTTTCATCGTGATTGCGTTTCAAACCAATAGGGATGGGTCTCAGGAAAAGAATGCATCGCTGTTCGATCACTGCCATTTGAGAAACATGCAAGTGTTTCTGAACGCCACGAGATATCCAGCAATTGATTACAACACATCGTTTGACAAGAACGATTTCTGCAGACTGTACGGCGACGCCGCTGATTTTAGAAAGAAGTATCACGGTCTAGACGAATTGATGAGCAACCCTAACATATCTCCTGTGAATACAAGTCGATGTATCCTATGTTTGTATTCGACGTTAGTACACGACTCAAGAGTAGCGTCTTAGACATTCAGATCAAGATGCAATTCGATAGGAACGTGCCGAGAAAAACCGAAGCCTTCGCCCTGGTTCTGTCGGACAGAGAATTACAATTCGAATCGGATTGAAATAAGATGCCAATCATTCAATGAGAGACGTGTGTGAAAAAAATAAAAAATATATAAATAAAAATTAAAAATTTTTTTTTATAAAAATGAATGATAAAGAAAGAGAATACTAAAGAAGAAACAGACGTGTTTTGATTAAAAATATTTCGCAAGATTCGTTAGCAATAATTCTAGACACTTTAGTCGAAACAGAACCTTTGATATTGACTGATTATATGAGACGTGAAATCGAAAGTAAAATCTTGATAGAAGATAAGACCAGAAAACTTTTAGACACGTTGACGTATAGAGGACCGACTGCTTTTCAAGAATTTATAAAAGCTCTTCGAAATGCTAAAATAGATGTCGATGCGTGTTTCGAGATAGGTGATCCAATTTCACGAGATGAAACATTATGAGAAATAACGTATTAAAACAAAACCAAAAAAAAAAATAAAGTAATGAGATCTAGAGAGATTGAACATCTTTCTAAATCTCATTACTTTTTTTTTTGTTTTTAATAATCACTCATTATTTTTAATTAATTTTTCCACGCGTTCACTGTATGTTCAAAGGATCTAGTTCAATTAGTAGACTCACCACGGAAGTGGCGGCTTCGGGATTATTGGTTTTCGTAACGAAATTAATCCTGTCTCCGGCGTTCACTTTGAGAGGCGTGCCGAATGTGCTAACATTCGCGTGTTGATTCAGCACGAGACCGCTCTGTAATACAAATCCGAGGAAGCTAGAGCCATTTGAATGATTTCACCTCCCAACGGTATGGGATATCCCACCTGGCCACATTTTGATCTGCTACCTCTGTTTCCGAAAGACCACTCGGTTTTTCCCTGCTCTAACGTGCCTGCCTCCTCAGCCCACATGGTGATCAATCATCTAGCGTATTTGAGTCTTTCCACCACCGAAATCAGGGTGCAAGCATCCATCATGTTTACGGGATCCAGTAGATTTGTGAGCGTGTGTCCGCCCATGTCTAGTTTACCTTCCATGATGTCGCCCTTTCTCCAGACCGAGTTGTCGTCCACGTACTTCCTGCTGACTGCACTGGAATCGAATTCGGGATCGTGATTGAGACCGAATAAATTCTCACCATTCATGTTGATACCACCCTCCATGGTTCCGCCAGATTGTTTGTTCAGGTAGAGATCATCCACTTGCGATTCTACGTATTCTTGTGATCATATCACGGCAGAATCTACGTAGCCCTTGTTGACTGCGGTTGAGTCAGCATCCATGTCGTCGACCTTCGACAGATTCAGTATCTTGTTGAATCCCGCATTCAGATCCGATTTCATTTCTCGTCTGTCAGACTTTCTCTGTTCCAGATCTACGTAGTGTTTGGTCGCCACGTCCTTAGGATTCGTGGGAGTGGCCACGTTCGTTATCTTGTTAGAATTGGCATTCAATTCCGAGTGCATCGTTTTCCGAACGTATCTATTTCTCAGGTGTTCGCTGAATCTCGCGTGAGAGTCGTCAGCGTATTTCTTGGTCACGGCATCGGTGGGATCTATGGGATTTGCGACATTCACCAAATGTTTAGATTTCAGATCGAGATCGTCCATCATGGCTTTATCCACGTAATTATCTAGCATGATTCGTTCGAAATCCGCATCCCCCCTGTCAGCGTATTTTTTAGTTGCAGCATCTGCGAGATCTATCAGCTCGGGTAGATTGTAGAGCTTCTTATCATTCATGTTCAAAGGTTCCTCTCGAGGTTCGTATCTCCGAACGTAACGTTCGTCCAAGTTGGCAACGTAGTAACCATCGCCGACTTAGAGCATCTTCCTCTTCTTTTTTAGGTTGACTTTTCCGTTGTCACTTCTACCAAATTTATCGACTGGCATGTTGTTTTGAGATTTTTGTTTTTAAAAATATATTTCAAACGCAGTTTATTAAAAATGAATTATTTCACTTATTTTTATTTTTCGTTTTATTCGATTAAAATTTTTTTAATAATTTTTTTTTTACCTTTATATGCTATAAAAAAAACCTCTCACTCTAATGTAAATCATTGAGAATGTCTTGAAACCGATCTCCTTCAGACCATCTCTTGAGAATGTAAAGACACAGGTGACCGCAAAACACTTGATCTGGCAATTGCACTCATTCTGTGTTGTAACGAACCATCGATTTGTTGAAATAGTTCTTTATTTCTTTCGGCGGTGAGATTCCGTAGCTGTCGAAATAATAATTCTTCTTCTTCCCGTTCTTGAACCACGCCACCCAGTGAGTGCCTTCACCCGATAAATCGTCTAGATTTAAAATTCCGCCTTCGGATTGTCGAGGTCTTCTCTTCGGAAAGGCATCTCTGGAAAACACACCTAGAAAATCTTTGATTTTCAAATCCTTCGCCGCATTCAACAGATCGATGTTGGATAGGGGTTCGTTAAGTAAGACGACACCTTCTATGGATATCTCTATTTTCTTATTCATAAATGCGTATATTTTTTATTTTTTTTTATTTATTTATTTTATTATAATTCACTAAAATGACGTTATTTTTTTTTTTTCTTTTTTTCTTTTTCTTTTTAAACTAACTCTATCAACTTCCATAATCTTGAATCCATCTAATTCCTCGACTTCCATAATCTTATATCTGTTTAATTCCTCTTGATTTTCTGGAATCCTATCATCCACAATCATATCTGGAATCTTATCATCCACAATCATATCCGAAATTCTATCGTCTAAAGTCCAATGTCTGAGTGCCAAAGTGTTTAGTTTATCGTCTAACATGAATCTCTTATCGTCATCGGCCGTCAGTGAAATCTTGTTGACTATTTCAGTATACAAGTTGTGATTTTCGCTTCGAATCGATTTCATTGTCTTATACACCGGACCACTTCCTAACAGACAATCTTTATACTCTTGGAAAGAGATGTTTTTCTTCATCACGCACGCTTTAACTCCTTTGCACTTCTTGATCTCTTCATCTTCTAGACGATAAGCATACAGTTTGGGTCTCAAGCCTACGAATTTGAAGATTTGTTTACCACCACTCTCGTCCTTAAATTTACCTAACACCTTTTTGTTGTCGTTCGATTGAATGTTGGACGGGTGATCGATGGGATAATTGCTCGTGTCGAACCACACGGCCATGTCCGGAGATATATCTTGGTAGACATCTTTCGTCTCTATCTCGTAAACTAAACTGTCTGTGTCGGTGAACAGTAGTTTGGCTTTATCACCAAATTTTCGTTTGACATAATCGTAGTGAAACTCGTACATCAATCGCTTGCTGATATCTAAGATGATCGGTCCGAGATAATATGGTTTGTCGAAATTCAGGTGCGTCTTTTGCATGTGAACGGCTACTAGATTTTCGTCGAATATGGTTCGGTGTTTGTAATTGGGTTTCACCACTAATTTTTTAGCTCTTTTCTCAGATGTGACGAGTCGAACGTTGGTTCTCTTCCTGATGTTTTCCATCAATTTACCGTATACACAGTTGTTCATAAGTTTGAAGAAATCTTTTTTGAAATCGTTCTCGGCTCGAATTCTGAGATTCGTGTTGAGATCGATGTATTTTTTCATCCAAGGCTCTTCATTGAATCGAATGATGCGATGTATGTTGACTAATTTCATCCCGTAATTGACGTATTGTTTCAAATTCTCACTGTAGACGACGTAGTTACGTTTGTTAAATAAATTGGGAATGAGTTTTTCCTCGTCTCCTTCGTTCGGTTCCATTCGTTCGGGAGCCAGTGGATAATCGTTGTGTAGATCGTGTAATTCTTCCGGATAGTTCAAATCAACTTCTAAAATGCAAGGATAGTCTCTCCATTTTTGCATCTCTTCCTGTTCCGTTACTCATTCGAAATTTCCAATCGGTAAAGGATGACTCATAGCCCAACCGTACAAATTATTAGCGTCCCAATACTGTATGTATTTATTTGACCATTTTGAATCGAAACCTTCTTTCATGTAGGGATTGTTAGCTTCAGAATATCTGTGGGAGATCATCGAGACACCACCTCTCATAGCTTTTTCGAACATGAGCAACATGTCCACGTCTGATAATAATTCCAATTGGACTTTGGTGGTCTTCAACAGAGCGTCCCACGCCAGACCGGGTGCGGTGAAATACCAAGTGGGATCCAGATCGTAATTTCGACGACAAACGTCTCAAAAATGTTCAAACATGTCTTCTAAGAGCAGAATGTCAGTCTTTAGATAGAGATCGTTATAATCTCTCATGGTTTTCATATCGAATGATTTCCACACGTTTTTAGCATGTTTGTAATTCTCATCGGAAATGTTGGATTCGTATAATTTCGAATAAAAATCTTCTGTCGAAGGTAGTGCGGTGTCAGCGAATCTCTTTAGATCATTCATGTAATCGTAAGGATAGACTCCTTTCCTCAACATAATGTCTACTCATTCTCCATAATGTTCGCTCGTGATTTTAAATTTATCCTTGCTCATGTTATCGACTAATTTTTCCAGAGCGGTTGACATGAATTTAAAACTGTCGATGAAACGTATGCCTCTATGAATGAATTTCGTTTTTTTTTCAATGTCTCTCTGTCGATTACTCTTTTCTTCTCCATGAGCTTCCATTTCGTGAAGGAAATGTATCTTTCTTCGCTGTTTGCGATGCAATTTAATTCTTCGTGGGAGGTGCTGAGATTTTTCACGAACAGATGACTGTCGTAACCCGAGAGATTGTGAAATATCACTTAGACAGAGAACGGCGTCTCGATATTTTAATTTACACTTGCTGTGAGCCGGACCGCAATACAGACCCGTGTAATGATCATGGTCTCTGACCTTCTTATTTTCCTCCAAATTCTCATCGAACGATTGTCTGCATATGTGACATTCGGTGGCTCTGTTATTTTCGTTCTGCTGCTCTCGCGTGATGATCATTTTTGCCGGAGTTTGAATTTATCGTATAACATTTGAATTTTTGATTCTAACTCTTCCATGAACCTTTGAGCCACGTCGTCGTCTTCACACTGTTTCGTGTAGGTGAAGGGACCCATGTTGTGTTGCGAGTCAAAAGCGCATTTCACGTAAATGCAATAGCCTGAAGGTATGTGTTTTTGATATCTTTCAACGTAACTTTGAAGAGCGTTAGGTTGGCAGAAACTCATTTTCACGGTGAAACATTCGAAATCGGCATACACAACGAATGGTACTTTTAACCTTCTATTGCGATTTTCAAACTTCACGATGGTGTTGGGTTTGGGCATTTCGATGGTGGCACCTTGATTTTCACTGCAATATTCCTGATGTTTTGCTAACGATTTTCTGCTGTGAAACATGTTCATGCAGTTGCAACATAAACATATCTTTCCTTTATGTTTATTATTTTGTCTCGACAGTAATCGGCTCGGATTTTTAACCCAACAATAATGACGATTGTCACCATTTGAAATCAATAATAAAATAATCGTCTTTTCTCTTTCGAGATACAAAGTCTGTCTGAGAGGATAGATCATTTGTTTTTCATCGTCGTATCCCAAGATGTTCACCGCTACGGTGGGATTTTGAGCCTCAAAACGTTCGATGTGTTTTAACTGCGTTGGAAAAGTCACTCCGGTCCAATCGAGATTTTTAGAAGTCTCCTCATAATGAGAAACTCTATCGGAGTTCATTTTGACAGGGTTTTAAGCAGAGGTGACTGCCCATTTAAAACACTGATCATCTTTATTTCTCACGTTGATCACAGCATTTTTTTAGCTAAGAAATACAGTAATTCCACGTAGGAAGACCCATTCAACAAATCGTTTCAAGTTATATGAATTTCGAGTTTCAACACCTCATCGAATGTCCAATTACTACCTCCACATTGATAATTCGCGAGAGACGTCAACATCTTGTTTTTCGTCTTTTCGAAAACGTCTGATAAATCTGAACCTCGAAATATGGGTTCGACGTTAGATCTGAAAAATGTATTTGTCACGATGCTCTCACCAGAATTCACGTCGATTTTATTCATCATGCAATGGAGTATCATCTTAATTTTTAGTCCCACGTTCATGTGTTCGCGAAACAAATCCATTACTTTTTTCTTCACCCGTTCCATGAACAATTTCGGATCAACTTTTTTGAATGAGGGAACCACATCGAAAGTTTTAAAAATGCCTTTGATCGCACTCTCCCGTTCTACAGGATTCGATTGGAATAGTTCTGTGGTGAGTCATGCTACATATTCTTCTCCTTTCCCTTCGTTGATTGCTTGTCGAATTTCGCTCGATATATCTCGTTTGTCTAGAATCTGAAGTACATCACTCGTTTTCGTTTTAGTTTTTTTTTTCTTTTCTTTTGAAACTTGAAGTTCTTCAATGGCTTTTCGTTTAGTCATCTTCTTATTTTTCACAATTGAAACGTTTTTGGTTTTTTCGACGTTGGCATTTCAATTCCTTTTACTATCTTTTTCTTCTTCTCATTTTTCATAACCGATGCATTTTTTGACGTCGTTGCTATCGACATTTCATTTGCCTTTCCATCGTTTCGCAAATATTCCTGTATGATTTCAATTTTTTTTTTATTTAGTTTTATGATTTCTGAAATGTGGAATTTTTAATAGTTTACAAATCTCGTTTAACTGAGGTACAGTTTTCTCATTTAAATTTTCCATTTTTTTATTTGTTTGCTCCATTTGTAAGAATATTTTTTTTTCGAATTTTGTATTTAAATAATTTGTTAAAAAAGTTTGTTTTTTTTTTTTTACTCTTTATATATATAAAAAAGATTTTTTTTTTAAATTTCAATTTTTCTTTAATGTAAAAAATTGTTTTTTTTTGATGAAATTAATCAATTTTTTTTATGTTCCTTAACGTGAAAAAAATTGAATTAATACGAGAAAAAAAGGTTGTTAAAATTTAACTTTTTATTTATATATATAAAGAGAAAAAAAACTTTTATAAAAAAAAAATTTTACATTAAAGAAAATTAAAATTAAAAAAAAAACAAACTTTTTTTATATATATAAAGAGTAAAAAAAAAACAAAACTTTTTTAACAAATTATTATTTAAATACAAAATTTAAAATATATTATTTGCAAGAATTCATAAAACAAAAAAACAAATAATCAATCATGACAACAACACCTAAAAGATGCGAATTGAAATTGAAACGAGTCGCAATGTATAAAAAATTCGGTTTTAAAATCTATAGATTACAACAACACGATTCCATCAAATTGAACGAGGTTGAGACAAAGGGCTTAGAAGGCAAATACGACAAATATAACATGCCTTTGAAATTGGATGAAGCCATGCTCGATTTGTTTTATGACTACCAAAGCGATCTACAGAAAATCATCATCACCAAAGATAAAGAATTCAACAAGGACGATTTGTCGTTGTTCTATGGAAGTTACATATATCCAAAAATCTCACTCGAACTCATGGACAAATCAGGTGGTGAGAGCGCGTTCACCGATGTAAAAAAACTCAAAAAAGTAAAGATAAAAATTCAACACATTTTTGAAAAAGGAGAAGACACGAGTGTCAACATGCTAATAACGGACTTGGAAATATAAACAATAGAGAGATTGATTTTTTAGCGAAGAAGAAGGAAAAAAAAAGTAATGAGATCATCTTTAGATCTCATTACTTTTTTTTTTTTTTTTTTTTTTGTTTTCCTTCTTCACTATTGCCCATATATTATAATAACGTTTCCTTTTTTCTCAAATTTCTGCGTCGATTCTTCTTTTTTTTTTTTTTTGTGATATGTTTCGTTTTTATAAGAACACATTTGTTTATCCGAATCATAATTATGAACGAATGTTGTGCATCTCTCGGTAACACTCACATCATTACCATTCTCTTCAGAAGGTAGTGGTGATGGTGGAAAACGTCTCATTCTTTTAAATTTCAACCGCCTATCCCGATCTTGATTTAACTCTTTTATTATTTCTTTCCTAAGATATCCATCATTAGCGTCTAATCATTTTTCCACATCTTTTTCGCACTCTATCTTGCGATATTCATCATTATCGTCTAATTGTTTTTCCACCTTTTTATCCATTTTATATATTATTTTATACTTTCTATGATTTATATTTTATATAATTATATAATGTTTTTACATTATAATAACATGTTCAAAATCGGTATATTCTTAAATGGCGAATTCTCACCAAACAACAAACCCTTGCTGAGTCGCTCAACGTTCCGTCCACTCTTTAGATAGAGACCGTTTCCACTCAGAGAGTTGTCACCTCTAACGGGTTCTAGATACAATCCTTCACCGCTGTCATCTACGTGGATGCGCCACACGGCTCCTCCCTTCTTCAAAAACAGTCCGCTGCCACCCATTAATTTCTCAACTGCCTAACTCGCAAGTCCCGTGAGAGCTCCCATGCCGAGAGTCTTTCTGAGAAAGGGTAATGCTTTAGCGGCAAAGGGTATTGCTTTTGCGGCGATTCCTGCCAATAGCGGTAGGAAACCACCTTTCATTCTCAAATTGTATCTCAATTGAGCGGGACTCAATCTCACCGTCAACCCTCTTCCATCACGAATCACTTTCTCCATCCTTTTGATTTGACTTCTGGTCCCTTCGTTCGAATCCTGACCGCCACTCGTCAGATCTTCGTGAGTGAATTTGAATCTCACCACCTTGCCTCGAGTTGTTAATGCTCTCTTAAGTTTCTTCCTCTGTCCTGCAGATATGTTCACGTTTTTAACCACGTATTGTGTCATAATTCTTTTTTTTTAAAATATATTTTCTTGAATTGTTTTTTTTTGTTTTAATTATAATTATATATATTAAATAATTTTTGTAAAATTAATATTGCATTTATTTTATTTGTTATTTATATATATACACAATATTTTTTTTTTTTTTGCTTTTATATTTCTCTTATGTGAAATCGTATCGTCACCCTCTCTCCGCGAAGATTCAACAGTTCACCATTTTGATCCGTCAACGTGGTTTTGAGACTATACGTGTCTAAAATCACTGGTAGATAAACTAAATTTCGAGGTCGTTCCACGATCTTATAACCCGGCGACACGTTTGGAAAGATGTAGCTTCCAGCAATCTCATCCACGTTCACCAGAATGCTATTGACTGCGAGAATGTCGACTGTATTTTCAGATGCTGCGTGGCCTCGATACATCTTTCGATCGAATCCCAGCATTTTGCCTATAGAATCGTCCGTATTGAAATTCACTCAAAAATTATCTTCCAAATCCAACATCGTCTTTAAGGTATTAGGATTGGGAGTGAGTCTGATCTTGTTGCTTCCCTTTCCATCCGTCTTCATTCGCGTCTGAATGTAATTGTTCAAGTTCAAGTTCTGACGTATCCCCTGTTCTTTATCACCAACATATTTATATTTTATAATATATATTTTGTTTTCACTGGTAAATCGTTTGTTGTTTAAATACTTTTTATTATTTTAGTGTAAAATTTACTATTTTTATTTTATATACTTTGTTTGTTTGTTTGTTTCTCTCTACTTATTATATACATCAATCCTTCAATTCGTTCATCAGCCTTTTATAATGGGTTTTTTTCAAAACCTTCTGCTGTAACAATTCGTCACATATGCTAACTATCTCATTATCTAATCCTGTGTTACCAGCGCGTCTACTTGCCATCAACAATCTCAATCTCTGAAACAGAGCGTCAGAATCGCTCGGAAGAAAAGTGGTTCTCACTCCTTTCCCGGTTCTCGACTCGTCAAACTTCTTATTCATATCCCATATGGGTTTCACCACCTTCGTCCACTTGTAACCTCTGTTGGCTTTGGGTCTCGTCTCTCCAGCATCGTTATTTCTCTTCATGGCGTGGGTCTGAACCAGAATGTCACCGTAATTGTCGAAATCCTGTTCCATGTAATCTCCAGGCTTGTTGAAAAGGAGCAATGTGCGCAGTCCATCAGTTATTTTATACTTATTCGAACCGACAATTAAATCATCATCATCCTCTCGCACTTCTGTGTCGCCCACGAATTTCCTACCACTCGAATCCTCGCGAATTCCATACAACAGATCTCTCTTACCACCATCCTCGGACGATGCGACACTATCAGTGGTGATAGTCGAAGCTATATCGCCGCTTTCGCTCACGTCGGTTTCGATTCTCATGCGAACGTAATCCGGTGTAGATTGAAAGGAAAACTGTTTTGTAAAACTACCGGGCAATGAACCCATTCTCACAGAACTCTCTTTTATGGGTCTCAATTCTTCAACTATCTCCTTCTTGCTTCGCTCTTGAACCTCCGGCACGGGTTTAAATATTTTTGTGGTCTTGCGTTTGAGTTCCATCTCTCGAAGACGTCTGCTTCTGTCAGCCGATTGAATGCCCTTCTTGGCACGTTCATATTCATTTAAAAGCTGACCTCGGCGTTTAGCATCCATCTGTAAAAACTTTTTTTTTTCGTTTTTAAATTATTAATATTTCCTTTGAGTATGCTAATGTGAGTTATTTAGTATTTTCAAAATTAAATGTATAATTATTTTTATGTTTTAAGTAAATAAAAATCTTCTGTCTTTAATATAATAACTAAAAACCAGTTAAGGAAAAAGATTTTACATGATAAACCTCTATAAATGCGTTTTTGCCTCTGAACGCGTTAAAATCGCATCACAGATTATTCACTCAATGACGAACTGGAGAACTTTGAAAAGTTTGAAAGTTTTAGTACATAAGAAACCGGTTTCTGATTTAATGCATTTGAGAATAATTACATCTGTTAAAAGGATTCATTCATATCTCAAATTATTCACTAAGTGACAAACTGGAGAACTTTTGAAAAAAGTTTAAAAGTTTTAGTGTATAAGAAGCCAGTTTCTGATTTAACGCATTTGAGAATAATTACATCCGTTAAAAGGGGTTCTTTCATGTCTCCGAACATTATCACGAATATATTAAAAATTATTTACCACTTAAACCTAATTAAGTGGAAAATGCGCTTTTATTATCTATTATTAAAACGATCCATTAAACGAAAAACCTTCATTCACACCAGAATAAACACGAGTGTCAGTGTACCTATTAAAATTCATGCAAGTGAAAAAAGTTTTATAACAGAATTTTATTTGAATGAAACAATTCTACAAACTATTTTTTATTTGAATGAAACACTTCTATAAAGTGTTTTATTAAAATTTATTTCACAAAATTTATTTCACAAAATTCCTAATTTTATTGGAAACGTGGCAGTGATTTTGGGGTTCAGTATCACCTTTTTTACATGTACCACACAGAGATCGATTTTCTGATGTAGAATCCGCAAATGGGTTTCCCTGTACACCTCCATAGGATTCAGTGTTAAAATCGTGTACAGATACAGATGATACAGAATCCGCAAACCACTTTTTGATGCTGATACAGAATCCGCAACACGTTTTTTGCTCGCGCGGTTAACGTGGGATCCTATGGGGGGAAACCCATTTGCGGATTCCAGATCAGACAATCGACCTCATTTTCTTAAAATTTCATACATTTTTTTTCACTCTTGAGCGATGTGTATAATATACGCGTTCTCCAACGGGTATTTGAACTTTAAAAATGCGATCTGAGAGTCTCAGAAACCGCTTGCGGATTCTATATCACCCCCAAAAAACGACATTTTGTGTACTACTTGTACACGATTTTAACACTGAATCCTATGGAGGTGTACATCGATGTACGTGTACATGTACAAAATCGTGTACAAACGATACCGTATCCGCACTTTTCACCTACTGATGATCGGTACCGGCAACCACAATCGGCCGATTGTGGGCAACCTGATGGCAACGGCAACGGCTCCTGGAACATCGGTTCAACTGATTGTTGCCAAGCATTTTGTGATGATTCATAAACCACATTTTAATATCTTCTGCAATATTGTTTAGTTGTTAATGTAAAATGATGCCAACAATACCATTCAGTAAAGTTGGGAAACAACCAAATGGTGTATTCTTAATGGCCACCACGATTTACCGAGAGGTACCGGTAGGTACCGGTAGGTACCGAGAGGTACGGAAAAAAAGCTTTTTAGAAATTATTTTCACAATAAATTGAATGCAAACGATATATTTAATGCATTTTATGCATTTATTTCTGGAAATGTGGCCATTAATGATGCAATTTTTCGCGATAATCATAGTTTGGAGTTATGAATTGAGTAGCGCGTTTGACCTCTCGGTAAATCGTGTTTGCTCGGTTTGACAGCAGGCACCGAGAGGTACGCAAAAAAAGCCTCTTGAAAATTATTTTCACAATAAATTAAATGCAAACGGTATATTTAATGCATTTTATGTATTTATTTCGGGGGATATGGTCATTAATGATGCAATTTGTCGCGATAATCACAGCTTGGTGTTATTTATTGAGTATCGCGAATGACCTCTCGGTAAATCGTGTTTTCTCGGTTTGACAAGAAGTACCGAGAGGTACGGGAAAAAGCTTTTTTATAAATTATTTTCACTATAAATTAAATGCAAATGGTATATTTTATGCATTTATTTCGGGGATTTGGTCATTAATGATGCAATTTGTCGCGATAATCACAGCTTGGTGTTATTTATTGAGTACCGCGATTGACCTCTCGGTAAATCATGTCCTCTCGGCTTGACATTGCCCTAAGTTGAAAAAAAAAAACCCCAAACAATTCCCATCACCATTTACCAGGGCTTTGGACCTGCAAGTCGGAGACTTGGCTGGTTTAAAATTGTTTTTAATTAATTAATTTATTTATTTATTTATTCATTTCTACTGTCGTTTGAAAATAAATAATTTATAGGTCACCATTTACCACGGCTTTGGATCTGCAAGTCGGAGACTTGGCTGGTTTAAAATTGTTTTTAATTAATTTATTTATTTTATTTTTGTTGCTTTATTGATCATTGATATTATATCATCGGCAGTATTTTGACGGTAATCGTCAGTTTGTCTCATTGCTTTTTTTATGTCTATAAGTCATATCGTGTATCTGCTTCAAACATATTTTGTCCTCGGGGCACTCTTTAGTAACAGCGCGTTTAATTTCCCTGGGTTTCCAGCCCTGCAGTAAACCATCGTTTATGATATTTGATTGGTCAGATGTTAACCGACTATAAGAACTTTCGGTTTGTTTTGCATTGCCGTGGATACTTTGATTTACGGGGAAAGTGCCAATGTATTCTACCACCGCATTTGAATTATTTTAAAAACATGTTATTCTTCTTTTATGCCCAGGTTGCCGCTGCAGAGACGAATATTTTCGCGTTACTTCCAGAATGTTGGAAGCATCTGGTTGAGGGTCAAGAGGAATGAAAGATTTGTTTTTTTAACCCTTCGACCAATTATTCCATCTTTTTTTTCGACATACAACAGACTAGCCCCAGTCCTCAAATGATATGTCTTATTAACGGAAATACTTTTAGACGACCAAACACCGCAATCGTCGGTATGCAAACATCTACGACCGAGTTCGCGACGCTTCCTTTAATAAGTCTAAACGAACCCAAGCTTTGGAGCAGATGTGGTCAATGTGATCGCCCCACGTACAAGAACTGTTTAATATGACTCCTAAGTGTTTGTGTTTTTCTACTTCAGATATCGGTGTTTTACTAAAGAATAGTGGTGGGTGGGCAACAGGGATGTTTTTGCGCGATATCAACATACTCTCTGTTTATGGGGATTAAACTCTACCAGCCATTCTCTTTTTGCGACCTCTTGTAGTTTACTCTCCCTTTCGGCAGCCATCAGTCTCCTCTGAGATAAATCCCAATTGAAGTCTGCATGAACATTGAGACATGAATTACAGTAGTAATCTGAGTTTGACTTACAAAAAAAACTGAAATGTTGCTTCTGAAGTTTTTCACACGCAGGATGAAACCAGTGAGCGCATTTCTCACAATAAATGCTTTTTATCTGGTGACATTCTTCGCCACAAACGTCGCATGGATAAAGCACAGGTGACATGATGATAGTTAAGTCAATGATCAGACTGGGGAACGAATGGAATGGTTTAACGCGCCGAAGGCGCGCAGGGACGGTATGGGGAACAAGCCCCTTTCGACCCTCAGTGACCGTAAATGACTAATTTCCACATGTCTACTCGTGTTGAAGGAGGAACAGGTTCAGGTACTCGGCAGGTGTCACCGGTTGTGGCGCGATGGTCTCTTTGACTGATGTCGGTTGAACCCTCGGGTGAGGACCAGTGTGAGAGGTTGGGTCCTCTCACAAAGGTACTACCTCTCCCCGAGGGTGCAGTCGATCTGGATTTTCAGGCAAGTATAGTCTGCCACTTCGGAGATGATATTGAGTGATGGCCATCACTGGCAAGTATAATCTGCCTCAGACTGTCTCTGTATGATAGGATGTCTTTGAAGGAAACAACAACGACCCCTTTCGGGGACCGCCAAGAAGAAGACCCGAACTTCCCTGGTTCGGGGGCAGGCCTGCATTGTAATCCTAATGGGTTGGGACAAAAAGATGCGCAATGCGCTTACAAAAAGGGGCCGAGGCAGGACGCAGAACCAACGCTCGCCTCCCTTAAAGTGGTCGACCACTTTTAGGGATGGAGTGGAGGATGTACGGGAACCATTGGGGGTTACTGTTTCTGCAACGGTTGGACTGTACAGTATCCAATCGTGATGTAATTTTAGTGAGTCGGTGAAGGCACCCCTTTCTGGTAGAAGGCCACAGTTAAACTGTTTTTCTGCCTGTTTATTCACCTTCTCGTTCCCTATTTATTTAGTTCTATAACAATATTTAATCCTGATGTAACAAAATGGGGAACACAATTCAAATCCAAGTTTATATCCTACTGAGTGTTTTTCTTACTATGTACCCAAGCCAAATCATTTTAATTTGTGACCCGACGTTGAGAGTAGTGTGTTTGTAGTAAACTTAAAAGTCGCAGTTTTGCTTTTACAAAGGAGCAACACACCTGGTTACTACTCTTTCTGGTAGCCGTTGGTGTGGATGAAAGTAGTCTCTCATGTAGGCGACAAGACAGTAGGCTGAGTCGGCAGATAGGCACATCTAATTCTTCTCACACCAGTAAATAATTATAATAAATAAAGTAAATAAGTACTGAAATAATTCTGAAAGTTGTCTTTATTACCCATGTAGAATAAAAACAAACTTTGATAATTTTATTTTACGTTATTTTTTATATACCGTTTGCATTCAATTTAAAATTATTTTGAAAATAATTTATAAAAAGCTTTTTGTGATTATAACGTCAAATTGCAACAATAATGACCAAATCCCCGAAATAAATGCATAAAATGCATGAAATATACCGTTTGCATTCAATTTATTGTGAAAATAATTTTCAAGAAGCTTTTTTTGCGTACCTCTCGGTGCCAGCTATCAAACCGAGAAAACACGATTTACCGAGAGGTCAATCGCGCTACTCAATAAATAACTCCAAACTATGATTATCGCGACAAATTGCATCATTAATGACCAAATCCCCCGAAATAAATGCATAAAATGCATTAAATATACCGTTTGCATTTAATTTATGGTGAAAATAATTTTCAAGAAGCTTTTTTCGCGTACCTCTCGGTGCCTGTTGTCAAAACGAAAAAACACGATTTACCGAGAGGTCAATCGCGCTACTCAATAAATAACTCCAAACTATGATTATCGCGAAAAAATGCATCATTAATGGCTACATTTCCAGAAATAAATGCATAAATTCATGAAATATATCGTTTGCATTCAGTTTATTGTGAAAATAATTTCTAAAAAGCCTTTTTTCCGTACCTCTCGGTACCTAGCGGTACCTACCGGTACCTCTCGGTAAATCGTGGTGGCGTTCTTAATCTCCCTGGATACCTTTTATTGGATATACAAGTTAAACGACGGGTAAAGCTTACAATTGAGCGTACTTGTGGCAATCGCCACTTCATACCGGAAAAGTGAAGGCTGTACTCCATTGACTCAGGTCGCAGTAAAATTACCAGTCGCTCGAACTTGGGCGGTACATGTGGCTCTGAGAGCCAGGTTTACCGCCCAAGTGTGCGCGACTGGTAATTTTACTGCGACCTGAGTGGAGTTTAACACTGTGAAATATGTTGAATTTAATATAGTTCTTTTGAGCCTCGATTTATCTAGTAGTGCCCAGTATTACAATCGGAAGCGCCATCGGAATCGGCCGATTGTAAGCTCAAATAACCGGTAATCGGTCAGCGGCCATTTTTAGTAATCGGTTGAACACTAATAATTATAACTTCAGTGAGTATACAGCACACTTACCGTGGACTGGTCGTAATCATGCGTGGGCAGTGATACCCATGCAGCCATTTACCAGGTAATAAAAATCTGCATCTGCAACCTTTTAATGAATTAAGCGCCGGGTTGTACCCGGTGGTTCAATTAATTAATTTTTTATGATTATTCCGATAATTAGTGTTTGGAATTTAATAATATTGCGTTTTTGGAAATATTGCCAACCCATGGAAAGTGACCAATCCACGGCGGCCGTACTGTACGAGAAGGTGATAATGCAAACTTTACTTCACTCTAAAACACAATGTGTATATTTACCAGATGCTATTTCTTTTCCTTTTTGATGTTCAGCTGTTGTCATACATTATAAGTTATTGCGATAAATTGACGGTAACATGGTCTGAAGTTTATGGCGCGGGAGCTTACGAAACTACGCCACAAGCCGCAAACCTCAGACCAGGTTATCGTCAACTTCATCTTAACCCTTTACCCAACGTAACGGCCAAAACCGGCCAGCGCTATTCACAAAAATCGCCAATTAATTTTCATTATTTTTTTCATTTTTTGTCTCAAAAACATACGTTATGACCCCTCATTGGAACGAGCTCGTCGAGCTCGTTCCAATGAGGGGTCATAACCTATGTTTTTGAGACAAAAAATGAAAAAAATTAGTTATTCAAGAATGTTTTTTGCAAGAGTCGTCTGCTTTTGATGTTAGGTACAGGGTTAATAACGTATATGTTCCAATACGGCCCTACCCATAGCCCAATAGCCCACATCGTGAAACGTACAATGCAACTTTGAACGATAACACGTTCGGTAAATAAAACTCTCTAAATGTACCCCACGAACGTCACCGGACAAATAATCAGCAAATCAGATAAAAGTCAAGGTCACTCCATCTTAGTTCAAATCGTAAATAGATTTGTAGTGTAAACAACATTTCATTCAGAACATCGTCTGCTGTACGTAGGGTTTAATACGGGGAGCGGGAATTCACGGGTCCCCGGCTTCGAAAGCCGATCATGCACGATACCCGGGAAATCTGTAGCACGGGACCGGGAATCATGTATGGCACTGTCTGTGTGTTGAAATGAAGTTTTCGAAATTGAAAAACTGTCCCAACGTAACTTTGTAAGATTTCGACCAGCCCGTCCACGCTTCAGCCTTTTACAATCTTGCTTTCTGAAAATTTTTCACCAGATTACTGTAGCTCTCGATCAGTTCCGGAGGACCCCTCCCTTCAGCTGCAAAGATCAAACCCGTCTTCATTTTCAGAATCGCTAGTGCCACTCACTATTCACAACCTCCTTCAACATCAACCCCTTCTTCAGTGCCGTCACTAGTCTCCTCTGCTTTATGCAGGTGAGAATGAGGAGGGAGTTTACGCCAGAAGGTAGCGGTGATGCGATTTTGAAAATGAAGACGAGTTGGAAGCTGGTTTGGGTTTTCACACAAGAACATTTCCGCAAGGAAATGGCAGATTGCCAATAACATTTTCATTTTCAAGAAAATAAATGTGTCTTGTCACTCTCATTTACTTGATATTATCCGGGACATTTCCCGGTTCTGAGTGTAATTTCTTCCACGTTCCCGTTACAAAAGAAAACCGGGAATATATTAAACCCTAGCTGTACGTGTGAAAAAACCAAGAATGAAAGAGTCAATGACTCTGTAGCTCAACTTGGATATGAAAGGAATTAGTACTTGCTGTGACCAAGACAACTGAATAATGAATATGACAGGAATAAGTATTTGTTTTGGCCCAGTCAACAATAATAAAAGAATTACAAGGTGACTGTAATGGACTACAGATTAAGACCAATCATTGTAGATTATTATTTTTGTGTGGAAATTTTCAGTCCCAAACAAAATATTTTAAGACTAAAATTTTTTCTTCTTCTTCTTAAAATTGACCAAAATGCATCAAAACACAAAAAACTAATTTCCGGATTTTGGTCCAAAATTTTCTAAGTCCCACCCGGACCCCAAATTTGAAGTGTAAAAAAAATTTTTTTTCTTTTGTCTTAAAATTTACCAAAACGCATAAAAAACCAAAAAACTAATTTCCGGATTTTGGTCCAAAATTTTCTAAGTCCCACCCGGACCCCTAATTTGCATAATTTATTCACGAGAAAAACTCTGTATTATATGTAATGTATCCCATGGTACTAAACATTCATACAAAAATTTATTCAAATCAGATCTTTCATTTGGAAGTTCTGCGCAAAAATCTGATGGCACTTAATTTTGAACAAAATGGCTGCTAGCGGCCATCTTGAATTTCAGACTGGACCCAAAAAGACTCCTTCTCGTCCCACAGTGATAACAAAGGTACCCAAGAAGTTTCGTGAAGATCGGTTCATAAATACGGCCTCTAGCCCGAGCCGTATTGGGATTTGCACTCACAGTGCTGAAAGTAACACTAAATAAATCAAAGTTAGCCTAATTTGCATAATTTACGCACAAGAAAAAAACCTGTAATATATATAATGTATCCCATGGTACTAAACATTCATACAAAAAATTATTCAAATCAGAGCTTTCATATGCAAGTTCTGTACAAAAAACAGATTTCGGCATCGTCGGTACAAAATGGCTGCTGGCAGCCATCTGGAATTTGGGACTGCACCCAAAAACACTCATTCTCGTCCCACGGTCATAACAAAGGTACCCAAGAAGTTTCGTAAAGATTGGTTCATAAATACGGCCTCTAGCCTGAGCCATAGCAGCTTGGCACTTACAGCTCTGAAAGTAACACTAAATAAATCAAAGTTAGTCTAATTTGCATAATTTACGCACGAGAAAAAAACCTGTATTATATGTGATGTATCCCATTGTACTATACATTTATACAAAACTTTATTCAAATCAGAACTTTCATACAGAAGTTCTGTACAAAAAACTGATTTTTGCATCATCGGTACAAAATGGCCACTGGCAGCCATCTTGAATTTCGGACCACACCCAAAAACACTCGTTCCCGTCCCAGGGTCATAACAAAGGTACCCAAGAAGTTTCGTAAAGATTGGTTCATAAATACGGCCTCTAGCCCGAGCCATAGCAGCTTGGCACTTACAGCTCTGAAAGTAACACTAAATAAATCAAAGTCAGTCTAATTTGCATAATTTACGCACGAGAAAAAAACCCGTATTATATGTGATGTATCCCATGGTACTAAACATTTATACAAAACTTTATTCAAATCAGAACTTTCATACAGAAGTTCTGTACAAAAAACTGATTTTTGCATCATCGGTACAAAATGGCCGCTGGCAGCCATCTTGAATTTCGGACCACACCTAAAACACTCGGTCCCGTCCCAGGGTCATAACAAAGGTACACAAGAAGTTTCGTAAAGATCGGTTCATAAATACGACCTCTAGCCCGAGCCATAGCCAATTGTTGACGTACGGACAGACGGACAGACGGCCAGACGGACAGACGGACAGACGGACGGACG
The DNA here is from genome assembly GCA_031216915.1 of Pictodentalium vernedei. NCBI lineage: Eukaryota > Metazoa > Mollusca > Scaphopoda > Dentaliida > Dentaliidae > Pictodentalium > Pictodentalium vernedei. The sequence goes on from CM062295.1 coordinate 494,528,285, forward strand.
ACGGACGACGGGCCATGACAATAGCTCAAATTTGACTTCGTCAAAGTTGAGCTAAAATGAAGCGGTTTGCAAGCCATTTCGCTGATAAAATGATTGTAATAAGGCAACCTCATTCAAATATTTCGCATGGTGACGTCGAACGGTAACATATGCTACTGGAACCGTAAACATAGAAAACACTTCGGGAGCTCTCGTCCAATCAGAGGGCGAGAATTTTATTCTTACTGGAACATAACTCATTTCTCTGTGGCTTTTTGTTGTAAGTGTATGGTTTTATAACAATATGATATGTACCCTGATGCACATATATAAAATAGCGAATTTTTGACTAGGAAGTTTTATTCTTTAACTTGTGTTTTACAACCATATCATGGCCCCATAATTGAGCAGTTCATTGCTAAAATAACTACTTTGAAACTCATGGTCGTGGATAATGGGTTTTAAATCCGTGTGGTGGTGGGATAGGCTCTTAGAATTTCCAACTGACCCCCCTCCCGACCCCACACTGGCTGTCAAATATCCAGCTTTTGAGAAGAGCATTTGCAGGCCCCCCTTGAGTGAGAAGGTTCCAACTGCTACCCTAAAATATTCAACTGCTGAAGAAATCCGAATGTACCCTCCCCCCGATGCTAGACACATGGGAAGTGCCATCTATTCAAGTTTCAGATGTCTGACGATTGTAATGTCTAAGTGCTTAAAGCATTGCACTTTGAGTGTTAAAATCAAACCCTAAGAGTTAGAATGGGTTTAACACCTTGAAAGTGTCAGTTTTAACACTTTAGTTTTTAGTGTGTACCGATTGACATTCCTGGGTCTGACAACGTAACCAAAAAACGATGACCAGCACACCAATGAGGAGTGACCCTAGAATATGTCAAGTAGCACAATTATCAGGATTTGACTTTTCAAGAAACCATAGGTGTACCCACTCTCTTCTCACAGCAATGCCCCATTTTGGAAAAAAATATCGAGCGACAAAGTCGATTTGTATTCATGGTGAGCGATGAGGATTGTGGAAGACGTGATATATGCTTAAGGCATGTCGGTGGTAGGGGGGGGGGGGGGGGGGGGGGCTAGGCTCTGATCGGACCTGATTCCAATTCCGCACGATAGTGTTGTCGGAAATTTGAACTGCGAAAAGTCGGCCTACAATAAGTTTAACCCTTTGATACTTTTGTACGTCTTATGACGGTGTCTTCCCATTTCATCAATTCCCATTTCATCAACTGCCTCTAAAATTATATTTTCCCATTTCATCAATTCCCACTTCATCAACATAATAAGTAGGGAAGAGTAACATATAACATTTAAATATCTATCAGAATGTAACATTTAAAGCACAATACTCTGGTAACATACTCACTATTACTTCAGAATGCCTGTTGGCTTTCTAAATTAATTTGTCTCTTTTCAGTAACAAATTAGTTTAGAATGCCACTAGGCATTCTAAACTAATTTGTTACTCAAAAGAGACAAATTACTTGAGAATAGGCAAAAAAAACCAAAAAAAACAAAACAAACAACAATCAAAAACACTAGTAAATAAAAAAAAAATAATTTAATGTGTCAAATATATATTTCTTAATATAATATATTTTTGTTTAATGTCTGTTTAATTTAATATGTTTTATAATTGGTAAAAAAATGCATTTACATAAGATTAAAACATACTTTCATTCTGTTGATGAAGTGGGAATTGATGAAATGGGAAAATATAATTTTAGAGGCAGTTGATGAAATGGGAATTGATGAAATGGCAATATGACGTACGAAATCAAACAGCGCGTTGACACTTTGTGGTCATTTGTTTTGTTATTATTTTTCGATTTTTTAAAAAGTTTTAACCTTAATTTCTATTTTCTCCCGAATAGTGTTCAGTGACACCCGATGAGCCAAATGTTATCGCAGTTTAAAATACTAAAATAATCCAGCTGCCAAGACTTAACTGGTTGAGTGTTAGGAGCCACTATCAGGGCTTTCAAAAAGTGAGGATACCAGAGCAAACAACACTTTCCTTGCTTATATTTCATATTATGTCAAACACATATAATATTTAGTTTATATAAATTTGTTTTATTGCAAATTATTGGAGAGTGTCTGTGGGCATTTAACTATTTACCGAACGTAACGGTCAAACCGGCCAGCGCTATTCACAAAATTCACCATTCAATTTTTATTAGTTTTTCATTTTTTGTCACAAAAAATAGCTTATCACCCCTGTTGTGTATTTAGTAGGGATTCATGCAGGAGAATGTAAGAAGACTTCTGGACCAAAATTTATTCACAACACACTGTACAGAAAATCAGTATCCCCCCCCCCCCCCCCCTCTTAACCCTTTACCTAACATGAAAAGCAGACGACACTTGCAAACAAAATTCTTGAATAACTAATTTTTTTTCATTTTTTTTCATTTTTTGTCTCAAAAACATGAGTTATGACCCCTCATTGGAACGAGCTCGACGAGCACGTTCCAAAGAGGGGTCATAACCAATGTTTTTCAGACAAAAATGAAAAATAATGAAAATGAATTGGCGATTTCTGTGAATAGCGCTGGCCGGTTTTGGCCGTTACGTTGGGTAAAGGGTTAATCAATAAGTGCTCACCATTCAAGCATTGTGGCCAATCATATCACTTGAACAATACTCACTGGAGCACTCTATAACTAATTAACCCTAATCTTTGGATGACTATTTCCAGAACACCACATATCCCCTCTACCAAAATGAAGTATTTACTGCCTGTCATAATCGTTTAACCAAACATGGGGTGGGGGGGGGGGGGGGTGCTTTCTCGCTCGAGTATTTCTTCGAAGACATGTATCATTCTGTGGCACATGTGTTGGAGAAGTGTTCAACCGATTATTTTCTCCAGTATCACCATTAAATGTCACATGTGCCAAATGTGACGCATTACAACTTTTGGTTTTGAAAATTTAAAATCGCCTTTGCGAACGAATCCTGGATTTCTAGAGCATACTGAATCTCCCTTTTCAAATTTATTTTCTTTAGCAGAGGGTTTTCTGTCAGTGTAAGCTTGACTTTTTTCTGGTATTCATTTATATGACAGAGAACGCTTGAAACCTGCTTCTTGTTTTGGAAAAGAGGGAAAATATTCAATTTTGTAACATTTGGCGATTATGCAGTGAATATGAAGGAGTTTCTTGAGTCGCAGCATGTGGAGTCGATCTATAATTCATTAAAAATGTTGTAGCATACTTTCTGATAGAAACACCTTCCAATTGAGCTGATTGTAAACATACTTTAAGGGCTCCATTGAATCGCTCTATCTCCCCGTAAGCTCTTGTGTAATAGACAGATGAACGTAAATGACAAATGTTTCTTGACTTTAAGAAATTTGAAAATTCAGCTGAAACAAACTGACTTCCATTATCCGAAACTAATTCTTTCGGGACACCTTCTCTGCTAAAAATAATTTTCAAAAATTTTATTATAACTGATGAAGTGACTTTAAAAGCAAATGCTATTTCTGGCCATTGCTAAAGTATTCCACTAAAGTGATCACATATTTGCAACCAAATGGAGCTTTATCAAACGGTCCAACAATATCAATTGCAACTTTTTCCCAAGCACCATTCGGAAACCTCACTGGATGCAGTGGCACTGTATGTGTAATTGAGGATTAGTCCTGTGTATTAGACAAATTGCACAATTAGTAATGGGTATCTCGACGGACTTATCCATTTTAGGCCACCAATACAAACTACGTAACCTTTGTGTCGTTCGTACTATCCCCTTGTGACTCTCATGGGCCAATGAAATTACTTTGCTTTGCAATGACATTGGAACAATAAACCTGTATTCTCCTTTCAGAACAAATTCATCGTGAACTGAAAGTTCATTTCGGATTTTATATAGAGATTATTTCATTATGTGGATGTACAAAATATGTATCCGAATCAAGCTCCGGGTTCTAAGGGCAGATCACGAAGAGTCGTGATCGACCCTTAGAACCCGGAGCGAGACTCGGATACATATTTTGTACATCCACATAATGGTAATAATCATTTTATCTTACAATATATTGGGGATAAGTCAAGAATGTAGACGAATATATAACGAACTATTTATTCGTACGGATGAACAAACAGAAAAAAATGGAACTCACGCGAAAGGAACGTGCTTATATCCGACCCCCTGATACAAACATTTGTATCAGGGGGTCGGATACACGACAGTTGCCGAGTTAATACAGACAAAATACATGTTGATTGTAAGATAAAATATGCTAGCAAGTCTGTATCTATATTTTTACGTTTGGGCCAAGGTTTCGAAATCTGATTTCTCAACTTGCTGAGAATTTTACAAATTGAACCAGCATCACGAAATTCTTTTTCCGCAATTGCATCAAAACAAGATGACTCGGAAATATTTGCAACCAATTCAAGATTGCCTAAATGTGGTTCATCTTTGGTTACAGGACGCCTTGACAAGTAATCAGCAATTTCATTCTGTTTACCGGCCCTGTAAACTACATTGTAATTGTAATTAAGCAACCTAGCTGACCATCTCGCAATTAGCATACCAGCTCTGTTGTTTCCGTTTGTTGAGAGCAGGGTAGTCAATGCCTGATGATCAGTTCGAAGAGTAAATTGATTTCCCCATAGCCACGTACGCCATTTTTTCAACAGACCATACACAGGCAAATGCTTCTTTCTCCACTATAGAGTATTTCCGTTCAGTCTCGGACAGAGTTCGGGAAGCAAATGGGGCTTATGCTCCGTGCCGTCATGTAAGCACAGCTCCTAAACCATAATCGGATGCATCAGTGATACACACAGATTATCATGATAATGTGTATGTCCTGTGATTTGTATCAGATTGGAGGTGGGGTCCAGAATGGAATCTCAACGAGCCGGCGGAATCTAACAATTCTGTCACAGATTAAATCTTAAATTATTAATACAGTTTTGGGACATAATGTTGGGCGAGAAAAAGTTAAAAAACCCATATTTTATGGTATCGAGCAATTTTGTTTTGTAAGCAATCAGTTGAGTCGATCACTGAAACGCACACAGAATGCATTCATACGCCTGTTATGATAGTCTGTCGCGTTCCCGGAAACGAGTCGTCTTTTTGATACGGAATCAGAATGAGTCGTCTATGTGATACGGAATCGGAACACATTATGTGATACGTACCGTTTCTCATGGTTTTCAGGTCCAAATCTTTATGATTGTAAGATAAAATGGTAAGTAAATTTGGATCGAACAACGTTAATGCCGGTCTATTCACAGATTTAACCTCGAAGAAATTCTCTTGAACCAGTTTATTCCATTCAAAATTTAATCGCTTGACTGGACTGGTTACGTGAAATAATTCATGAGATGTGAGGGACGTTGTACAAACACGAGTGCGCGAATGTGCACGAGTGTTTTACAATATAGTCCCTCGCCTCGAATGAATTATTTCACGTAATCAGTCCAGTGAAGCGATTACTCTGTTTATTATTTTTCAATATTAACGATAATTATATTATTTAACCCTTTACCTAACGTAACGACCAGCGCTATTCTCAAAAATCGCCAATTAATTTTCATTATTTTTTAATTTTTTTGTCTCTAAAACATAGGTTATGACACCTCATTGGAATGAGCTCGTCGCGCTCGTTCCAATGAGGGGTAACCTATGTTTTTGAGACAAAAAATTAAAATAATAGCTATTCAAGAATTTTTTTTTGCAAGTGTCGTCTGCTTTTCATATCAGGTAAAGGGTTAAAAAAAAACAAACAATGAAGTCCCCATCACACCCACGATAAAGCGCCATCGTTTGCGTGCACGGATGCATGACACAACTGTTGATTGCGTAATTCACTTGTGAAGTTATCGTTTATAATCAAACCCGGAAATCCCAGTAAATCACACTTTGGAAAGTAATAAAGTTGCATAATTTGGAATAAACTTACAATACCATAAAGTAAGTCCAAGAAAAGAACGAAATTCTGACAAATTTGTAGGTGCAGTAGTTTCAATATGGTCTGAAACGTGATTTTTATCCGGTTTTAACCCTTCAGAACTAATTTTGTAACCTCAAAAATTGAGAGTCGAAATTCGCATTTTTCAAGAAGCAATTTCAAACCACTCTTTTGGATTTTGTACAAGACATTCTTGAGATTTGTCTCGTGCCCAGTTAGCGTATTGTCGTGTATTACTACATCGTCCATATAACACTGTACATCCGGCAAAGCCATGAGAATGGTTGACATAATTTTTTGAAACGACAAACTAGCAGACGACACACCAAAAGGGACTTGCTAAAATCTGAAAACACCTTCGTGTGTAATGAATGCTGTTAAATCCCAACTACCCTTATGTAGATCTGACTGATAATTCGCACTTTTTAGATCTAATTTTGTAAATATAACTGAATTTCGAAATTCAGACACAACTTCGTCACTGTGGGGTAATGGATAACTATCTGTAACAACAGTTTTGTTGGGTTTCCGTAAATCTACGCATAATCGTATACCACCCATTTATTTTCTTGTGAATAACCAGTACAGGAGAGACCCTCTCTGAAGCTTCATTACGCTCAATAACACCTTCTTTTTCTAGCTTTAGTAATTCTGTTTTAACTTCTCCTCTAACAGATAATGGTAAAGGTCTCAACTTTTGTCTTACAGGCTTGATATTTTTTCTAATTTTTATTTTATGTACAAATCGTCTAGCATATCCAATGGTACTCTGAGAACTGCTATCCATAATATCATTCAACTTGCTACGTGAATTTGAATTTTCTTTCCCAAGGTGGTCTGAAAGATTATTAACATCATGAGGAGGTAACTTCAATTCACCCCTGAAAATATGAATATCAATTATAGACACTAGGTCCACGCCTAAAATAGGAGTTCCATTTTCAACAATGTAAAATTCAGTTTGTACAGTTTTTCCACCATATGAGACAAAACCTGTTAAACACCCCAGCATTGGTAAGATTTGTTTTGAATAAGTAAGACGTCTAGCTTGAGCTTTTGAAAGCGGACGATTTCTGAAATGCATGTGTCAAAAGTCTGCTGGAAAAGTCGAAACCGAGGAACCCGTGTCGACCAATAAATTAACTTGAACCGTTTCTTGATCACCCGGTTAAGAAATGTCAACATCACAAAAGAGTTTATCGTTTAACTTTACCGCATTGCTGTTATCTAAACAAAGAACAGTTATGTCGGATACCGTTACTTAGTTCACTGCACGAGATTTCGATCTGCACACCCGAACAAAATGACCTGTTTTGGAACAATGTTTGCATTGTACTGACTTACTGGACACTCAATACCATCCGCTAAATGTGAAGTGGAACCACAGTGAAAACATTTTAATTTTTCCTTCTGTAGAAAATATGTTGAATTTTGATACTTATCATTCTTTTGATCAAAGTGCTTTGTTTTGACTTTGGACGTTTTATCTGAACGAACATAGTTCACAGGTTATGATTCGCCTTCAGCAATATTTTTTTGCTTCGTGCCTAGCAGATTCAATGTGCCTCGCCAAACTTAGTGCTTTTATTAACGTGAGGTCATATTCTAGTAACAGTCTTTCACGAATTCATGGAACATATGTTTTTTCGATCAGCTGATGACGGATCATTTTGTCTGTCATTACACCAAATTCACATATCGCTAAAGCTCTCTGGGTGACGAAATATAATGTTCAGTTGATTCATTAGGTTGTTGGGCCCGTTGACGAAATTTGTAGCGTTCGGCCACAACATTGACAGTGGGAGAAAAGAACACTTTTAAAGTTTCAACAGTACCTTTGTATATTTCGTCGGGGAGCGCGGTGACTCAGTGGCAGACTGCTGGACTTCTATGCTAGAGGTTTCGAATTCGATCCCCGTCCGGGAAGAACCGCGTTGTGTCCTTGGGCAACGCACTCTATCCCGGTTGGCTACATGGGGGCACGATGACGGCGTGTACTAAGGCGCACTGCACGTCGATGGTGCACAGGTCTTCAGCCGCTGTAACCCTGCTTGAGCGGTGCTTGAACAGAGTTAGAATGTTGAGGAGCTGACAGTTGCTCGTCGATGCTCGGTGGTTCTCTCTGGGTACTCCGGCTTCCTCCACCCGTAAAACTGTCACGGTCGTGATTAGCCATTGTGACCTTAAACACCAATAAATAAATAAATAAATAAATAAATAAATAAATAAATAAATAAATAAATATGTTTCGTCGAAAAGAGGCAAAGTGTAGAAAATTCTCTGGCCTTCAACACCCAGACAGTTTAAAAGTATTGCCTTCTTGAGTAGATCAGGAATATCATCACTTGAAGTATAGAAATTGCAGTAATGTAGTTATCAAACATTTTCATCCATGTTTTAAATGCAATTGAAGGATTTCCTGGGCACTGGAGAAATGTTGGTGGTGGATTAATGAAATTAGTAGCCAGAAATGTATTTAGTAGGGATTCATGCAGGAGAATGAAAGAAGACTAAAATACCAAAATTTATTCACAACACACCATACAGAAAATCAATATCCTCCCCCTCTTAATCAATAAGTGCTCACCTTTCAAGTATTGTGACCAATCATATCACTTGAAAAATACTCACTGTAAATTTCCACTGGAGCACTCTATAACTAATTAACCCTAACCTTTGGATAACTTTACACAGAACACAACAACCCCTCATTGGAACGAGCTCACCGCGCTCGATCCAATGAGGGGTCAAAAGCTATGTGTTCGACGCAAAATATGAAAAAAATTAGTGCTTCAAGAATTTTGTTTGCAAGTGTCGTCTGCTTTTCGGGTTAGTTAAAGGATTAAAATAGTCCGTCAACGATTTCCGCTCCGCAGATAGGTGCGGTACAGATTTTCATTTTCTGCATGGTTTAGTGTTGCTGAAGATAAGGGCTTTCATCGAACAGGCGTGTAATAAAAATACTTACTTATTCCAATCTCAGAGCGAACCTTCTCAAGAACAGTTGCATCAGCCATTGAACGTAATGTCGGAATTTCACCACCTATACTAATGCACTCTTTTTCAGCAGCTGATTTATCGTAGAATCCATCGAAATACCTAAAACATAACCCAACTTCTTCTGATTCGAACTCATAACCAGGGCACAACTTTTCACTGGCTGAAATTATAAATTTAAAAAGACCGACGTATTTCTGTAAATTTCCTAAAATATTATAAGGCCGATAAGAAAAAAAAAACATGAATACCTTTCTTCGCTGGTTCGTAGCAACTAAATCACTGATTGAAATTTAAAAAAAAATGAAAGGAAATAGAGAGTAATCGTTTGACTGGACTGGTTACGTGAAATAATTCATGAGAGGTGAGGGACGTTGTACAAACACGAGTGCGCGAATGCGTACGAGTGTTTTACAATATAGTCATCACCTCGAATGAATTATTTCACGTAACCAGTCCAGTGAAGCGATTACTCTGTTTATTACTTTTCATTATTAACGAGCTCGTCGAGCTCGTTCCAATGAGGGGTCATAGCCTATGTTTTTGAGACAAAAAATGAAAATAATAGTTTTTCAAGAATTTGTTTTGCAAGTGTCGTCTGCTTTTCATGTTAGGTAAAGGGTTAAACCCCCCCCCCCCCAAAAAAAAAACAAAAAAAAACAAAACAATGAAGTCCCCATTACACCCACGGCAAAGCGTCTTCGTTTGCGCGCACGGATACATGACACAATTGTTGACTGCATAATTCACTTGTGAAGTTATCGTTTATAATCAAACCCGGAAATCCCAGTAAATCACACTTTGGAAAGTAAAAAAAAGTATAAATGGCAAGATACGACATTTAAATCTTCACGAAGCATAGGCTTCACTGAAATCTGATAAAAAAGAATCAGTGTAATACGCAGGCCAAATATATTGGTGACTGTTTTTGGCTTGTCTTGTAAACCAAAGTCAAACGGTCATTAATCGTTGAACTTTAAATACATGAAAGTTTTATCGTAACATAAACAATTTGATCTTATACACATCTTATACAGTTTTAAACAATGTACACTCATGTATTTATGTATTTATTAGGGTCTAACGACACTTTCAACAGCCAGAGTCCTCTCATTTCGGGCAGTTTTACGTGTGAAGGAAACTGGAGTACTATCAGACACACCAACGTACTAACTCTGTACAAGCAGGGTTAGCATTGGTTAATGACAAGTGCACCATCAACGTGCAGACTGCCTTAGTGCACTACGCCATCGTGCAGGGCTCAAAATAAGCGGTGTCGCGTCGCTTTTTGCTATGCAAAACTTGCAAAAAGCTACACAATGTTCAATTATGTACAGCATTTTGCGATACAAGATAATCAACTGCAGCCTATTAGGCTGCAGTTGATTATCTTGAATCGCAAAATGTAAATGAAAATTTGAAAACTAATTCACCGATGCTTTACCTCTGATTGTGGAACATCACGGGCATAACTCAGATTAACTCCCCGTCAAGCATCATTAGCAACTTCATATGTAAGATGAATTCTATTGGTTTAAATTCTTCCTGTTTTTAAAACATTTTGCATAAAATGTACATTAAAAATAACTTCAAGCCCATCAAATTAAAAATCCCAAATTCCATTTTGAGAACTCTATTGAACAACCAAGACGCTATTTAAGAATCAGTCTTAGTGGATTGGTCGTAATCCACGCTTGGAAAGTGATTCCCACGAATGCGTTCAAAATCATCGTCAGCAAAATTTCAACTAATGTAGCACCGGGTTGTATCCAGTGTTTCACTGATTAAAGTTTTGATGATTATTCCTATAATTAGTGTTTGGAATCTAATATACTACTCAAAGTTTGCTGAGCACCAAGTATATCCAATTACCTGTTTTACGTTTTAGTTGAAATATTGTGACGAAAAGTGTATATATTTTTTATTTAATTGTATCTTTAATGATTAAAGTACAGAAATTAAGATTTTATTTGTGTTTGACATTATTTGTTAGCCTTTGAATAGGATAACCATGGAAAATGGATATTATTGGTAAAAGAGGAAAATTTTTCAATCTGCAAAAAAGTTGAACCGGTATGGGTTCAGTATCGAGTATGAGACCCATTACTGTTAATTACGGTTTGACAATGCCTACTCATGCTCCCAATCGGGTTCGTGGTGGTCCATTGTGGGATATTGCTCCATTCTTGGACCAGCATGGCACCAAGCTCCTGGACACTTCTTGGCTGGACTGGACGGGCTGAAAATGCAAGCTGCAACTCATTCCAGACATGTTCGACTGGACTGAGGTCAGATGATCTTGCTGGCCAGTCCATACGCTCAATCCCCTCCCCCTGTTGGTACTCCCGGACAGCATAGGCAACATGAGGACGGACATTATCGTCCATCAGAATGAATCTATCACCCACTGCACCTTCATGCAATCTGACGTGGACATCCATGATCTCATCAATATACCTCTGTGCAGTCAATGTACCACGGTCAAGGACACAGAGCTCTGTACGTCTATCCCCGCTGATGCCGCCCGGACCATGATTGACCCTCCACCATAGCGGTCATGCTCAGCAATGTTGGCTGCATGGAATCGCTCTCCTGGTCTTCTCCATACCCTAGAACGCATATCTGTGTGTCTAGGCTGTAACTTGACTCATCTGTAAAAAGGACAGGTCGCCAATCTTCTCTAGTCCATCCAACGTGGTCCATGGCCCATTCATATCGTGCCTGGTGTTGGTTCTGGGACAGCAGAAAGCGAATACATGGTCTTCTAGGTCGGAGAGAGACCACATTCGTGCTACCTTGCCTGGATAGTCTGCGTCGAAACATTTACCCCGGATGCATTCTGAAGGTCACTGCGAAGCTGTGTTGCTGTGGCAAAGTGGTTCCTACGGGCTTGAATGATCAAAAACCGGTCTTCAGCTGCAGATCTTGCCCAGTCTCTGCCATCACCATTCCGTCTTACTGATGTGTCATACTGCTGAAATCTTCCCCAGGCTCTGGTGATCACCGTATGGTGCACACCAAGGTCTTCAGCAACATAACGATGGGTAGCCCTTTGCTCCACCATTTCTACAGCCCGCCACATTTCTGCTTCAGACAAATGTCTTCTTACATTTGCATTTGCAATATTCAATCATTAAATCACAAGGGTTTGTGTTAGAATGAAGATTGAATACCCTACACATGTCATGTACATGTAGACAGTACACGAAAACATAATGAAAACCAAGGTGTACATGCTTTCCATCACAGTTACTGAAAGTTGTGGCTGCAACCACTTTTTTCACCGATAACAATGAATGCACCACGTCAGTCCTGACCACGTGTTACACATACAGTAGTCTATATAAATAATATAGACAAGTAATGAAAGCCCATTTTGCCCTAACCGAAACCCCCTTCCCAGTTCATTTGTAAATTCGTCCATTGAACAAAGATTCATCAACACAGTTTTCTTGTACAGCTATCCACAAGGTATTTAACTTCATGTTTATCATAAATTAATAATCGAATCATCATACTACGGCTTCTTTATTTGATAAAAAACTCTCCGTTCGACATTTTTGCCCGCGACTCGACGCCATTGGAACAACAATGATGACGTAACGTTTCTAATGTCTAAAAACACCGTCTAAAAATTATTGCGGAATATTGAAACGGATCAACTTCTTGTCATTTGCTTTACAGTGATAGTCGGTGAATTTTTAGACTGCAGTCGTATATTTTATGCTATGTATGATAAGAAAAAGGAAGTACTTAGCGGAAGCTGGACATGTCTGCAGCAGTATCTGCGTGTGCAGAAAATGTGCAGCTGATGTTACGGTTAGTTGAAAGTTAAAAAATTAAATAAATGAATAAAGTCTACCCCCATTTATACACCTCATTAGTGTTGCTTATTTCGTTCTCTCAGGTTACTTGACTTTGGAAATGCGCCGCAATCTAGGGGTGGCGCCCAACATTCCCCTGATGTAGGCGTATGACCCCCACCCCGGGTGGGGCGGGGGGGGGTCTAGACAATTTATTTATTTATTGGTGTTGGTGGTCACATATTTTTGCACAATGGCTAATCATGCCCACAACATGAGTATCAACTCAACACCAGGGGTGAGCGTTAATAAGCCATGTTGCCCATTTTAAAGAGGGTTTGCACCTCCCAAGCATTGGTGACTGGGTCCTATTTTACCAGTAAAAAAAGAGCCTGTTTACCGCAGTGAACAAGCACTACTTCACCTCCCGGGGTTCCCGCGGGCAGGGGTCTGGAAATCCCCGGGCCGACCATGGTTTGGCCAGATGTGTATAATTTTTGTTTTAATTGGGAAAAAGTCACAATCGGCTTATCCATGAATCTAGAAGCAAGAAAGCGAGTAACTGCGAGCAGCCAAGTTAACATAAACTACAGATTCTGGAAATATCTTCCAATAATATAACAATACCATGAGTTTGGAGGGCCTTGCGGTTTATTACCGGCCCGAGAAGAACGAATAAAAGCCCGAGGGTTTATTACCGACCCGAGAGTCAAGGGCCGTTAATAAGGCAGAGGGCTGTTGATCTTCGTCCACCAAGCGCCGTATCTGAAAGTCTGCGCCTACAAGCCCCCCCCCCCCCCTCCCATTCACCAGCTTCCAGTTTTACGTTTCACTCATCATTCAAGTAACAGGTAATTTTTGATGTAGCCAGTTCAAGTTTAGCAATTGAGGAGGAAGAACGTTTGCAGCAGCAAGTAGAAGGGGTCAAGAGGAACGGCGATCCCCCAAAAGCATCACTGGCCTTGCCTCCCTACCGACTCCCAAACGCACGCACAAATGCCCGCAGTGGGTTTTCTAGAAAGGTTTTTCTTTTTTTCAAAAAAAAATGTCTCCGGGAAAGATTTTTGTCGAGACCCCGAGATATCTTAATCGGCCAAGTGCTCCGTCTGAATATGTGCCTACAACAAGCCTCGCCGCTACCAACCCATTCACCCCCCCCCCCCTCCCCACGTTTCAACCAGCATGTAGTGGGCCTAATACACTATTATGATTAATGTTGTTCAGAATTAAATTTAAATGTTGTCAATGTCACGATTCCTAGCTGGCATTGTAAAAAGAGATGCAATAGAATTTCCTTTTTATACAGACCATGAGATCACTCTCACCCCTCCCTGTCTGTCATATAGGCCTATAGCCTAGATCTAATACCCTTTCCGTCCGCCAATTCATATTCCTTTTAAAGCTTCCTGCATTTTCAACTTCTGACAACAAGGTAGCGCTGTCTTAAATTAACCACCAGTTTTTTTTATCAAAGTTCGGACAAGTTGGTTTGGACTTGACAATAAATAGAACTCGAGGACAGGGGTGCAACAATTGTTTTACAGGGAAGACTTTTACATAAAAGCCCACATCCATTCTTCTGTTCTGTCGTCTGCAGCACAAGAACAATGCAGTTCGTAGTTTCGCTTTCCGGGTTAACTTTTGTACAACCTAGCAACGAAATGTCACGCCATCATTGTTGTTCCAATGGTGTCGAGTCGCGGGCAAAAAAGTCGAACGGAGAGTTTTTTTTTATCAAATAAAGTAGGCGTAGTATGATGATTTGATTATTAATTTATGATAAACATGAAGTTAAATACCTTGTGGATAGCTGTACAAGAAAACTGTGTTGATGAATCTTTGTTCAATGGACGAATTCACAAATGAACTGGGAAGGCGGTATCGGTCAGGGCAAAATAGGTTTTCATTACTTGTCTATATTCTATAGACTCATGTATGTGTAACACGGGGTCAGGACTGACGTGGTGCATTCATTGTTATCGGTGAAAAAAGTGTTGCAGCCACAACTTCCAGTAACTGTGCTTTCCATGACTGTCACGAAAAGTCTGCCTGTTAAGAGAGCTAATGTAAACACCACTACGGCTCCCCTAAATCTGTTTCAGGGGAGCTATTCCACACTTACATTAATTATACACGGTTTTTAATAAGGAAATTGAAAGTTTGAGGAGAGCCATTACAGTTTAAGGAGGGCAATTATGACCCCCCCCCCCCAATATGATTTGAGGGGAGCCAAGGAGAGCCGGAGCAATAGCTCTCCTCAAACGGCCAGGCCTGAAACACTGGGGACCATCTCAATACGTTCCTCAATTTTCTCCACCAAAAATATAGCAAATATGTCACCAGCAAATTTCACAATGATGTGTCAAATATTTGGTGCTCAGCAAACTTTGAGTAGTGTATTATTGCATCCGTGGAAATATTGGCCACCCGTGGGAAGTAACCGGTCCACGAAGGCCATACTGTAGTGGATCTTAATGCTTAGAGCCTGCGTTTCTTCATATGAACAGACGTGGGACCTAATAAAATTGATTATGTTTCCATGGTGGTCAGTCTGATGCCAAAATAACAACTTTGAGCCTTTATAAAGTAGGTGAACGATCATTTCGTTCGCTTATCAATGTCTCTCAATGAAATAATGCGAACAAGTTTTCTTTCGCCTACAGACACGATCTTAGAGAAATAAAGAGAACCTATACCTCACAATGGGGTGAATTTGAACAGAGAGGAGGGGCACGTGACCTTTCTCGAGGCGCACGTGTTGAATTCGCCTTAGCATCTGAATTCGGACAGTGGGCGAATTTAGCAGGTACGCCGGACTGCTGGTTAATAACCATTAATTCCCGTACCCGAACCTACTGAATGTGGCCCCACTATCCGAATGTACCCCATTTTGTGATATTCGAATTGACTTTGGTAAAAATGTGTTAACTGTTTTAGAATCATGCTCCACTTTATGCAGCGCCATCGGTATCCCCCACCGAGAAGTGGGGTACTAACTAGAAACCATAAAAAATTAAATTTTCCAAGTCGAAAAAGGCCCATAACTCTAGAAACAATGATTGTACAGAACTGTTACTTATGAGTGTCCTTTCTCCCAGAATGATCCATCAGCATACCAAAGATCATTAAAATCCGACATGCACTGACCCAGATCTAAAGTTCTTACAGACTTTCGGACGAACTTCGTTTTGGCGGGAAATAATTACAAAAAAAATCGTGTTCTTTGACATTGACTATAAAATACTGTGATGGAAATCGCCGAAGGACGGGGCGTTTGGAGCCCTTTCCAACGGCTTTTTACATCACAACATCTCATTGTCTCAATTATAGGTAATAATCTGCAGTATTCCAGATAACCCATCTCAACCTTTGCATTAATTCTGCTAATCATATCAGTATTACTATAGGTATCGCGGAACTAAATATTGAAATTAGAGTGAACCGCCTTAAAATGTTGCACTCGAAAATGATGCAATCTCTAAAAATAAACAGCCTTGGGAAATTATATTGTTTCAATAAACGTTTGAAACATTCTATTGACATCTTGCATTATTGTTGAATATTCCTGATAAAAAGAGGATGATTTGATGACTTTTGAACCTAAAAAATACAATTTACTTTTTGTGTGTTTTTTTATAATAAATTCCCTAAAAAATATGTGCATGTGACCGGTACTTCCCTTTGTGTTAGTTTTTCTCTCTTATTTGTTGCATGACCCCCTGTTTTCAGATCAGAAAAAGTTGTATGAAGGGCTATACTTGACAGAGATATTTGAATGCCAAAATTAAAGTGATGCGATCATATTTTTTTCCGCCTGAACGTTATAATGATCGCCTATGGAAAAATATTTAGTTCTGTGGTACCTATACAGGTGCATCAGTCGATGTATAAAGGAGAATTACCGACCAGCCTCATTGGTCCAGATCCCTTAAGTCTCGTGGTATAATCGATCGATTTTTAATATACGGATTGTGGGTTCGAACATCAGCGCTCGAACATCTCTCTCCCTCCTGTTACACTAGGGGCTCGCCCGATCCTCAGAAGCTGATGGCAATTCAGGTGTTAATTCGACCTGTCTTAGCGAGGAACCTGGGGAAATATTTAGTGGCGTGAATCACAAAAAGAAGAGAGAATGGGGGAGTAGTGTAACAGTCAAATTTTAAGGTCATTTTCCCCAAGACCCTGGTTGGAGCGGACCTCTTGGTCTCGTGGTAAAACGAGTTCTTTGTATGGTAGGGGTCACGGGTTCTCGCTTCTACCTCTTAACCTAGAAACACAGTGGTCAGTGCATCGGGCTTTAAACCGAAAGGTCGGCAGTGCGATCATGAGTGGCGGTAACTGCATTGTAGCGTTGGGCAAGCCACTTAATCCCGATTGCTAACGTCGTGCACGGTGGTGTCGTGTACTAAGACGTACTGCATGCCTATGGTGCATTTTCCTTCAACTGCAGCTAACTCTCCTTGAGCAAAGTTGGTAAACTGTGGAGTCTGACAGTTGCTCGATGCGTGTGTCGTTCTGTGTTTATATTACACGCATTCACGTCTATAGAACACAATTATTAGATGGACACTTAGCAATTCATTTGACAACTATCAACAAAAAGAACACATTTTATCGCCAACCAAATATGCGAGGGGAACCCGTGTTACTGTTTCATCCCCTGAATTCCACTGTGTTCTATTCGCACATAGAACACATTGGAACTCAGGGGACGATTCTCAGCTATCGCCAGCAATTCAAATTGTAATTGCGTTGCACAGTTTGTAGAAAATTCCAGTGAAATTTCGCTTCTATTTAAAAATAGTCCATCAGCGATATGTACGGAACAGCTTTTCATTTTCCGCATGGTTTAGTGTTGCAAAAGATGGGGATTTCATAGAACAGGCGTGTGATAAAAACAAACTAATAGCTGAAAATAAAATATGTTTTCATTTTTGGATTTCACTTTTAAAAAAATTCCGCAGTCCAGTATACGTTCCGATTAGTCCATATAACTAACTAACCCTGTGCATTTTTACAGCCGCAGTTAGTGTATATTTTCACGTATTGTGTGATATGGCAGCCTATCAACTAATTCTGTGTAATGCCTATGGTCATCCAGTGTATGCCAACTAACTATATAATGCACACGGTTAGTCACTCTTTTCTTTCTGGTTATAAATGAACTCATCTCTATTGTTTGGCTAACCATGTGCACTGGGTGTCTTCCCACTAGATCAATTCCCTTCAGACCAACTCCCACGAGGTCAATTCCCAAAAGACCAATTCTCCTTAGACCAACTATTGACTGTTATTGATTAAGGATAATTGGGAAAATATTTATTTACTGAAAAGCACTTTATCTAATAAAAACATATTTATATGCAAAACATATAAAAATATTGGTTTATAACAGTTCAGCACAGCTCAATACATATAACATTTTACTTCAATTTCTCAACCCATTTACTTCAATTTTCTCGATTTACCAAATACAAAAAATATAGATTTAAAACATCAATATATATACCTTTTTACTTCAATTTCACAATTTCCTTCAATTTTCTTAATTTTCTTCAATTTTTACCATGAAACCAGTTCCCTTTAGACCAACTATTTATTGTTATTAACTGGTTGAGGGCTAGATTATTTTGGTGGTCTAATTTTGTTCATGAAATTTGTTTTATTACAAAATTATTATCTCCAATAATTTGTAATAAAACAAATTTATACAAACAAAATATTATTTGCATTTGACCGAGGATGAAACATAAGAAAGGAAAACACTGGCTTTTGCTCTGGTATCCGTTTGTTTTTGAAAGCACCAATAGTGGTTTCTTGAACTCCTCTCAAATTATTGATATAAAATTATTTTGAAAGTAGAACACATCAATTGGTCTAAGGGGAATTGGTCTAATGGGAATTGGTCTGGTGGGAGTTGGTCTAAAGGGAATTGATCTAGTTGGAATGAACCGTGCGCTGCACGACCCCAGTGAGTGTATATTTTCATGCAGTGAGTGATATAGTAGTTGCAATTTTGTTCTAACAAGAAAGTGTGACTAGATGCGAAAAATCCTTATTAACTGAATAACTGACCCGGTGTACTGTATAGCCTTAGTGTAAATCTCATTTATAACTCATTACCCAACGTAAATACTTTCTGAAAAAGTGTTCAAACTCAGCTTGTGAGAGGAATGCATTGTGGAAAGTTTTTTAGTGAATTCCAAAAACAAAAACATATTCAATTATTAGGCTGTTTAAAATGCTAGATTAACGTTCATAACCACAATATATTCATGAAAGGTTATTGTGTTACAATTTGTTGGAGAGCATGATCTTCCTGACCAATGAGCTTCTACCCAGATATGAAGCACATCCCATGAATACGACGCTTTTGGGGCAATACTAGTATTTGTCAACCGAGTTTTACATAATAGCATCTACCATAAAGACATTTAGGCTGAATGTATGTTTTTTATATGCTCTCCGATAACTTATATTATTATGGTAGTAAATTTGTTTATCCAATCAAATGACGTTACTAAGAGACATAGACTCCGCAATATTAGGTTCAGGATGGCTGAAAAGCACCCAATATTAATTTAATATTAGGTGCCCGTCAGCCATTTTGTTTTATCATTATATCCACACGCCTCAGCTTTTAATTTACACGTACGTACGTGCTGCAGCGTACAGAAGACCCACCATATAAAATAGTCCCTCGTATAAACATTGCATTCGATTGAATGAAACTGTTATAATAAAATGCCAAACCAGCCCAAAACATTGGCGGTTATAGAACAAGTCACGAGGGATTTATTAGAATGTGGAAACAAAATTACTCCCTTTGTTGCGTATGTAAACATCGTCTGCTTTGTTTACATCGAGAAGTGCGGATCATTTAACTATTCGTTGAGTTAACTTCCCCAATGACATTTTAGCATGCCGTGCATAATAACTACGTTACAGGGCGTTTAGTTGGCAGATACAGTGTCATATACGGCGAAGAGAAAACAATATTAGGTGAGGCTTCCATAATGTCAAACCAAAGTCTTAATAACAATCAACGCGGGAGCGCGGTGGCTCAGTGGTTACGGCATTGAACGTCATACCGAGTGTTTGATCACAGCCAGAGGTAACGGCGTTGTGTCCTTGGGCAAGGCACTTAATCCAGATTGCCCACGTGTGGTCCGTTGGTGCTCTGTACTAAGGCGTACTGCACGTCGATGATCATCCAATGCTAACCATGCTCGTGTGGAGATAGTACGTTTGGGAGTCTGACAGTTGCACGCCGCTGCTCGTTGGTTCTCTCTGGGCACACCGGCTTCCTCCACCCGTAAAACTATCCGACAAGAGGTGACCCTGGCTGTCGAAAGTGTAGTTAATTTCAAATAAATAAATAAATAAATAAATAAATAAATAAATAAATAAATAAATAAAGCTCATCGCGAAAATAACTATAAATGTGATCGCCACGATATTTAGCACTGGATGTTCATGTGGCATTACGGCCAAATAAATAAATAAATAAATAAATAAATAAATAAATAAATAAATATAAATAAATAAATAAATAAATAAATAAATAAATAAATAAATAAATAAATAAAATACATAAATAAATAAATAAAAAAAACAAAAAATAAAAATTGATCGAATTTTGAAAAATGAACTGGCAATTATTTCAAGAGTGAACGGATAGTTGGTCATGGAAAAATCCGTCAGAGCACTAATATTTTGACGAAATCTTCGGTTGGCGAAAAGAGCGGTCACCTAACATATATCTATATGTCACTGATTCTTTTAATGGTCAAACTGAATATTATTGGTATATATATCCATTGATGCACTTAGATAATAACAAATCAACAGATTAACTGTTGTTAAAACACCGGACTAACCGCGTCCGATGTTTTAACAACAGACGCAGCAGTATTTAACTTATCATTTATTTGTTACTGTTTAAGGACACATATTTCTGCTCAATTAGTACAGGCGTTCAACCAAGTAAAGTGGTTGTACCCGGAAAAAATTTGGGGCAAGCTGAGTTTTGTGTCATTTTGAAGAGAAATGTCTCCCGAAGAACATATCCAAAATCCGCTTTGGAGAAAGTTTTTATAGCATTTATACTGAAGGTGGTGTAAGAGCGAATTTCGATCAATTTTCCGAAACTAAATTCCAACGTTTGCGAATGTGAGGACATGGATTTGTGTGAATCCAGTTTTTTTTCTACTCACTAACACACAGGGTATATACAGTACAAAGCCAAACTGGCTGAACAATCGCGCACTGCTGTGCTATGGATACAAAATCTAGAATATGTCCAGACACTGAAAATGTTCATCACAGATGAACGCCTTGGCGATTGGAATCTCCACCTTATTGCTGTCAGTAATATATTGAATATCTTCGCTGACTCGGGACATGTCCACTACGCTAAGAGTTGCAGGTTGTATCTGCAAATGATGCTGGAGCTCCCTGAGAAACATCCGTGGTTGTATGATAGGTTCTCCTTTGATGGTTTCCATGCTATACGCTGGAGTTCCAGGATTTGGGCAGGCCTTTCAAGTTACCTTGTGATTGAACAAGTCCTCATGCGCTCAATTAAAAGTCGAGGTGAACTAACGCGAGGTCGTGGGGTGACCGAATCAGTGCGTCAGGAGTGGATTTACACCATGCATAAATGCGCTGAAATACACAAAGCTATGACAACGATGACTGACATGAAACTCAGTACCAGTGAACAACATGTAGACATGGGCACTTCTCGTCGAAAACGAGACAACACCGACATGATGAAAATACTAGAGTGGTTTGACTTGTACGATACTTTCGATGAGAATGAAAGATTACGCCCCCTGTCCTCCGGATTGTCAGCTTCCTTGGGTGATGGTATTAACTGCGACAATATAGAGTCGGTAGGGGTGGAGATACACTCTGAACTAGACAATATCGTTGTCTCTGATGCCTCCATCAAAAGGAGTGATCAAATTCGCACTTTAGACCACTTGAACCCTGGATAACCAGAGGGTATCAATAGACCCATCAGCTCTGTTCACTCGATTGATAGCTATTGCACAGAGAGAGCGCCACGTGGCACAGTTCTTCGAGTACGAACTGACTGTGATGCCAACAGCCCTCTTCAAAGACTTCTTTCTCAGAAAAAAAGCAAACAAGGCAGACCTAGCAGCTGCAATAACAGATCGAGAAGCACTTTCGAAGCCGCCATATGATTCCGTGTACGTGCTGGACGAAGGGGCTCCCCTCCACAGAGTCAAATGGAAGGCGAAGGCTACCTACTCGGAAGTAGCCCATCAGTATGTTGGATATGTGGATATGTGGCCAACAAATATGGGCAAAATTGCTGTGTCGTCTTCGATGGTTATGGACAGCGACCAAATACGAAGAGTCATGAGCACAGAAGAAGACCTGTCAACGTGTGTGCCGATATCCGTTGGACAGACATCATGACTGCACACAAGAACCAGGAACGGTTCTTGTCGAACGAGAATAACAAAATGCAGTTCATAAGATTGCTGTCCACATTACTGAGAACGGGTGGACATACTGTTAACTGCAGTTCGGGCGATGCTGATACCCCGATTGTTTAAAGTGCCATCAAACTTTCATGTCAAGGGAATTCAGTTGTCATTGCCGCAGATGATACTGATGTACTAGTGCTATCCGTTCACCGTTGGAATCATACTTCGGCTGATGTTTATTTCCAATCAAAAGCACGGAAGTCACATAGGGGTGGAGAGGCATGGAAGCTCGCAGATATAATAGCGAAAATCGGAGAAACAACTAGGCGACACCTCCTGTCCTACATGCATGGAGTGGGTGTGATGTTACTTCGGGAACATTTGGCCATGGAAAAACACAGCTTCTCAAGAGGTTAGAACAGTCAAGGGAGATTCAGAAGATATCAGCAACAATGCACGACAGCGCCGTATCTCAAGCAGAAATTGGAAGAATCGGCGCTGACCTGTTTGTAATGCTGTACTCTGACAAGCAGTCAGACACATTGAATGGCTTGAGATACTCAAAGTTCATGACAATGGTCACTTCCAGCAAGACAGGAATCGACCCTCAGAAACTACCTCCAACTGAACGCGCGGCATTCTTTCACAGCCTGCGAGTCCACTTAGAAACGGTGGAATGGAAGCACTTGGATATTGATATCCTAGATCCTCAGAAATGGGGCTGGGAAATTCTCGAAAATGAGTTGATACCCGTGATGACTGACCTGCATGCAGCGCCCGAAGCTCTCCTGAAATTATACGTTGCAAATGTAAGATGACCTCCAAACACCCCTGCGGAACGAATGTATGCTCTTGTAGAAAGAACGCAATCAAATGTGTCTCTGCTTGTGGAGACTGTCGAGGGGAGAATTGCCTGAACTCCGAGCCGGTTGAGATTGGAGACGAAACTGGCGAGAGCAGAGTGCTTTGAGGAACACCGGCATGATTTCGGTCAGATCTCATCTCGGGATTTAATCATTGCGAAGAAAGTTGATCGATATCATTCTTCGCCTTCTCGGGAGTTATGAAAAAAAACATCGACAGCAGAATTATAGCTCGTTTTTTCTGTTCTATTCAGACTCAACTTCGAATGGGTGTGAAAATTGAAGAAAATGGTATTTTGGGACCATTTCCCTAACAATTGTGAATTTTCTCATTCATTTTTCCAAAGGATTGGCATTCGTGCTTAAAGAACGAATGACACACAAAACTTCTCCAGATCTCACACAAAATATCAAGTCTATTGAAAAATTGATGCCACTAAAGATTTTTTTTATATGAAACCCCTCCTTGCGGCCATCTTGCATGAAAGATTTTCCCCAAAGCGGATTTTTGCGGATTTTGGATATGTTGTTCCTAGATAAATTCCGCGTCGAAAGACACTAAAATCAGCTTGTCCCCATTTTTTTCCGGGTCAAACCATATTGCACCTGGACTAAAATGGCTAATCGTGTCCACAAAACTGGGATTTATTTATTTATATTTATTTATTGGCGCTTAAGATCACATACTTATGCACAATGGCTAATTGTGACCGTGACCGTTTTACGGGTGGAGGAAGCCGGAGTACCCGGAGGGAACCACCGAGCATAGACGAGCAACTGTCAGCTCCTCAACATTCTAAGTCTGTTCAAGCTCCACCCAAGCAGGGTTACAGCGGTTGAAAACATGTGCACCATCGACATGCAGTACGCCTTAGTACACGGCATCATCGTGCCCCCATCTAGGCAACAGAGATGAAGTGCCTTGTCCAAGGACACAGCGCGGGTCGTCCCGGATGGGGATCGAACTCGGTACCTCCAGCATAGAAATCCAACAGTTTACCACTGAGCCACCGCGCTCCCCACAAACCTGAGATAAAGTCAAGTTTAGTCAAACGTTTATACTCATATTGTCCATTTTAGAGGACTTCCACCTCAAGCAATGGTGACTGGGTCCTATTTTACCAGTAAAACACAGCTTGTTTACCACAGTAAAGGAACATTGCGTCACATCCAGGGGTTCCCACGGGAACAGTATTTAATCGGACAAATACTTCATACCATCGCGAGTTACTCGCGACAGTATGAAATATTTATCTAATTAAATGCAGTCTTTTGTAAATTCATAACCAACAATGTTTTATTGAAGAAAAAAACAATGTCTCACTTACCACTCACTGACAATTAACGTTACAAGTTTGCCCAAACACAATTCCAAAACCTTATTGACAAAATATAGAATAAACGTACACTGTTTTCAAGTAAAAAATTTATTCTACGAGTATGATTAAGAATGAAACGCGAGTCGGTTTCATTCTTAATCCTACGAGTAGAATATTTTTTTTTACTTGAAAACACTATACGTTTATTTTGTTTATCCCACAAATCATTTATAGGACAGTCGCGTCGAAATCGTCCTGTTACTCGCTGCAAAACACTACGAGAAGTGAGGAGCACATTGGTCCAATTCGATCGACAAGCAAAACTGCCAAAAATAAACAGGGCGTAGTGATACATTTCTGTTTAAAAATAATTCCCCTACAAACTTGAGCTAAAGTTGCAAAAATACTTTATTAAAGGAACAATGTTTATCTTTCTTATGTTAGTTGTTTATTGTTGTTTCGATTCAACTTGAGTTTTGTAAACAAAGCAGAGGACACGTGCATTTGTTTATTTACACTTTCCTAATTTGGAAGATGAAACATCACTCATCATGTCCCTGCCTTTAAAAATCAAAATTGCATGCTTTCTAACGCTTGGTTTTACCTAATACGCTGCCGTATAAACCTTCTGGGAAAATTTATCACCCTACTATGTGAAAGCAAAAATTTATCCAAGGCTTCTATTGTTCGGCCATTTATGGGATAACAAATTTCCCAACCAGTCTAAACGTTTTTCTGTTGAAACCCGTTTTAAAATAAGACGTGTTTTTACCGTTTTTTTTTCCTATTCATTATATCAACACTTTGTGCGTCGTGACATATAATGCGGACCAGGGGCGGCGGAGCCGGGGGGGGGGGGGTGCACAGGGGGCACGTGCCCCCCCCCCCCCCCCGCACACACACACGCACTTTTTTCACCAATTATGGGTACCCTAACAGGACATATTCTGACATAACGTACACAACCCCTATGGCCATATTGACTGTGGGAGATAGTAATATAGTTCTATCAAAATTAGCAACAAAATACTATCAATGTCACTGTCCATTTTATATATTGAGATATTGCACATCGCAAGTTCGCAACTAGCCATAATAAGCACAGACTACATGTATAGTAATAGTAAAACTAGTCCAAACTTGGACCCAAAGTCCGTAATGTAATTTTTTGGTTTGGTACCCCGACTTTTTTGGAGCTTCCGCCGGACCTGATACAGACACTATCCTTCCAGGAATATAAACGTCTAGGAGGTGAGATTTGTAAAAACTTGCAAATTACTGTAACAACACACATTCGCAAAACAGAGTAAAAGTGGACCCCTCAGTGTTGGATGGTCTTCGAAGGTGTGATGCTGATAGATATTCTTAATGACGGATTATCTGTGAAACTATTTGCTTCTAATTAGCTTACCATAAAAAGTCAGGTTTCCTGTTGTTACTTTTAATAAACGGGAGCTGTCTGTTTTCTTCGTATATTAAAAGTAACAAAAGGAAACCTGGCTTTATTTTCTACTGATGTCTTAGGCGTTTTCTCAACACTTACTTGCTTAATTGGACCTTCTCCGTGTGTCCAATAATTTTAAGGGATATAACTTGATCGAAAGTCGATTTTCGTGTCGATATAAGACCAGGGGCGAACGGAACCAAAAAAAGATGCCAGGAAATGTACTAAAGGGGTCGGACCGGATAAAATTTCGATATTTCGAACTGAAAGGACGCTACTTTTTGGCATCTGAGCGACCAATGGCGATCCACCTAGCGAACATTTCGATGGCATTTTTGTATCATCTTTGTCGCACAGTCGGCAAGAATGGTTGCACCAAAGAGGGCTGCCGACTCATTGTGCAGATCATAGTTCGGCCCAATGGAATAATTTTTAAAAAAAATTTTCGAACCGAAAGAACGCTGTGTCCTTGCATTTGGTCAATCAATGGCAGACTAGACTGCTGGTATATAAAAATGCCCTCTCTGTGGACTGCCAATGACAGACTAGACTGGTCGTATGGTGCCAATGGCAGTCCACATAGAGGGCATTTCCATAAACCGACAATCTATGCAATCAGGTCCACCGCCTTTATTTTTTTTCACTAAATTTCATGCACCAACAGGTGTTGTGCTGCATCAATTTTGTGGGTTCTGGGGGCTCCCAGTTGGGGGGGGGGGGGGGGTGCTCTGGTAACTTTCCCAGGAGACCATACAGCCAGTCCGCTTCTGTATAAGTCAGGGATGTATATAAAATCTCCTCTGCATATTATATATGAATGATTAAAATAGGCCTTTATATCACAGTTAACACTCTGCGTCCTGGTGTTGAACTATTAAAATTTCAACCTGAATGTTTACCCATAACGCAACAATGAATTTAGCCAATATTCAATCTTGTTTGACAAAGCTCAATGGACTCTGGCAAACAAGACTAAAAGGGTTGAATTCCTAGTTTCATTGTGGAAAAAATTGGCAGGTTGACAAGTAGTATGTCTCGTACGTTTCACCCCCAGGTTGCAGGACCCCGGTGCAGGACCCCGGAAGTGACGTCATGTCACGTGACCTAGTGGCGCCATGTTGTGTTGTCATGGTAACCCTCGTGAGCGGCCATCTTGTGACGTCATCTCCATAGTGATACGTGGTGTGAGTGCGCATGCGCAGCGCGTGTTGTTAGGGTGACACGTGTTTCCGTCGTCATTTTGTATACTGGAGGCCGCCATCTTGGTTTTTATGGTTGCACGTGGTTGCTATGTTACTCAATTTTTCTGCAATAGGATGGGGTATGTTTTGAGGGTGTGTTCCTTTGTAGGAGAGTAAATCTAATTACCACACACAACCCGACAATCCTTCCAAATCACCGAAATTGACTTTATTTGATACGGATTTCCCATTTTATCGGTTTAGCACGTAGTGCTATAGTACCGAGAGGGTACCGGGGGTGTGTTCCTGTGTAGAAGAGTATTTTTCTGGTTCGGATTTTCCCAGAATTCTCGTTTAATTACCCAAATAAACCCGTCAGGTTGTATTATTTAGAATTCTTTCAGAATCCCTTTTTTGGATTCCATGACGTTTTTTCCCAATAAGAGTAGCACGTAGTGCTATAGATTTTTAAAAGGTCGTGTTCGATTGAAGTGGAGTAATGTTCCCATAATCCCTTTTTTGGGATCCCATGGCGTGTTTTTTCCCTATTAAGAATAGCCCTTAGTGCTATAGGACAAATTTATCCAGAATACTCTGCTTCAACTTGGAACTATATTTTTCTAAATTCCTACGCTCTATTTTTAGTAACATCCTTAACTGACCCCCTAACTAATTGTTAGGGTCTATATTTAGCAATTTCTTCAAATGACCCCCCCCCCCCCCTAACTACATGATTTTAAATAATAAAATTAATGAGGATCAAGATGTTTTTACACTGACCAATCAGAGCGAAGTTAATCCACCAATCAGATTTCTGTATTCCCATTGTGTTTCTTTCCCATTGACTTCTATACTAATTTTCTAAATTTCCCAACTTTAACCTATAATCCTATAGGAAACAAACACAAACGCCCATCGAGAATGAAAATATCGATGAAAAAAACGCTGTGACGTCGTGACGTTTTCAAAAACGTCCGTCACGTAGATATAAATTCCGGAGAAGAGTAACGTCACGTCATTCTGTTTCGATCCTTCGAACTGAACACATCGCTAGAGAGTTTTCTATAGCAATTGTGCCTTCGCAAAAATTTGAAGATGGAGTCTGCTGCTACTGCGGTTACCAGAATTGATGTTTATGCCTGTGAAGTGTGTGGGAAGACCTTTACGGACCGTCGGAACCGGAATCGCCATGAGCGCACCCAGCACGCCGCCGAAGAGAAGAAGACCCACGATTGTACCAACTGCAACAAGACCTTTACCAGGAAAGAGTATCCCCTTGACCACCTGAAGAAATGTTTGGAGACCTACACTTGTATGGAATGCGGCCAGGAGTTTAACCAACTACTCCATTTTAACCGACACAAGAGCGTTGCCCACCGACCAGTTCCTGTACCATCTAACAGGAAGACTGATGAACCGAAGAGAGGACCACCCAAACAGCCACGGACCACGACGACCACCCATTATGATGTTGACCCAATTGAACTTGAAAAGAATATGATGTCTGAAGAAGATACCGATGAGATGTTGACCGTGTACGAAGATAACTGGAGTTCTGTTAGAACTCGCCACATTATGAACAGAAGAGTCCAGGACCAGTATAACTACCGGGTCAACGATATGAACCTGAAAACGACGAATGATGAATTGATGACTACCATATTTCTGCCACAACAGGTAAGATTTAAAATTAATCTGAGTTTCGGTTTTATCCTGCGACACAATGAAACGAATGAACTAAAGTATTACCATCCATCACAAAACAACGCCCGTGTACTTGATGTTCCACAACTTGTATGCTGCCAAGAAGACTTTAAAGAATTCCTTGATGATGTCATGGAAGAAGATATCCTGGAATGGGCCAAGTTAAAACGACCCAACACCAAATGGCTTGTGGAGAGAGTTACCAGCGTCACATTTTATGTGAATAAGCTGAAAGACCACCCAATTGGAATGGTAGAAGATCTTCCTGATTACATTCTCCAGAACAAAGCAGTAAATGCTTTGGTGAAAGATGAACATCGTCAATTTTATTATGTTGACAACCTGTGTATTTTCTGCTGTTTAGCTTTATGGAGTGGTCCCACAACACACAACCTCAACTATACAACAGATGCCATGTACAACAAGTATACAAAGAAGCCAAAGAATGAATTCCGTGGAGTAACTTCAGTCGAATTACCTGACTTGGAGAAATGTTTTGAAGTAAACATTCAAGTATATGAACTTGACAAGAATGATGATGACCAAATTGTTGCCAAATTAGTACAGAGATCTCACAGAAAGTATGAAGATACCATGTATGTGAACGTCTACAAGAATCATTTTAGCTACATCATCGATATAGACCAATACTGCAAATCCTTTGAATGCCGCAAATGCGGCAAATTATGGAAGACCTCCCGGACAATAAATCGTCACGAGAAAACATGTACAGATGAAGTAAAATACCAGTATGTTGGTGGTGTATACCATCCATCCCAGTCCATATTTGATCTGTTAGAAGATGAAGATATAGAAGTACCTGAAGAGAAGAAGTTTTATCCATACCGTGCAACGTTTGATTTTGAAAGTTACTTTGTCAAATTCAGTCTACCTGCTGACAGTGATAAACTGATATGGGAAGCAGAACACCGACCAATGAGTGTGAGTGTATGTAGTAATGTTCCAGAATACCAAGAACCGAAATGTTTTATTACAAATGGAAATTCTCAAGAACTTGTTGAAGAAATGATGACATATCTCACAGCTATTTCGTCTCATTGCCACCAACTGATGCAGACCTACCATGCTTGCACCTTATTTAAACTCAGACAGAAAATTGATGAAACGCTGGAAGCGGAAGCCAGAGCTACTGCAGAAGATACATCCAAGATGCACCCTTTACAAAAAATTGGAGAAGAAATTTCAAGACTACCTGCAAGAGATGCCCGTCATCGGATTCAACTCTGGAAAATATGATATGAATGTAGTCAAGCGTGAACTGATGACATACTTGAAGAGACAGAGTCCACTCAAGTTTGCAGTGAAGAAATCAAATAACTACATGTGCGTCTCGACAGAATCTTTCAAGTTTGTTGATATTTGCAACTACCTCGCTCCAGGATTCAGCTGTGACAAGTTTTTGAAAGCATTTGGCTGCTTCGAGACGAAGGGATTTTTACCATATGAATGGATCAACAGCTTGAACAAATTGGATCAAGACCACCTACCAGACCATGAAGCCTTCTACAGTTCTCCCAAGAAAGAAAATATATCCAATGAAGAATACCAGTACTGCCAGCATGTATGGAACGACCTGGAGATGACAACTTTCCGTGATTTTCTGATCTGGTATAATAACCGAGATGTAAAACCATTCCTTGAAGCAGTTGACAAGCAGTTTGCTTTCTACCAAGAACGCCACATCGACATGTTTAAAGATGGTATCAGTGTTCCGGGCCTCACGTTGAAATACCTGTTCCAGACCATGAATGATGACACTTACTTCACATTATTTAACGAGAAAAACAAAGACCTCCAGGTTTGTTCAAGGTAGAATGGCAAGGAACCGGCATTGTTGGACTGTGTAGAAAAACATATTATTGTTTCGGTGCCACCAATAAATTCATTTGTAAAGGAATCAGCAAACGCCACAATGATTTGACGAAAGACATATATTTTCAAGTTTTGAAGACTCAACAAAGTGGATCTGGCATCAACCGAGGATTTGTGATGAATGACAACACTATGTATACCTACCAGCAGAGCAGAGATGGACTATCGTATTTCTACCCAAAACGAAGAGTTTTAGAAGATGGAGTTAGCACCATACCACTAGAGATTTAAAGAAGAAATAATTGAGTGAGTGTCATATTTTTCTATAACCTGAACAAAGTCTAGCTTTTGCCTACAAAAAGTCCTATTTAGTTGACCGAAAAATTCCTAAAAACCGAAATGGTTTTTAGGTGGTCTACTCAATCATATTAGGCTCATCAAATTTTTAAAGTCCTATATGGCATTCTCTAAAGTCCTTTATGGCATTCTCTAAAGTCCTCTATGGCAGTTTTTCTCTAATTAAAAAGTCCTTTATGGCAGTCCTCATAAAGTCCTACATGGCAGTCTCTAAAGTTCTTTATGGCATTCTCTAAAGTCCTTTATGGCAGTCCTCATAAAGTCCTATATGGCAAGTTTGTCTCAAAGTAAAAAGTCCTTTATGGCATTCTCTAAAGTCCTTTATGGCAATCTCTAAAGTCCTTTATGGCAATCCTCATAAAGTCCTATATGGCATTCTCTAAAGTCCTTTATGGCAAGTTTTTCTCAAAGTAAAAAGTCCTTTATGGCAAGATTTTCTCTCTAAGTAAAAAGTCCTTTATGGCAAGTTTTTCTCTCTAAGTAAAAAATCCTTTATGGCAGTCCTCATAAAGTCCTATATGGCAGTCCTAAAAAAAATCCTAAATGGCAAGTCTTACAAGGCAATACATTTTTTCTGGCGAATAGATTTTTCAATTTTTTTTATTTATTCTAATACAGAGAGTTTTTCATCATTATCATCATCATCATCATGTTCCTGGTATACTTTAGGCTAACCCTATTGGAAGTGGAGGATACTTCTTTACTTTTTAGTTTCATTCAAAACTTAGTTTCATTCAAAACTTTTTAGTTCCATTTATTTTTAAAAATGTTGATTCATGGTATCTTTTAGGTTACACTTATTGGAACCAGATGATACTTCTTTACTTTTTAGTTTCATTCAAAATTTAGTTTCATTCAAAACTTTTTGGTTTCATTTAAAAAAAGTTGATTCCTGGTGTCTTTTAGGCTACCCCTTTTGTATAACCAAAGGAATAAATCATCATCATCATCATTACTAAGAAATTCTCTGTTGTGAATATTTAAAAGAAATGAGAAATGTTTTTGATCGAAAAACTGAATTGCTAAGTTGGACATGTTGTTTTCGTTTTCTTTTTTGATGAACAAAAAAGAATTCCCTCAAAGAGGATATGAACTGTAGGGGGTGGGAATGCACTGGAGCTATCTCCATTGGACAGAGGTTTGTAGCTTGACCTGTCCCAAGCCAGTATAAAATGCAGAGGGCCATATCCTACAGTTTAAGGATCAAGATTGCAGTTTGATCGCCAAACTGACCAATCAGATCGAAGTTAATCAACCAATGAGATTAGTGTATTCTTAGTGTATTCTCATTGTGTTTCTTTCCCATTGACTTCTGTACTAATTTTCTAAATTTTCCACTTTAACCTATAATCCTATAGGAAACAAACACAAACACCAACCAAGAATCAAAAACTCAATCAAAATTTGTTGAACTGGGGTGATGTTTTCAATCACGTCCGTCAAAGATATATAAGATTAGGCAAAGCATGGACTTGGCATCATTCACGATCGAACCATTGACCAGAGAAGATGTTCCGAATTGGCACCAAGCAGACTTATGCTAACGTCACCCAGTACCAGGGCGAACTGAAGATTCATCTCAGAAGATACTTTGAGGGAAAAGACCAGAAACCTTATCCTACGAAGACTGGTATTGCTCTATCTTTAGAAGAATGGAATGCCATGAAATCCCGAATAGAAGAAGTAGATGCAGCCATCAAAACCCAACAAACAACTTTAACTGAAGTTCCTGAAGACACTAAACCTACTATCCATGAAGACTTCAAAAACCAAATCAAGAACCACCTTTGAAGAAGAAGAAGAAGATCACAGTGAGAATAACCCAACCACGACCATTGATCGTTGATGAAATTGATAGTGAACTCAGGCAAGTTCGCTTGCAGCATGAACTTTGCTTGGCATATGCTCATCATGTCGAAGAGAACATTGACGCTGTAGTGAAAGAAAAATGCTATGGATGTACAGTCGATCACCCAAGTCAGATTCAGCATAATGTATGCCTAATGATGTCTGAAGAAGAGAAGATCATAACATGTTTTAGTGAAGCACTTGAAAGAGTTAACAAGAATGATGTTCATCTACTGTGGCACCATAATACTTCTGAAATGAATCCACCACCAGTACAGAAAGAGTATGAAAATATGTTCGAGAAACCTCTCACAAATGAACAGAAACGTTGTATTATGGATTTGGTGATTGAATTTATGACCGTCAAGAAACCACTCAGTCTGAAGATGTAAATAGATCTTGTAAATAGATGGGTTTTTTTATAAAAAAAAAGAAGAAAAAAAGTATAAAATGAAGAAACAAGAAAAAAAGGTGGTAATGACGCTTAAGTTATTTGATGTTTATCTTCTTGACAAATATCAAACAAACTTAACCTGTCCCCAGCCAGTAAGTCAGAGGGCCACCAATTTTAAATATTTTTTGGATGACGGGTCATATTGACCACCTCTCCAAAAGTTATAAAAGGGGAGTAGTACCCACGTTCAGTGGGGGCCACCTCCCCAAAAGGTATAAAAGGGTGAGCAGTTCTCACACAGAACAACAAACATGGGTCCTCTTTGGAAACATCCATTCACTTGTTTATTGTGTGGTCCCACGGGTAATGGTAAATCATCCTTTGTAAATCGGATTATTCAAAACATTCAAAATATTATATCACCTGGTCCAAGTCACATCATTTGGTGTTATAGTGAATGGCAACCATTATACAATACTTTACCCCAAGTAGAATTCGTAGAGGGTCTCCCTCAAGAATTAAAATCTGATAGTTTAGTCATATTGGATGATCTGATGCTCGATGCAGATGTTCGAGTGTCTAGATTATTTACTAAAGGTAGTCATCATCGTAACATTAGTGTGATGTACATTGTTCAAAATTTATTCGACAAAAATAAAGTCCATAGGACTGTAGCTCTCAATAGTCATTACATGATCTTGTTTAGAAATCCTAGGGATCGTTCTCAGATCTCACACTCGGTAGCACAGATGTATCCTGGTCAATCCAAGTTTTTGAGAGAAGTTTTCGAAGATGCCACTTCGACACCATATGGTTACCTTTTAATAGATCTCAAACAAGATACTCCTGAACACATGAGATTAAGAAGTCAAATTTTTCCCGGAGAAACCCAATATGTGTACCTCCGAAAAGTATAAAAGTGGAGCAACAAGTCTGACTCGAGTCAGAAGCATGTCTGACCATCTCAAGCGCAACATCGCTCTTCTCAAGGTTCTTATTAAATCGAAACCCGCACTCGTCAAATCCATACTAAAACATGCAGACAAAGAATTGATAACTTTTTTGTGTGACTGTGCCTCGAATATACTGAAGGGAGCAGTACCTCTGACTAAAGCTCAAAGAACCAAACTCGTCCGTCAGAAACAACTAGTGAGGGCAGTGGCAAATAAAGGTACCTCTGACAAAAAGAGGAGACAAATCTTACAGAAAGGGGGATTCTTGGGGGCATTGCTACCTCCTGTACTATTGGGTGCTGTTAAAGGTACATTTGGATGATGGAATATGCAAAGAAGATGGCTTTGGTAAAACCAAGGTTATTGGAACGTCTACAAGAGACTCCACGACAACCGAATGAACTGGCTGTTTCATCACTGGATAGAGAAATGAGAGATCTTCTCGATGCCCCTTTTCTTTCGGCTGATGAAAAGATGACTCAATATAATCACATTTTTCAAAGATACTTGACATTTCAACAAAAGGTAATGGCTCCTCAACCAACTAAAGTCGAATTCGAGAAAGATAATAAAGACGAAGACATTCTCGATTCTGTACCTATGACAGTGAAGAGAAAGGGAAAGTTGTTGTTGAATCGTATTAGAAGTGACCCAAATATATCTTGGAATGAGAAGGGTGAATTAGTCTACAAAGATCAAACAGTGGTAGGGTCGAATGTAACAGATCTTCTAAACGATTTACTTAGAAGACGAAAATCTTTCCAACCAAAGGGATGGGAAGTGTTGGCCGAAGCTTTGAGAGATAGTAACATACCCCAAGAATTAATTGGTCATAATGAACGTTGGGATTTTATGAAACAGGCACCGATGAAGTCGGAACCTAAACAACCAAAGAAAACAGAAACGCTAAAGTGGACCGAAAAAGGGTATAAATATAGTTGACACTTGAACAAGGCAGTCATGGAAGCATTGTACTATGATTCTGAAGTGCCTGGTAGTTTTGGTGGTGTAGATCTCTTCGTAGAGCGTCCAAAAAAAAAACTAAACAAGTTGTAAAATGGTTAGAGACTCAAGATACATACACTCTTCACAAACCTGTTCGTCGTACATTTCCTAGAAGGAAAGTAATAGTTAGTGGTATAGGTGCACAATGGCAAGCTGACTTGGTAGATGTTTCAAACATAAGTAAATTCAACAAAAACATAAAATTTTTGTTGACATGTATAGATGTGTTTAGTAAATATGCTTGGGTGATGCCATTACAAAACAAACTTGGTGACTCCTCCGTTAAAGCTTTTACTAAAATATTTAAACAAGGTCGTAAATCAGAAAAATTACAAACAGATCAAGGCAAAGAATTTCTAAACAGAAAATTTCAGAATTTTCTCAAAGATCACAAAGTCGAATTTTTCACTACACAAAATGTGAAAACAAAATGTTCCATAGTAGAAAGATTCAATAGAACTTTGAAAACCAAGATGTGGAAATATTTTACCAAGAATGATACACTAACTTTTCCACTTCAAAACTTGGTGAAATCATATAATCATTCTCATCATCGTAGTATAGGTATGGCACCCATTGCCGTGAACTTTGAAAATCAAGAAGAGGTTTGGCAAAGGTTGTATGGGCAACCCATAAAACACAAGACACCAAAGTACAAAGTAGGAGACAGAGTGAGAATCAATAAAGTTAAGAAAACTTTTGAGAAAGGTTATTTGCCCAATTGAACCGAAGAGTTATTCACAGTAGTAGCCATCAAGAAAGGACATCCAGTCACATACATCTTACAAGATGATAATGGAGAAATATTGAAAGGGTCGTTCTACACTGAAGAGCTTCAGCGAGTTTCACATAAAACTATTTACAAAATCGAACACGTACTCAAGAAACGTGGTCGCGGTAAAAACAGGGAATTGTTCGTAAAGTGGTTGGGATACCCAACTTCGTTCAATTGTGAACCTCTGAGGTTTCTTCAAAATGGAAGAAGGATCGAACGGTTCTTGGCCTCAGTTTGGCAAAAGAATTCCAAGGAGCGAGATCACTTTCTTTTCACAAATAATCATTTTGTATATCATCATCATTACCAGTGTCGTTAATCTCACTCTCGAGAACACAGACAGCAAGTTGTGGACTGCTCTCTTGAGTAGTAGCATAGTATATTTGTTACCAAATCCAACCATTAAGAAATAATGTAATGTTTTATTTGACTCTACCAAGTAATAGTTCTATGAACGTGTTTCCAGAAAACACGTTGACTACGTACTCCACTCAGTTATCACAACCAGTGAATCTCACGGGAGAATGGGAAGTAGGTCTGGCAGAGATTCAGTATCCAAATACTTGGTTCAATATTCGTGGAGAAGAAGCTTTCGTTACAGTGTTGTGGTCTTCAAAAAAGAATTGCCGACTTACTCTCAAGGAAGGTCGTTATTCGGATCCCATTGATGTGATACGAGCTATCAATGGTGTTAAAGAATTACTCTTGCCTTGTCACGATAAGGTAGCTTTTGAACTGGATGAAGTGAATGGTAAAGTTCGTATCATGGTACGTGATGGAGTCGTGGTCATTTTGAGCCCTACTCTTCAAAATATTTTGGGATTTAATGAGTGTGTTTTTAAATCAGGAACTTACAATTCTTCCATAGTTGCCGATGTCAACCAAGGATTTTATTCACTCTATGTATACTGTGACTTGGTTCGTGACCAAGTCGTAGGAGATACAAGAATACCACTTCTTCGTATCGTACCTGTGCGTGGGAAATATGGGGATATCATCTCTAAAACATTTGAGAATGTGTATTATGTACCAGTGGAACGAAAAAAATTCAGTCCCGTCCAGGTGTATATAAGGGGTGACACAGGAGCCATAGTACCATTCGAGTTCGGGAAAGTGACAGTGACCTTCATTTCAGAAATCGTAGATCTCTTCATTTCACATAAACATGACTTACTGTTGTAAGTCCAAATTATATGAAGAATATTACACGAAACAAGCTGGGAACGGTCTACCGGCTTTTTCTGGAGCTCAAATACAGAGAGGATATGGTTTGGGAAGTATATTGGGAGGACTGAAGAATATGGTGTTACCTTTATTGAAAACTACAGCCAGGACCGTGGGAAAACAGCTCGTGAGAAAAGGAGCAGCCTTTGCCGAAGATGTCATTGAAGGGAAAAATGTAAAAAAGGCAGCAATCAAAAGAGTTAAAGAGGCTGGTGCAGGAGCTTGGAATGAAGTGGTTGGTGGTTCAAAACCACCCGGCAGGAAAAGTATAAAAAGGCCCGCACCACGCAAAACTAGCAAATGGACAAAAAGAAGGAGAATTGTTCAGACCCAAGACCATCTCGGTGCATGATGTCTCTCATTAATGAAAAATCTTGTGAGTGTGTCAACAGCGAACTCGACTTGTTTTCTTTACCACCAACACAGACTAGTGTGGAACATGGGCAATGGGTAGAACACGGGCCTTTGGCGACTATAGGAAACAGTGGTCCAATAGAATTCCACATTGCTGGATTAGGAGATGATTATTTGAATTTGGCACAGACATACTTCTATGTTAAAGCAATGGTTGTAGATTCCAATGGGGCATCAATTGCACCCGATGCCAAAGTGGGCCCAGTAAATTTATGGATACATTCCTTATTTAATCAAATAGATATCAGCTTGAATGAAAAACTGGTATCTCCTTCCAACAACACTTATCACTACAGAGCTTTCATAGAAACTTTGTTGAGTTATGGACCAGCTGTCAAGAAGTCACAACTGACTAATGCATTATGGTACAAGGATACGGCCAGACACATGGAAGATTCGACAGATGACAACAAGGGATTTCTTCTTCGAAAGAAATTTATAGAGAAAAGTAAAATCGTGGACATGACTGGAAGATTGCATTTGGACATGTTTTTCCAAACTCGTTACTTGCTGAATGGAGTTAATGTTCATGTTAAAATGAATAGAGACAAAGATGCTTTCGCATTGATGGCCGATACCGATACATACAAGATCAAAACTCTAGATGTATCCATGTTTATACGCAAAGAGAGACTCCTGTCGTTCGTGAGAATGGCTCAGGAGAAAGCACTAACAAAGGCAACTGCAAAATATCCTATCGACCGCGTGGAAACCAAGGTGTTTTCAGTGCCGAAAGGAAATCTGAGCATTACACAAGAAAACTTATTTTTAGGCCAACTACCTAAACGCATCGTGGTGGGATGTGTAGACAACGATGCTTTCAATGGAAACTTTTCAAAGAATCCATATAATTTCAAGAACTACAAAATCAATTGCTTGGCTTTGTACGTGGATGGGCAGCAGATTCCAGCCAAACCATTAAAACCTAGATTCGAACAACAAGAAGTGGCCAGATGTTATGCATCTCTGTTCCAAGGAACTGGACAAATGTATGAGAATGAAGGAAACCACATCAGCCGAGAAGAGTACATAAATGGATACACCCTATCACATGGACAACACTTCGATCTGGTGAAGAGAGGAAACTTGAGACTAGAAGTCCATTTCGAAAACCCATTACCAACCACAATCAACGTACTGGTGTATGCAGAATTCCAGAACATCAAAGAAGTGGACAAGAATAGACAAGTAATCTTCGATTACTCATCACGAACACGTTGCAGTTAGAGAATGCACTTCGATCAGATAGTTGTTTGAAGAGAATATGTTTGGGTGTATTTGCAAGAAACAAATTACCAAGAAGATTACCAGATCACAGACCAGTGGCTTGGATAGCCAACACGGATCCAGACCACAGAAAAGGAGAACATTGGGTGGCTCTCTTTGTGAGACACCACAACGCAGAATACTTTGATTCCTATGGATTACCACCACAACACAGACCATTCGAGAATTTCCTGAAGAAGAATTCCAGATATTGGAAGTATAATACAAAACGCCTTCAAGGACCATTACCAGTGTGTGGACAATACTGTCTGTTTTACTTGAAACATCGCTGTCGCGCTGTACCGATGGAAACCATATCCAAAATGTTTACCACTGATCTAATGGATAATGGTGTGTTGGTTAATGACGTCATAGAGGAAACCAGCCACTAGATGTCGCTGCATTGTAGGAAAACTATAAAAACTTGTGCACTTGGCGTTCAGCTCATTTGTGTTTCGACAGCCAAAGAAGAAGGATGTCTACTAATGTGACCGTCTTCAAACTTAACAGCGATTTACAGATTCAACTGTTCAAGAACGACGTTGGGTTCCAGTTTACCACAAGAGATTGGGAACAAGTGACCAAAGCAGTGGATATTGCAAAGAAGAGAAGCCTTGAAATAGGAGAACCCAAACCAAAAAGAGAAAGAAAACCAAAGAAGAATGAAGATAAAAAGGATTGAAGAATGTTCACTATTCCATGTTTGATTAGGATGGCACTGAATGATTATCAATCAAGAAACCAAGAAACAAGAAATCCAAGAGACTTTGTAGAGAGAATGAGCGTTTCCTTCGAAACGTATTTTCGTGATGTTCCACCACCAGTACTGGAGCAGTTATTACGTGGAGAAGAAAAAATAAGAAAGACAACAGAACAAAGACAAAGACATCAAGTATGCATTGGAGGAAAATCGTCTCAAGACATTTCAATTCATGTTACAAAGTGAAAGTTTGAAAACCCCGAATGAACTGACAAAAGCTGGATTCTTTTATTTGGGGACAGGAGACAGAACTCAATGTTTTCATTGTGGTATTATTGTTCGTTTCTGGGAAACAGAAGATGATTTTATAGAGAACACAGAAAATATTCTCCAGACTGTTATTACATTCATAATTTACCACCTGAATTCATGGACGTTGAAAAAGAAGAAGAAGAAATGGCTATCAAAGAAGAAATGGACACATCATTTCAAGAAGAAGATTCACGGAGGACAAAATGTAGTGTGTGTTTATTAGCTGAAGCCAATGTCGCTCCGCGACCATGTAACCATTTGTGCCTGTGCAAAGACTGCTGTAAACCACTGAGAAGATGTCCAATCTGCAGAAAGACTGTTTATGAATACCTGACAATCTACATACCATAAAAGATGTATTTTTGTTGTTGAATAAAAGAAATTTAAATTTATACTCAGTGTTGTTATTTTTTTTAACAAATCCAAAAGGTATCCTCAAAAAAAATCGAAATGAGGCTAAGAGGGATAGTAAATTAGACCTCGTACGACACATCTGTTGGGTAGATCCTCATATGAGTATATGGTGGAACTTAGCTTCATGGTCTTCATGTACACATATGGGTCCTACTTGTAATTTAAATAATGGATTCTGGGTAAATTTATCCTATAGCACTACGTGCTATTCTTAATAAGGAAAAAACACGTCATGGAATCCAAAAAAGGGGATTATGGGAACATCACTCCACTTCAATCGAACACGACCTTTTAAAAATCTATAGCACTACGTGCTACTCTTATTGGGAAAAAACGTCATGGGATCCAAAAAAGGGATTCTGAAAGAATTCTAAATAATACAACTTGACGGGTTTATTTGGGTAATTAAACGAGGATTCTGTGAAAATCCGAACCAGAAAAATACTCTTCTACAAAGAACATACCCCCGGTACCCTCTCGGTACTATAGCACTACGTTCTAAACCGATAAAATGGGAAATCCGTATCAAATAAAGTCAATTTCGGTGATTTGGAAGGATTGTCGGGTTGTTTGTGGTAATTAGATTTACTCTTCTACAAAGGAACACACCCTCAAAACATACCCCATCCTATTGCAGAAAAATTGGGTAACATAGCAACCACGTGCTACCATAAAAACCAAGATGGCGGCCTCCAGTATACAAAATGGACGAAAGAAACACGTGTCACCCTAACAACACGCGCTGCGCATGCGCACTCACACCACGTATCACTATGGAGATGACGTCACAAGGTGGCCGCTCACGCAGGTTACCATGACAACACAACATGGTGCCACTAGGTCACGTGACATGACGTCACTTCCGGGGTTCTGCACCGGGGTTCTGCAACCTGGGGTGAAACGTACGAGCTATACTACTTTGACAATTCGGAATTTTGACATCGGTGTGTAGGGGTTTAATTTGCAAGATAGAGCAAATAATATTAATTTGTACAGTAAGTGGAAATAATACCAGGGATAGTTGTACAATATGTTACAACAAAATGAACCACTAGAAGTAGTGTCTTATGGTGGGTTAGAGCTAAATCTATGGGAGCGCGGTGGCTCAGTGGTAGACTGTTGGACGTCTATGCTAGAGGCCCCGAGTTCGATCCCCGTCCGGGACGACCAGCGTTCTGTCCTTGGGCAGGGTACTTTGTCTTGGTTTCCTACATAGGGGCACGATGACGACGTGTACGATGGCGTACTGCATGTGGATGGTGCACATGGCTTCAACCACTGTAACCCTGCTTGAGCAGAGTTAGAATGTTGAGGAGCTGACAGTTGCTCGCCGATGCTCGGTGGTTCTCTCCGGGTACGCTGGCTTCCTTCACCCGTAAAACTGTTACGGTCACGATTAGCCATTGTGCATAAGTATGTGACCTTAAACACCAATAAATAAATAAATACTATCCAAATCGATAATTTAGTTTGGGAGAGAGCAGCGCAGGAGCAGAACTGGGGTCACTATAGAAATATCTGAAATCAGACATCATTGGCGCAGGCCTGGCATTCTTTAGGAGTGCAGGAGTGCTGCACGCCTACTGCACGCCTACTGTACGCCCAGAAAAAAACTGAGGAAGGCAATTTTTTGCACGCCTTGACTTCCTGTAATGCCAGACCTGTTTGGGACTGCCTTTAAAATCTATTATCATTTCGTCCCCTGAGTTCCAAGGTGTTCTCTGTGCCTACTGGCACAGAGAACACATTGGAACTCAGGGTGATGATTTGTCGATGTTGCATTGATTTTCTAGAATGCCAGCCCTGTTGGCGAAATTAGAGAATTTTCGAAAATTGAAAAGAGATGACAATATTTTTGACACCAGTACCCCCGCAATATACTCCCTAACGTAAAGTATTCCAATCCATGTTACAAAACTGACACATATGATACGATTCTGAAAACTCGTGGTTCAATTCTTACTCCTTTGAACCCCTATGGTGTCTTCCAACTCAGTTCAATGGCAGCGATTGGAAGAATCCATATTAATTACCTGGGGTAGACCATTCAATATTTTCAGCGTGCAGCCTTCGGACTGCACGTTGAAAATATTGATGGGCTGCCCTCACATTATCTGAGCAATCACCTTTCTTGATGAAATTATCACATATCCTATTCATGATCTGGAAAAACGGTCATTATAGTTCCAAGGGTTAAAATCCTTAACACTTTGTCTCACTATTTTAGCAATGCATCTTAAAAACCAAAAAGCAATACAAACAGTAATGCAAAACCTCTCTAGCAATCATTGTGAAGATAGCTGCCTCATGGAGCAGCTTCTGGAAGACTGTTATAAGTGACAAGGACGAAAATAAGCCCCAGGGTGTTAAAGAGTTCAATCTGGGTAGACAAAATTGTCGAGAAGATTAAAATAACTCA
This sequence comes from Pictodentalium vernedei, assembly GCA_031216915.1. Lineage (NCBI taxonomy): Eukaryota > Metazoa > Mollusca > Scaphopoda > Dentaliida > Dentaliidae > Pictodentalium > Pictodentalium vernedei. The sequence continues at coordinate 494,570,903 of CM062295.1, forward strand.
AACCTGAATTTATCACCAGCTCGTTATTCACTTCCCAGGTACTGAAACAGCCAAAGGAATGTTTCGATGTTTCACAAGGTTCAGTTAAGAGTGAAAATTGAGTACTGGGTTGTTCTGCAGCTCGTGCAAATCTAGGAGCATCAACGGGACGATCATCAATGATAGGTGTATTGACTCTCAAAGAGACACACTTGTTTTCAACAGTGGAGAAGGCTGTCTTATCCCATAAATTATAGCTGTTGTCGTACACCGAACTGAAATAAAAAGATGAGACAGTTTGAAAAGACACAAAATTCGGCTGCATCTTCAAGTGCACGGGATATCAAACAATTGATAAAATATCTCGCAAACATTTTTTTGAGGATCCAGGGTGGACTGCGTAAGAAAACTTACCGGAGAATGCACCGTAGAGGTTGGGGTTAGGAGGGTGGGGGGGGGGGTGGGTGGTCGGGTGAGTGGTGGTGTCTGACGGACCCAGAAAGAAATTTGAATTTGAGGAAGTGCTGCATTGAGGACATTTCGATATACCAGCAGTCTATGCAACCAGATCCAGTTCGCCTTTTGGTCATTTTCGCGAAATTTCACCACCATGAGGTGTTGAGCTGCATCAATTTTGAGGGCCCCATGGGAAAGCCTGTAGGAGGTGGGAGCACCTGGAATTTTCCCGGTGGACCATACTGCCAGTCCGCCTCTGTGAAGATTACCCATATTCGACCACATAATTTGTACTTGAAAGAAAACGTATATGTTATTTGTTTGTTTATTTATTGGGGTGCAAGGACACTTTTAATAGTCTGGGTCTTTTCAAGTTGTACAAAGTTACGCAGAGGGAAAGCTAGAGTACCCGTAGGGAAGCATTTAGCAATGCCAAGTAACTGTCGCACTCTCGTATTTATCATCTGGAGCATTGGTTGAAGACAAGTGAACCGTGGGCGACCATAGATGTGCAACATGGCAATGTAACATTTTCCTCCAACCAGTGCTAACTGCTTGTGTCAGTATGGTAATTTGGAGAGCCCGGAAATTGCTCACCATTGCTCAGAGGTTCTCTCCAGGTACTCCGAACTCCCCCTCCCGACTAGGGTTTAATCCCGGAAACGGCCCGATACCCGAGAAATCTACAGCACGGGACCGGAATGATGGGTGGCACTATTTGTGTATTAAACTGAAGGTTTCTGATTGAAACTTTGTAGGATTTCGTAGCCCTTCCACGCCTAAAATTATTACGGTCCTGATTCCCGATGAACCATTTTCCACAAATCACTGTAGCTATCAACCAGTTCTGGAGGATCCCCCCCCCCCCCCTTTCAACGGCAAGATCTTCTTTACCCGCTTCAAAGTTTAAAGTCGTCTTCATTTTCAGAATTACTAGTATCGCCATTCACTACCTCCTCCAACATCAACACCCTCTTCACAGCCCGGCGTCTACAGTCTCTGGTGACGGCCGTGAAGAGGATCTTGATATTGGAGAAGGTAGAAGTGATAATGCGCGTGATTCTCAAAATAAATACGAGATTGAAGCGGGTTTGTGTTTTCATACTTACCTTCGGAAAAGAACTTTTCCGTTTGGAGATGGGGGTTTGCTAATGACATATGCACTTTATTAAAATAAATGCGTCATGTTACCCTCGCAAATATGGTTGATATTATCCGGGAAACATCCCGGTTTGAGGGTAATTTCATTCACGTTCCCGGTTCCTAGAAAACAAGGGAATATATTAAACCCTACTCCCTACCCGTAAAATTGTCCGACATATATGATCAAAGCTGTTAAAAGTGTCGTTATACCCCAATGGGCAAATAAACAAAATTTAAAAGTATACGCATTTGACATTTTTATGTATCAGATATGTAGATGGGTAGAGGTGATCCGTGTGAGCAGTGTATTAGGCCCATAAGTTATCCCCGCCAACATGTATGGTATATGGAAGTTTAATACCTGGATGCCGGTTTTTAAACACCGAGCCGCAGACGAGGTGTTTAAATGAGACATCCATGTATTAAATCTCCATATACCATACATGTTGACGGAGATAACGTTTTTGTCCCGTTTGAAACACAAAAGAAACATAGTGGAAATAAATTTGCGGACACCTTTCTCACGCCCCGCAATTGTTTTGTTTTTACAAACGCAGAAGACAACCGAAAGATTTACATCCCTTGGGTCGTTAAGGAAACGTGTTTGTTGACATATCGTCCTCTGAGTTCCAATGTGTTCTATGTGCCTACTGGCACATAGAACACACTGGTATTCAGGGGACGAATTATTTGCTCTTATTTTATTTTTCTTCAGTTGTTTCATTTTAATTATTCGACTATTTAATTTATAATGACAAAATATGATCGAATTGTCAGAAATCTAATGATATTTGTGACTATTTTCAGGTTTTTTGGTTCGATTTTTATACCGAGGCGAGTGAATGCGAAAAGCTTCCATTCAAACCATATACCCCCAATGTTTCGCGTGCCCATTAAACCTGGATGTTGCACGCTCATAAAAACCTTGAATGTTGGTTGCACCCTTTGCCATTGCTATTTGTCCAAGGCATTCTGACCAATCAAAAGACAGAATTTATCGGGATATAGGGACAAACACATTTAGTTACTTGATACTTTTACTTCCCTCATTGATCATCGACCCGAAGATATCCCTGACAGACTAATTGATTACTCAATTAAGAGGAAAAAGATTATTATAGGTGGCTTCATCAGTGTTTGGGCACTGCGATTATTCAAATTTCTAATGGAATCTCGAATCAGCCGCCAGATTCGATTCGTTATCGAATCACAGACATACGCAGATAACTCGAATCGCCCGCTGTGAACAAGACGTACGATTAAATCGAATCGGCCGCAGTGACTCACAAAATCGTCCATATCTGTCCAATTTTCGGAGAGTTCACAGAATTCCTACGTAGCCACGACGTGATATTTTTGCAGTACATTTAGCATTACATAAAAGGGAGACGCAGAATATTCCAGAAAAAGGGGTGATTTGATCACAGGTGTTCGACATGTGCCAAAGATCATTAAAAATGGTGAATTTGAAGCTTTTTTGACAAATTATATATTTTCACGTGATTATGTATTAAAAGAGGGACCTAATGCTTAATCATGGGGAAATACATAATTTGTCAAAAAACCTTCAATTACATCATTTTTCATGATCTTTGGCACATTTCGAAAACCTGTGGATTTGATGAATTTCGGGGCCTAAATATAAAATTGACTATTGGTGTACTTCTGTTGGGAATTCCCCGAAAAAAATGTGCCCGCGGCCGGTAGTTTCCTTCCTGCCAACTTTTCTCTATTATTTGCTGCATGACACCTAGTTTTGAGGAAGGACAGGTTGTATGAAGGGCTATACCTGACACAGGTAGTTGAATGCCTAAATTAAAGTGATTCAATCATATTCTTTTCACGCGAACGTTACATTGGTCACCTACGGGGAAAATATCCAGTACTGTTATACCTCTAACCGACTGAAGGCGAGAATAAATTGCCACTTTGTATGAGTAACTAAAACATTTTATTCCTTGCCTTAAAAATTAAGGCCCTGCGAACCACACATTTTCGATTAGAATTGAACCGCGAATTGAATCACGTCTGTTATTAGAAATCGAATCGAATCTCAAATCGAATCAGAGGCGTCTTGAAGATCACCGTGATTTAATAATCTAATCTAACAATCATGATCTATTCCTAATTTCCGACTGTGATGGCTCAAGTCCCGACTGATAAAATAATCCAACTACATCATCAAGGCATGCCTTTGTCCCTGGGACAAAATTACTTTATGGGGAAATTCCTAACTGAACGAGGGTAAACGGGCTAATAATTGCGTATGGCACATTTGCACGACATACTTTCAGCTTATTTGTGAATGAACATATCAAAACACTCTAAAGGGGCATGTTCTGTCTGCTCCACCACCTCGATAAGGCCGATCATTTTAACTTTCCAAATGTGGCATCAAAGACAATGAAAGCACCGTCATCGGCTACTTCAAAGAAATTATTCTGTGGCGATATCAATTATTCTGTGGCGACATTTATGATTACTTTCATGTCGGCGCGGAATAATTAGTACCATGCCATGTTTGTCTTTGCGATCTTGGGGACTGGGTCGGTTTAAATACGATTTTCTCCCATCTGATTGTGATGTCATCCAATTGTTGACTTGCCCCGATACCAGTACCGGTTTCGACGGGATATGCTTTGTAGCGTCCCGGCCACGGTTATGTTGATACCGGCGGTATTTTGACATGCCTGAGCTGAAGTTACATTCAGTCTTTTATTTCAACATTATTTATGTACAATTTCCACCTGAACTATACGTTTTGTGAGACGACAAAGAGGACCGATACTAAGCTACACGCATGTGAAGAAGATTCGAGAGGAAACGAATCGAGCAGCCGATTTCAAATCGAACCGAACTTAAGATTCGAAATCGAATCGTATCTTGAAACATCGCTGGGTCCTATTAAAAATATTGTTGATGCCCCCCCCCCCCCCCTCCCTTGGACCATCCCGAGGAGCTTGTTCCAATGATGATGATATTAGGTTAATTTTTATGAAGCAAGAACTGAACAAATAATAACATCTTGAACGATGATTTTCATAAACAACACAGACTGGATATTGTAACGTTGGGTGAAAGATTAACCCTCTGCACTCTGATGTCAAAATGGTAAGGTTTTCAGCAGCAAATAGTTCCCATAATGCAGTTTGATATTTAACCAAATATACCTTGTGTGACAGAGCTCGATGAGCTCGATGAGCTCGATGAGCTCTGTCAAACAAGATATAATTGGTTAGATTCATAGTTAAACAAGAGAACAACAGAAAATTCTGTTGCTCTACCAGAGTGCAAGGGGTTAATGGAAAAAACGTTCATTTCCTTATTTTACTTTTTAGACTTACCCCATCGTCGGTTGTTTGTATCCATCCCATCGTAATAAATCACCACTAACATGTCCTCCTGACCATAAAATTGTTCCCGGCTCTGCAAAACAGATTCATTTTATTCTGAGCAATAGTTATGTTCTGGTTGTTACAAGTTAGTTTTATACAAAGTGCGATGAAAAGAGGTTGAAGTCTGTTCTACTTTTTGTTTTCTACCGGTATCGGAAGACTTTTTTGTTTGCCAATTCTTTTTTCTTTCGCGATCAACTTTCTTTTGTTTTCGTCTTTCCGCGTTATCGTTCTCTGACTTGAGTGATTTTTTGTTTCTGCCACACCCTCTCCCACATTCTCTCACACGCACTCTCTCTCATCCCCACTCTCTCTCACTTTCCCTCTTCGTCACTCTCTGTCTCGTTCTCTCTGTGACTCTGTCTCATGCACACGCACACACTCTCTCTCTTTCATACCCACTCACTCTCACGCTCATACACCCACTCTCTCACCCTCGCACTTTCTCTCACTCTCTCCCACACTCTCACTCTCAACACTTTCAACACTTTCAATCTCTCTCACACAAGTTAACCCTAGCTCAAATGCTCTGGAATTTAATGACTCTTTGAAATGGCACCAGTTTATAGCTAGTTGACAGCATATTACCCACGCTTGTCAATAATGAGAAAACACTATAAGTTATTACGATGAAATGGCGGTAACATGGTCTGTGGTTTGCGGCTCGAAGCCGATATTAAACCGTGACGCAAACCTCTGACCTTGTTACCGTCTATTCGTCACAATAACGTATATGATCCAATACAACCCAACTCATAGCCCAAAACCCACATCGTGAAACGAACAAGACAACTTTTAACGATCACGAGTTTTAGTAAATACCCCCCCCCCTTTGGGTACACAACATCACTGGACAAATAATCAATAAATTAAACAAAGGTCGAGACCTCTCCATTTTCGTACAAATCATCGTAAACCGATTTGTAATTAAAACAACATTTCATTCGGAACATCGTCTGCTGCACGTGTGAAAAGTTGACAAAAATGAAGAGATTTACAAGTCAGTCACTTTGTTGATAAAATAATTGCGAAATGGTGACGTCAGACTCTAACATATCGCGACCTGATTTCCAGGTTGTCCCAAGTGCATTTTTTATGTTTTTCGAAATAATCGATTTTTAAAGTTTGGAAGTCTGGTGTGGGCAATCTATTTGATCTACAAATACAGTGTCGAATTAAAACGATAGAGAAATCATTTCTGTGTGCGACTGAATATGTGGTGTTGGTGATTAGCGGCTATATATGACATTTTTCTGCAAGTTTCTGGGGGCAGAGTACCCAGATTGGGAGTTGGGACAAGATGGAACAAACATGTAATGAAATTTGATGCGTAGTCCTACATAGCACCTCCATTTATTTTCACTTCCATTTTGTTCTATGTGGTTGAATCAAAAGTAAAATACGTACTTAGGACAAGACAGACGCCATCGGCGATATGAAATTCTGCAAGGCACGATGGAATTTATGCTTATTAAACTCTAACTGCTCTATGTGCAGAAAGATTCTACGATATTTCATCGTTCTAGAAACCCCATAGATATCAGTTAAATGCAAGTACAAACTGATCATGCCCATGCACACCTTAGCACATGATCTGAAACCTGTTTTATCGTTCAGAAATAATACTTCCTAAAGTAATCTTGAGTATTATTCCTAATGGCATTTCGAGTCCAAAACAGTTAATGAATATGAACGAATAGAGCTTTGTTAATTTAAAGCCATTACAAAGTTGAATTAAATTGGAATAAATGTTTGATGACTACTGTCAGTTTCCTTTTTAATCGTCCAAGAGCCAGAGGAATCACACAGAAAAAGGTACAAGTAGTACCACTGCTGATGAAATTCAATAACACAGTCGTTTCTGATTTGGTTTGCGCCAACTTGAATTCGACCATACGAATCTGGGAAACACAAACACGTATCAGGGGTGGCGCCAGGGATTTCTCGACAGGGGAGCTGACCTCTCCGACAGGGGGCTATAATATTTGACCTCCCAAACGAAGGAAAATGAGTGAAAATTAGTAAATTAGAGAACCAAAATAGAAGCAAATTGAGTTTGTTTGTTGATTATTTAACGTCATATTATAATAAGGTCGGGAAATATTTCATCTATAAAGCCAGTTTGACGAACGACATTAAGGAATTTCGTGAGAATCACTATTCTCTATCAAAGTTCCAGTGCTGCCCGGGTTCGAGACGGAACGCAAAGAAGAATCATATACCTCGTTCTTGATCGACACAAGAGATATCTACATTCGATTGTTGGAGATTTCTCGTAATGTCGAGTTTACGAGACTCTCCGACGGACTGACAAAAAATCTCCGACGGGGGGGGGGGGGGGGGGGGGGGGGGTCTGGACCTCTTCGACGGGGTGTTTGTGTAGCCTCCCCCTAAGCCCCCCCCCCCCTAGCGCCACCACTGGGGCGTATCTAACTGGGTTCATGAAGTTACTTTGACGTCGGGCGTTGATCGTTCGTTTGACATTGTTATTAAGGTAGTTTAACGTTGGACATTCGCCTGAAGGTAGCTCGATGTTCAGTGCTTGACATTCGTTTGGCATTCTGCCTGCAGTCAGTTTCGTGAAAACTGACTGCAGAGGTGAAACTGACTGCAGAGGTGAAATTGACCGCAGAAGGTTAAACGAATGTAAAACGCTGAATGTGAAACTGAATGCTGACTAATGTTCAACATCAAACTCACGAAAGCTAAATCTCATAAGAATGCCCAACACCCAACGTGAAACTGACAAAATATGAATGTCTAACGATATGTAATGTCCAACGCCCAACGTTAAGGTTACTTCACGGTCTTTATCTAACTGTCTAATACAAGCACCCAGGGACCTAATCATACCAAAAAAAAAGGAATTCATCTATAGTACAAAACAGATTATCGCAATAACCAGAGTGGCCAATGTTAACCATTTTTCTCCAAGATGGAACTGAAAAATTGTGCTTTGGATGCACTTGGGACAAACAATAATCGCTTATCTTTTTGTAGGGATACGAGATACAGCCCAGATTCCATCATCAGTTGCAGCGCAATGAAATTCCGGTTCCACCGGTACCCGAACCTCATTTTCTTTCAAAATGTCACTTGGGACAACCTGGAAATCAGGTCGCGATATAATACTGGAGGCGAAAACGTAGAAAAACCAAGCGAGCTCTCGTCCAATCAGAGGCGAAGATTTTCGTCTTATTGGAACATTGTGTCATGATACGTATAGGGTACTTTGAGAACAAAAGCGGAATAGAACATATCGAATTGGTACGACTGTACTGAATATTTGAATCAGAGTTACCTGCCTTGAAAACTGGCACTCGGAAATGATTCACTCTCCAAATCTTAGCAACTTTGGGAAAATATATCGTTTCAATGAACATTTGAAGCAAGCTACTGGCATCTTACATTATTGTTGAATATTTCAGATAAAGAAAGAAGGTTATTTGATGACTTTTTAAACTAAAAAATACAATTAACTATTGGCGTATTTTTCTTTTTGTTTGGAATTCCCTGAAAAATATGTGCACGTGAACGACACTTCCTTCCTGTCAATTTTTCTCACTTATTTGTTCTATGACACCATGTTTTTGGATCAGAAAAAAAATTGTCTGAAATGCTGTACTTGTCAAAGATATTTGAATACCAAACTTAGAGTGATGCGGTCATTTTCTTTCATGTTTGGACGGGGGGGGGGGGGGGGGGGGGGGGGCGGTGATTAGTAGTACAGGATAGGGACTAGCAGCACGGGAAGGTGGACAGACGTTCACCGTTCCCCATCACACATCAGTGGTTCACGATTTTGAAAAAGTTAAAGCAATTTAAACGAATCATCATTTATGTACTCTAACAACATAAATGCAATCTAACCAGATCTGACAATAAAAGGACTCTTCTCACCATGAATAGTAGACATCATACGGTGGCATGATGCCATTTCCCAATGCAACTGACTCGTTTCGTTTCACGAATTCTCATTATGTAATTATGAATTTCAGTCATATACATGTATGAGCTAAATGTAGGGTTGTTATTATTGATCATTCAACAAGGCTTAGTGGGTAGCCTTCAAACCATTTCCCTTCGATTTGTGATATACTGTCAGAAAGGCTGAACCATCATATAGTCAGGACATCATATCTGAGCTATATCATATCTGTATAGCACGTGTTGAGGAAGACACTGGATGTCTGTAGAGAAACCTGGCATATGAGATCTGAAAACTTTGCAAACAAAATAAACTATAGCAATCTGCTGTAACAAAGAATAAAATTAAATCATTGAATAAAGTGTGTTGGGATCAGCTGAGTCAGAAAGGACACACGTGTATTATGTTTCAGTGAGATCAAGTTCAATATTGTCACAACCACGTGCAAAGTTACTGTCCTGTCACTGGTCTTGTACCATATTTTGAGCAAATAGGTTTCAAGACCCTGGGCTGAATGAACAGCCTCCAATATATTGTAGGATAACACTGACATTCATTGCGTAAAAGGTAATATATAAATCACAGGGGCGTCACTGTACACATCGCAGCCCCAAAATCTCCATAATACATCCTGGCCAAATTTGGAGAGGTATGGTAGACCTTTTCAACTCAACGTGGTCACCATTTCTTTCGCACTTTATCATCTCACTTGTTAAGATGAATCAATCAAACCGTTCTAACCGCTCCATCAAATGACGCATTACTCAATTTGTCCAAGGTGCAACAGTGCAGTTTATGAGGATGGGTTTCCGATACCAAAAGAATCGCCTAAAATTGAGTGTAGAAATGGGTAGAAACAGAAAGAAGTAGTAGAAATAGCAGCAAATACAGCGGTGAAACCAGAAAAAACATCAAAATGTTCAACATATTTCACACCGGTTCCTGCTACACCTGTCTAAATACTGTTCAGGTAGAATGCCAGTATATGCTATATACTCTCTGATTACCCATGTATATGTTACAGTCAGATTGTGAAATCAGACATTTCGAGAAATGACTAAAACTTTCAGCCAATTCGTGAAACCACCAACACCATCAGACATTTTATGTGATGACTGAAATTGCTAGTCATTTCACGAAATGACCGATTTGGAGTGTCTCTTCTCCCGGTTTGGAGTGTCTCTTCTCCACAATGTGACTGAAATGGCCAGACAGATAGTGGAAATCTCAATCTGATCGTGTTTACTACATAATACGTCTGACCTGTTTTCACGTCTGACCGTTTTCAGACAGACAGTGTAATTATCAGTAATTAATTATGTCTTATATTTATTTATTTATTTATTGGTGTTTAAGGTCACATACTTATGCACAATGGCTAATCGTGACCGTGACAGTTTTACGCGTTGAGGAAGCCGTAGTACCCGGAGAGAACCACCGAGCAACGACGTGCAGCTGTCAGCTCTCCAACATCGTAACTCTGAACTCTGCACCGCAGCACAGGCACGGTTAGATTGGTTGAAGACATGCGCACAATCGACGTGCAGTACGCCTCAGTACACAGCGTCATCGTGCCCCCATGTAGGCAATCGGGGTGAAGTGTCTTGCCCAAGGACACAACGCGGTTGCCGTAGGTGGGAGTCGAACCGAGGACCTCTCGGCTTGCAGCCTGCACCTCTACCAACTGAGCCACCGCGCCCCTTATGTCTTATATGGAATCACCATTACTCACACACTAGCTGTTTTCAAAACAAAACTAACACAATGACCAGTGCTCTCCACATAGTATGTCTGATATGTAATCACCATTACTCACAGTACTCACAGTGTTCTGTATGTGTGAATGTTTGCTATCACCACACCTCTCCCGGTTTTTCAAACTAAACTGTTGGAGCTTTCTCTACTCCTTTTTGTAACCGCTATGGTCATATACCGGGGCCTCTACCAAACCGGCGTTGCTGTTTGGTTTTCTTTTTTCTTCTTCCCTTAAATTTGCCATCGCACAACATTATATTCTGGCTCGCCACCATGTTGGGACTCAAACCTCTACCATCGCCAAGCTGGAACCGAATAGAGCCCACTCTCTAATAGTCTTAATGGCGTTGATGGATTGATTTTTGACAATCTATCACTCCAACGCAAACTGCCGGGAATTCTAACAGCGTGCATACCCCCCAGACCCCATTTGAGGCAATAGAAAAGCTTGGCCTGTGTTATCCAAGTGAAATAAAATAAGGTCAACCGGGTCGCAAGGGATTTGTAAATCCCACATCGTCCCTGCGCGCCTTCGGCGCGGTAAAACCTTTCTTTCTTTGTTTCATTCATTCATTCATTCATTCATTCATTCATTCATTCATTCATTCATTCATTCATTCATTCATTCATTCATTCATTCATCCACCCACCCACCCATCCACCCACCCACCCATCCACCCACCCACCCACCCACCCACCCACCCACCCACCCACCCATCCACCCATCCATCCATCCATCCATCCATCCATCCATCCATCCATCCATCCATCCATCCATCCATTCATTCATTCATATCACCACACCCTCTCACACACACACCCTCTCACAGACACACACTCGAAAGCCCTTTTAAGGGCTTTCGGGTGTGTGTCTGTGAGAGGGTGTGTGTGTGTGTTTTTTTCCCCTCCAATCACTCCGTCATCTGTTCCCCCTGAAGGCAGACCAGATGGCCAATACCCGCATCCACTCTCCCTTATAGGCTGATGGATAACTCCCAGCTTTCAAAAACACATATTGGTGGATTTTTTCCTTTTTGTAACCATCAAGGATAATATGCTGGGGCTGCTCCCAAACCAGCGACTGTTTGGGTTTCTTTTTCTTTTTTCTAAAATAACTATTATATAACCCTCTCCTTTGGGGGGAGACTCAAAGGAGAGGGTTAATATGCTAATCGGAGAGATTGGGAAGAATGGGACAAGGGATATCATCAAGCAGTTCGTCTCCGAGTGTTGGGAGGAGAGGAGAAGCGTGGGAATAGGGAGGCAGTTGGGAGTACAGGGGTAACCATGGCTTTCTCGTCCGAGAACCGCGACAAATCAGCGGCTGGCCAAAGTGTTATTATATTCTTACCAAACTGCGGTTTCAGTATTACCATAAATTTGCCCACTTCTCTTAGCAAACACGGAACAGAACTCTTGTAATTATGCAAATTCCTAGCCACTTTCCAGCTCGAGGTTCCCGAGGATCTCAACCCACTATCCTACTGCCAGTCGCACACTCAAACTTAATAAGATTATTGGCTCTCGCTCCCGACTCTCGTGGATTTAAAAGCAAATAAAGCTATAAAGGAACTAAAGTTATTAGGGTCGCAGAGGATTTCAATCTCACATCGTCCCTGTGCGCTTTCGGCGCGCAGAATCTTTTCATTCTTCTTCTTTCATCACCATTTTTGGGTTGATGAGCTAGGCAGTGATTACCTGCCAGTTCACGCCACTTTGAAATGTAATACTGATCCCACAAGGTATCCTCCTGATTACCTGCCAGTTCACGCCACTTTGAAATGTAATACTGGTCCCACAAGGTATCCTCCTGATTACCTGCCAGTTCACGCAACTTTGAAATTAATGTAAATCCCACAAGGTATCCTCCTGTATACAGTTCACGCCACTTTGAAATGTAATACTGATCCTACAAGATATCCTCCTGATTACCTGCCAGTTCACGCCACATTGAAATACAATACTGGTCCCACAAGGTATCCTCCTGATTACCTGCCAGTTCACGCCACTACGAAATGCAATACTATTCCACAAGGTATCCTCCTGTATATAGTTCACGCCACTTTGAAATGTAATACTGATCCCACAAGGGATCCTCCTGATTACCTGCCAGTTCACGCCACTTTGAAATGCAATACTGGTCCCACAAGGTATCCTCCTGATTACCTGCCAGTTCACGCCACTTTGAAATGTAATACCGGTCCCACAAGGTATCCTCTCGTGAACAGGAGGAACCTATCAGAAATTGGCCGGAACCTCTTCAGAAACATTATCGAAGTAAAAATAAAGCCAAATGACCCCTTAAATGTTCATGAACTAGAAAAAGCCTGCACCCATCTCAACAAGGTTATCAACAGTACACTAGATGAAATTTGTCTCAAGCAAACAGTGAAGACTCGGATAAACAGAATAACCTAAACAACTCTTCAAATAATTAAACAAAAAAGAAAAGCCTTCCGGGCTTACCAATCAGATAATTATCAAATGAAAAGGACAGAACTTAAAACCGCGTATAATCGCCTACACGGTGAAGTAAAAAAGGCCATAGCTAACGACAATCGCGTGAGATGGGAAAAAGCAACAGAAAATCTAAATGGGCTGAGAGAACCTAAGAGGTTTTGGGATACATTTAAAACTCTTACTGGCCAAAAGAGCAAAAGTGCCAATAATAACGCTCTGAAGACTAGCGACGGAACTAAGGCCGTGGACGACAAGGAAAAAGACAGCGCTTTTGCCGAACTTCTAAAGAAAGCGCATCGTCCGCAAGAAGGGAACAGATATGACAACAATTTTAAGGTAAAAGTAAATAAATTTGTCCAAGATAACAACTCAATTTTCAATGAACCAAACTTCGACCAAAGGCATGAAGACGGGAACGACCATGAATTAACCGAACCAATAAGCGTAAAAGAGGTCATGGGTATAATCAGAAAATGCAAGTCATCTTCGTCCCCAGGAGAAGACGAAGTCTCTTACAAAATAATGAACCAGTGCCCCAACATCTTCTACTGTGGACATGCTCAACTGCTAAACTCCTGTCTCTCCTGTGGGTACTTCCCAAAATGCTGGAAAGTGGCTACAGGAGTCATGATACCTAAACCCAACAAAGACCTTACCAACCCTTCTAACTACAACCCAGTTAGCTTGCTTAGCTGTGTTGGAAAAATATTTGAGCGGATTCTCACTTCGAGACTTCGCAGCTATCTCGAATCAATCAAATTTTTCAACAAATGGCAAAGAGCGTATAGGAGCCAGAAAGAGGGAATCGAACACGTATATAGACTGGTCGATTACAGCATTTAGTCAAAACGAAATGGGAACAACGCTTTTCTTGGATGTAGAAAAAGCGTTCGACTCGTTAGGGCACAATGGCATGAGATATAAACTAACGAAAATGGGATTACCCTCTAAAATTCTGAGGATCATATCATCATTTCTAACTGACCGAAAAAACAAGATGAGGGTTAACCGCGAGGTGTCAGAGGAAGTAATACTCGAAGCGGGAACACCACAAGGGTCGGTTCTAAAACCGTTTCATTTCATAATAATTGTGAATGACATAGAAAAAGTAGGGAAAAACTGTGTTGAACTATCGCAGTTCTCAGGCGACAAAGGCATGAGGACGGCCAGCAAGTCTCGAAACATAATTAAAAATCGTCTACATGATACCATTCGCGATCTTGAGAGCTGGTGCGCCCTGTGATGCATCAAACTCAATGCCGCCAAAACTCAAAAAGTTACGTTCTTTAAGAAGAAAAGGTAAAAAACAGTCCCCAGTTTCGATCTCCAGTTATACGATCTCAAATTAGAAGCAAGCAAAGAGGCCAAATCTTTGGAATTTATACTAGATAGCAATCTCAGTCTAAACAGTCACGTAAACTCCATCACGACTAGAGTTACTAAACGTATCAATTTTCTGAAGATGATCAGAGGTAAATATTGGGGAGCAAACAAAGACGTGCTTCTCAAGCTCTACAAATCATTTATACGTCCGGTACTAGAATACGGTGCCATAATAATAAGTGACCTGAACACAACCAACATTCAGAAGCTACAGAGGGTTCAAAATTATGCCCTGCGTGTGGCATTATGCAAATGGACACCGATAAAGGAATTTCACGAGCTTGCAAAAATAGAAACTAGTGATACGCGATTAAAAGACGTACAAAACAAAACCCTCAACAGACTCCGAGATAGTGAATTAATGGTTGAATTGAACGAACACCGACCCCTTAACAGAAAAACAAAATAGCTTTTCAGAAAATAAAAATTATACGATATAATTAAATTGCGTGGAATCAGTGAGGGTTGCCTCGCTACTCATTGAGAACTTTATGATTGATGCTGTGAGTACTGCCTGGCAACTCTGCTGAAGCGCGATTGAAACGCGTTTAATAAGATCTATATAACAAAACCCTCCACAGACTCCAGGATAGTGAATCAAGGCTGGAGCTGAACGAACACCGAACCCTTAACAGAAAAGCAAAATAAGTCACAGTATATTAAAACTTTACTCAATAGAATTAAACTGCGTCGTGTCAGTGAGGATTGCCTCACTACTCATTGAGAACTTTAGGATTGAATCTGTGAGGATTGCCTCGCAACTCTGCGTATGGGGAGTGGGCTCCGAAGAAACCCACCCCATCCATAGCAACAACCACACAGCAGTCACAATATTCAAAAGCAGATATCTATCTTTCTCTCAGCCTATAACTTTTCTAATTGAACTTTCTCAAATTTTCTTGCAACACCCTTATCAAGAAGACACATGGAAATAGTAAGCGAAGTGTAGGAGGAATTGGTACAACCTACCTTTCTGTTAACATACACACGAAACCACCAAACACCAGGCAAGGACGGAAACAAGCTTGTCTGGCTGGAACGAGTGTACATTTTATATAAATAAACATTTTGGCAAAGATTTAACAGCCCTTTTTGGGCTTTCTGGTGTGTGCGTGGGTTGTTTTTTGTTGTTGTTTTTTCCCCTCCAATCACCCCGTCATCTACTCCCCATGAAGGCAGACCAGATTGCCAAGGATCAGCATCCACTCTCTCTAAAAGGCTGACGGATGACTCCCAGCTTTCAAAAACACATATTGGTTGATTTTTTCCTTTTTGTAACCGTTAAAGATAATATGCTGGGGCTGCTCCCAAACCAGCGACTGTTTGGGTTTCTTTTTTTCTAAAATAACTACCAAACTGCGGTTTCAGTATTATCATAAATATGCCCACTTCTCTAAGTAAACACGGAGCAGAACTGTTGTATTTATGCAAAATTCCTAGCCATCTTCCAGTTCGAGGTTCTCGGAGATCCCAACCCACTACCCTACTGCCAGTCACACACTCAAACTTAATACAATCATTGGCTCTCGCTTCCGACTCTCGTGGATTTATAAGCAAATAAAGCTATAAACAAATAAAGTTATTCGGGTCGCAAGGGATTTCAATCCCACATCGTCCATGTGCGCCTTCGTCGCGCTGAAACTATTCATTCATCATATCACCATATCTACCCCACTGCCAGTGCGCACATTCAAACCAAATAAGATTATTGGTTCTCGCTTCCGACTCTCGTGGATTCGTAAGCAAATAATGTTATAAAGCAAATAAAGTTATTCGGGTCGCCAGGGATTTAAATCCCACATCGTCCTTGGGCGCCTTCGGTACGCTGGAACTTTTCATTCATCATATCACCATCATTGTACTCAACACGACTGCTACCTTCTAAGCAAGTTAGAGATTTTAGAGAGTGGTGGCTTTGAAAAATTCATAAAGAAGAGACAAACACACGATAAGACCCTATTATATTATGTTAGTAAAGAGGAAAGCTGCGATATCATTAACCCTTTACCCAACGCAGATGATTTCAAAATTTATTATTTTAAATATCATTTTTTAATTTTATTTTTTTTTCAAAAAATTTCAACAAAACCATATCATGTGACCCCTCTTTGGAACGAGCTCGACGATATGGTTTTGTTGAAATTTTTCGAAAAATAATATTTTTTTCAGCTGCTGAATTTGCATATTACGCGGGCGGATGCGGGCGATTCGTTGGGTAAAGGGTTAAAATAATTCACATAAATACAGGCCATGGTGATCGAGAGCGCACGATGAAAGAGATTCAAATGAAGTATGCTAACATCCTAAGAGACACCGTAGAACTTTTCAAATCCTTGTACCAAGAGTGTGAGAAAAAGAGAAAACGCCCAATGACCAAAGGCGTAGTTGTTAAACCACTTCTGACCAGTGAATTCGCATCTCATCTCTTGATAGATATACAGTCTGGAATTACGCGTAGTCCTTATGAAGCTATTTTTGATACCAGCGCTCCAGTTGGACTTAATTTCTGCATCACTTCCCAGAGAAGTCATCGACCGACCACAAACTAAGCAAGACCTGCATGAAGTTCTTGGGAATCCAAACTCTTCTCGGCCACCGTCAGCCACATCTACTAACTCTGATGCAGCTAGTCCACCGGTTACGCCTGACAGCTTGATCCATTCCACCAACACAGAATCACATGGAGACCTCGATCAGAGACAGCAGAACATCTCAGACCGAAGATCAGATGCACATGAATCCTTAGTCAAACAAGTTGAGTGAATGGTGAAACGAAGCCGAATTGATTTAGCAAATGGTGAAATTGGTGACAATGTTGCCGTACCGATACCACTAGTTGATCGTGGCCGAGGAGACCATAGATATATCCTTGGCGTCATTGTTAGTAGAGACGAGAACAATTTGTACACTATTTTCACAAAATGTGGCATTCTCAGAGGAAAATATTCAAGGAACCAATCCGACGTCTGCCCTGAGCCACTTCCGAAAGAATCAGATACAAACACAAATGACATTATGTCACTCAGAAAGGCTGTTGTAAATTCTTCCATTTGTGGTGGCCAAGGATTCGTAAAATGTTCATGCTCTGGTACAAATAGGTGTAAAAACAACAGTTGTGCAAATGTCATTGCCATAATAGTTTGGCTTATTCAAATAAAGGGGGGGGGGGGGGGGGGTGGTGGTGTTGCGGTAACCGGTTCTCGTCAGATCACCGAAGTTAAGCAACCTCGAGCCCGGCTGGTCCTCGGATGGGTGATACTGATATTGATATTGATTTATTCACCAGTGTACTATAAATTACAATAAGATATACATCAACATATATTTACAGTATTCATATAACAATGACAAACTATAATGTATAGGATACACGTGTATACTGGCAGGGGAAAGCATAGCCAAATTGGCTGTCTTCCTGCATTCCCCTATTAAAGAAAAAGAAAGATAAGGAAAAATTAAAAAGGAAAAATTATAGGAGAAGAGAAAGAACATGCGCGTGCAACACTGAGGCTTTTTGTAATTGGCTCTAGTAAGTGTCCATTATAGGAAATATATGTTTGATACATCCACTAAGACATATCCACGTCGGTCAGATGATGGCTGATGCCTCCAACGGTCTGGCTGTCTTGAAGAGGTCTCAACCATTCAG
Organism: Pictodentalium vernedei; assembly: GCA_031216915.1. Lineage (NCBI taxonomy): Eukaryota > Metazoa > Mollusca > Scaphopoda > Dentaliida > Dentaliidae > Pictodentalium > Pictodentalium vernedei. The sequence goes on from CM062295.1 coordinate 494,589,051, forward strand.
ATATATTACTATGGGGAATTGAGGTATTTCTTCTATACCCTTGGGTATTTATTTACTGGTGTTTAACGTCACATGTTTCTGCACAATGGCTAATCGTGACCACACAGTGGAGATAGACTCTGGCTCGAAAACCCATTTCTACCCAAGCTCCCCATTTTAGAGGACTTTCACCCCAAATCATTGATGATTGAGTCCCATTTTACGAGTAAGACAGATCTTGTTTACCCCAGTGAACAAGCACTGCTTCCCTTCCCGGGGGGGGGGGGGGGATATCCTTAGACCATTGCGACCCTTCAAATAACGGCAGAGACCAAATCAAGAGGCCAACAGGACGAGAATACCAGACCTTTAGATGGCACAGTCAGGACAATACGGATCAGATGGCACAGTCAGGACAATACGGATTGGAACATGAAATGTTGTCTAAATAAGATGAAATAAGTTTGGTAGTTAATCTTTTCTTAAAGTCTATCCTCTTAGGTGATCCTCGAATATCATTTCCTAGTTCATTCCACAGTTTTGGAAATGCAAATGCCAGAAAGTTATCTAGAGTTTTAATTCTAATTATTTGTCGGTGAAGGAGACCAGTCTGGCGCGTATTCATAATAGATTCATTATTCACCGTAGAAAATAAATTAGCAAAAGATGATGGAAGATTTCCATTGTACCAGTCGAACATGAACAAAGAAGCGTGTAATTTGTGTAAATCTGTTATCTTCAGTATTTTATCTTTTTACCGTCTGAGCGATCGATTCGGACTCCCGCGTTGTGTCCTTGGACAAGGCACTTAACCCCGATTGTCCACAAGGGGGGCACGTGTGCTAAGGCGTGCAAGTCGATGGTGCGCATGTCTTCAACCAATCTAACCCTGCCTGTGTTGCAGTGCGGAGTTACGATGTTGAGGAGCCGGCAGCTGCTCGTCGTTGCTCGGTGGTTCTCTCCGGGTACTCCAACTTCCTCCACCCGTAAAACTGTCAGGGTCATGATTAGACATTGTGCATAAGTATGTGACCTTAAACACTAATAAATAAATAAATAATAAATATATTCAAATAAATGATTATGTTTTATCCCTTTTTCCAGATAAATTCTGTCTTTTGCTTGGTCAGAATGCCTTGGTCAAATAGCCATGAGAAAGGGTGCACCCAACGTCCAAAGTATATGAGAGCGTGCAACATCCAGGGTACAAACGCACGCGAAACATCGGGGTATACGGTTTAAACGAATGCTTTCCGTTTGCTCGCCTCAATATAAAAGTTGAACCAAAATACCTGAAAATAGTCACAACTATCATCAGATTTCCAACAATTCGGTCATATTTTGTCGTTATTAATTAAATAGTCGAATAATTAAACTGAATTAACTTGAGATAAATAAAATAAGAGCAAATAATTCGTCCCTTGAGTACCCGTGTGTTCTATGTGCCAGTAGGCACATAGAATACATTGGAACTCAGGGGACGATATCTCAACAAAATACTGTTGATTCGTTTCCTTATCGACCCAAGGGATATCACTCTATATGTTGTCTTCTGCGTTTATAAAAATAAAATAGTTATTCACGAATTTGGTCCAACATTTTACGGAGCGTGTGAAACGCGTCCACAATTTTTTCTCCACTATGTTTCTATTGTGTTTCAAACGTGACAAAAATGTTATCCCCGTCAACATGTATGATATATGGAGATTGAATACCTGGATGTCTCATTTAAACACCTCGCCTGCGGCTCGGTGTTTAAAAGCCGACATCCTGGTATTAAATCTCCATATACCATACATGTTGACGGAGATAACTTACAATAATCTTTGTATGTTTCTTGCATATTTGTCTCATGTATGTTACTATTATGTTTTATGACGAACATTTACTCATAAAAAGTTAAAAAGTATCTGTACTTGTCATTCTTAATCTCTCAAAATGAATTCAGTCATTTCATGAAATGTCTGAAGTGAAATTTTAGTCATTAGTGAAATTCCTGATGGTGTTGGTGATTACACAAAATGACTGAAAGTTTTAGTCATTTCAGGAAATGTCTGATTTCACAATCTGACTGTAACATGTACACTGACTGTCAATGTCTGTGAGAAAGTTTGAATAAATTCATAAACTTGCCAAGAAATTGGAAGAAATTCCGACCAATCTTCATTAACTGGTTGTGGGTAGATTAAATATCGGGAATGGTTACTGAAACAATAGGAACCATGTTCCAGAAAAAATACCCGGTGATATTGCCAATCAAAGCAATTTATGTGCACTTTACTCTAATTTTGGGGGGTAGTTACCAAATTTCAAAATGGAAAACAATTTTTTTCCTTCAAAAAGGGGATGGGTGGGTATTTCCCTGACCACCCCCCCCCCCCCCCCCCCCCCCCGGCCTGAACGTTATAAAGCTCGACTATGGGGAAATATTTAGTACTGCGATACCAATTAACTGAGATAAAATCATATCTATTAACTCAACAACAATGCATTATTAATCTACAAAACTTACGGAAATGTTTGAGATAATCCACAGGACATTCAACACATTGTGATATATTGAAGTAAACGTCCATAAATGAGTGTTCATCATGGCATACAGCCCATGCCTTGTTCCATGCGACTGACTGTTTAAATTCTTTATAGCAAACTTGTCCTCCAAACCGAATGTATTTAAGTTCCCATCCCACTCGGCACGACGATCTTGAAACTGGATAAAAAATAAACGAGTAAATAAGTGAATAAATTAATTAATAATATAATAGCTGTTATTATCCCAAGGGACATCGGAATCACCGGAACAGAGGGGGCAGCAGCCCTCCCTGTCTTCGGACCACAGATGCCAGACAGGGCAGACAATGCCCTCCCCAGGTTCGTTACTCATTTTTTGTCAGTGATTTATTGTCGAAGTAAAGCTAAAATACACTCCCAATTCGTTCTGGGAGCTTTCAAAATCTAATGGGGGGAGTTGGAGAAGTTTGAGAGGAGTCGCCCCCTCCCAATGGGAGGGGGCACCTTCTCTCAAACTCCCTTATCTCGGGCATTCCGCCCTCGAGACATGTATGCTTCGGTATGTCCTAACGGGGCTGCAAGTGCGAGAAAATGTCAGTTTTCCGGGGTATGTCCCCCTGCCCTGAAGTGCTTCCTGATTCTACCCCAGTGGAAGAGGCTGGAATGAAGAGATTCGCCGGTGTTCCCATCCGGATGCATTTTTTTCTATGCGACAACGAGCAGTAATTACCAGATTTTAATTAATTTATTTATTTATTGGTGTTTAAGGTCACATATTTCTGTACAATGGCTAATCATGACCGCGACAGTTTTATAGGTGGAGGAATCCGGAGTACCCGAAGAGAACCACCGAGCAACGGTGAGCAACTGTCAGCTCCCCAACATACGAACTCCACACAAGCAGGGTTAGCATTGGTTGAAGAGAGGTGCACCATTGACGTGCAGTACGCCTTAGTACACAACGTTACCGTGCCCCCACGCAGGCAATGGGGGTGAAGTGTCTTGCCCAAGGACACAACGCGGTTGCCGCAGGTGGGATTCGAACCGAGGACATCTCGGCTTGCAGTCTGCACCTCTACCTACTGAGCCACTGCGCCCCCTACTAGATTTTAATTAACTTTCGATTGGTACTTTATATTAACAACGTCTTGAGGGGGCGCGGCGGCTTAGGAGGTGCAGGCTGCAAGCCGAGAGGTCCTCGGTTCGAATCCCACTTGCGGCAACCGCGTTGTGTCCTTGGGCAAGACACTTCACCCCCATTACCCACGTGGGGGTACGGTGACATTGTGTACTAAGGCGTACTGCACGACGATGGTACTCTTGTATACAACCAATACTAACCCTGCTTGTATGGAGTTAGTATGTTAGGGAGCTGACAGTTTGCTCGCCGTTGCTCTGTGGTTCTCTCCGGGTACTCCGGCTTCCTCCACCCGTAAAACTGCCCGACACGAGGAGACTCTAGTTGTTGAAAGTGTCGTTAAACCCCAATAAATAAATAACAACGTCTTGAGCAAGTGCAATAGACACCACCTTAATTGTACCATTTGACGCTCATTAACCCTTTTAACTTCAATGATACTTTCCATCCCAAATCAATGGCATCAGTTTGGAGGGCACACATTCGTTATTCAAGTTAGGGGGAAGACCAATTAATATTTTCAAAGGGCAGCCTACTCTTGTGTTCCTAATAAACATACATGTATGTTTATTAATTTTGGGGACTTTTCCACCCTGTATGCACCTTATTTGGGCCTGTATGATTATTAAAATTGCCCTTCCAACAAACAGGGAGGAGATCTTCAAATTAGTAAATCTTCACTAGATTGTGTGATGGTCTTTTGTTTGGCACAGTGTATTCATTGTTAGAATCATGATGCCTAAATGCCTATTAGTTTTCTTTAATAAAACTAACTGCAATACTGGAAAATAAGTTGGCTTTCAGATAAAATTTAACTAGCATTATTCCGCCTCCCCCCTCCCCCCCACCTCCCTCCCCCCCCCCCATGGATTTCCACCCTGTACTATTATTTGGATCCGTACTTTTATTCAATTTTGATAAATGTTCTAACCCGTACTTTTATTCCTTTTCTACCTGCACTTTATTTGGAACACTAGAGTAAGAGCTTCACGTTGAAAATATTGATTCTCCTACGCACCCAACAACTACTCGCTTTATGACTACAGGTCGTACAAAACTCATGCGCCGGAAAAGGGGGCTTTCGTGTTGAACGGATTAATAGACAGAACGTGATGTGTGTTTGAATCGGTGGGTGTTTTACATAACTCGTTGGAATGGCGTATTCGGGGTCTTCCTGTTCACTGGTAGAAGGGTGAAACTTTTCTTAATCAAAGAAATGCCGACTATAGTTTTCTTCAAATTAGTGGTTTGTTCTGTTGGGAATTTAACTGTAAATTGAGAGGGCTGGGTGAGTATGAAAATGACAAAAATTAACATAAAAAATCGTTTCCTGGAAGGAATTGCCCTTGTGTACATTTACAGTGAGATGGGTCAGTCCAATGTCAATATACAGGAAGGATAAAATAATAACTCCAGTCTGGAGCCATCTGGATCCAGACTGTAGTTATAATTTCATCACCAATGCCTCGGGTATAGACCTCTTATATTAACACAAAAAATGGGATGAAATTATGCCTTGGTCCGAAAAATCAGTATTACGAGTTCAAAAGGTTAATAACTGAAAGAAAATTAAATCAAATTCTTAAATTAAAATCTGGCGCTGTGGGAACTATCAGTTCTCTGTTTTGATACATCGTCCCATCAATTGAGTCCGGAGATGAAACATAAGCCCACTGTTTTAATACAGACTATAACCTTCGCCCAGGTGTTAATTAAAACTAGTGGACTGGGTGAACAGGAATAACCCGGCGTAGTCATATTTCGGCTCTCGCGAAATATGACTACGCCCTTACAACGAGTTATGTAAAACACCCACCGATTCAAACACACATCGCGTTCTGTGTTTATAACACATCCCTATGCATTAAAAAACACCTAAATACACAGTTTTAATCCCGATGATTAAACCCAACGATGAATAAATAGTCCGTTATTTTTGTTTGAAGCGGTACTGATCAAATAGATCGATAAAATATCAAAACAACCTTTTGAGAACATGTCTAAATTACATTCGTTATCTTTTCTCTTGAGCTTGTTTTTACAGGTGTTCATTCACGTCTACCATTTGGTGGCTATTACTGATAGTAAGAATATAAGTAAAAATTTGGGCGGATTTGCAAAACAGCTGGGAGAAACTTTTTTGAAAGAAGTTAGAAGCATGCGAGTATGTCTGAAGATTTACCGAAATAAAGTTGACCAATTTAGATATAACGGGACCCGAAGACGACACGGCCACGGAACGGTATAAGGGGAACAGGAACAATTTCCCGTTGGCCCATACGACCAGTCCGCCTCTAATTAGTCATGAATTATACAAACTCTCAAGCGACCAGTCTAGTTCTGTGAGGAATTCGATGTTGTTATGGTCGGAACCAGTCTAGCCATTTGAGCAGTCCATCGCCTATGTTCAGATTCATTCGTCTAGAATATTTCATTTCGTCGGAATAGCGAACGTATGGTTCCCTTTTCAAACCAACTCATATATTCCAGATGACTGAGGCTATAAAAATACCACAAACCTTCATTTACTTGAATCAACACAAGAAAGGTTGCCCAATCGATATTTTGATTTGAACGAATTTTACCATAAGAAATAAAAACCACAACCGTACTTTTTTGATAACACCGCGCAGTTCCACCAATATTATTAATATCATGATAGTTAGATAGTGGAGTAAATACTTTTGATTGGAATATCTATAACTGGAGCAGGAAAAAATACCCGTATATCTCTGAGAGGAGAGAATGTCACATAACATCAAGGATAGTCTACTTGCAAGAAAAAGATGGTAAAAACTAGTCCATAACAGCGTTGAATTCCTTATAAAAAGAGAGCTTGGTATTATACTGTTCAGTATCAAACAACGCGATAACTATGTTGAGATGAAGGCCGATTAAGAATATAAGTTACAGAATCTCACTTAACTCTTTGAACACTGGCGGTATCTTCATGACAGTTAAATAGCAGAAATATGGAACAGTCTATATCCATTATTGGGGGAAGAGCAATTAATATTTTCAATGTGCAGCCTTCAGGCTGCACGTTGAAAATATTAATTGTTCTACTACACACGTCCACTTAGTAGCCATTCACTTAATGAAATTATGACGTATCGTGTTGCTGGAACGGACTAGCGGTCTCTCGTGTTGAAAGAGTTAATATCTCTTTGGCGGAATCCATTTCTAATTTCTATCTATCGCTGTGGAATTTTTTTTCTGCCTTGTTTGAAGGAGTCGCACGAGCATTTGTAATTCTGATTAATTAGTCGAACGGTTCCATTTACTTCAGGTATCGCTGAACTAAATATTTGAATTAAGAGTTACCCGCCTTGAAATGTTGACTCGGAATGATGCAATCTCTAAAAATAAACAGCCTTGGGAAAATATATTGTTTCATTAAACATTTGAAACATTCTATTGACATTTTGCATTATTGTTCAAAATTCCTGATAAAAAGATGCCGATTTGAGGACTTTTGGGACCTAAAAAATACAATTTACTTTCTGCGTGTTTTTTGCAGGGAATTCCTGAAAAATACGTACATGTGACCGATACTTCCCTTCGTGTCATTTTATCTCGCTTATTTGTTGCATGATCCCCTGTTTTCGGGTCAGAAAAAGAAAAGTTGTCTGAAGGGCTATACTTGACAAAGATATCTGAATGCCAAAATTAATGTTATGCGATCATATTTTTTTCGCCTGAACGTTATAATGGTGGCCTATGGGAAAATATTTAGTTCTGTCATACCATTTGTAGTCCAGAGGGAGAAAATCCTAAGTATATCTTGAAAGAATAGTTCGTATGTCACGCGGTGTTCAAGTGCCTCAAGAATCTAACATTTGCAGCATTAGCCCTTTGAACACGAGAGGCCGCTTTTCTGGACCTGGAACACGATAAATCATAATTTCATTTAATAGGATGGCTGCTGAGTGAATGTATGGGGCAGACCAATTTATTTATTTATTTATTTATTGGTGTTTAAGGTCACATATATGTCTGCACAATGGGCTAACCATGACCATGAGGAGTACCCGGAGAGAACCACCGAGCAACCTCGAGCAACTGTCAGCTCCCCAACATACCAACCCCACACAAGCAAGGTTAGCATTGGTTGAAGACAGGTGCACCATCGACGTGCAGTACGCCTTAGGACACAACGCCACCGTGCCCCCACGTGGGCAATGGGGTGAAGTGTCTTGCCCAAGGACACAACGCGGTTACCGCAGGTGGGATTCGAATCGAGGACCTCTCAGCTTGCAGCCTGCACCTCTACCTACTGAGCCACCGCGCCCCCGGCAGACCAATTAATATTTTCAACGTGCAGCTCCACGGCTGCGCGTCGAAAATATCAATTGGTCTACCACATATAATGAATATGGACTATTCTAATTGCTACATTTGAACTGATATGGAAGTTACTCCCAGGGTTCAAGGGGTTTTAAGCACAATAACCAACACGGTGCGTGGTTTTAAGTCTTCAAATCAATTTCACCGTTTTGCGTGAGTTTGATGAAAAGTTCAAAGGGCAACGTTCCACTGTTATAGGGTTGTTGGGGCTGCCGTTTGCTTTGGTTATCGTACCTTGGAAAAATATAAAATATAGTTTCAGCAATCTCTCTAGACTTTATTTTGAATGGCTATATGATATATACCTCCACGGAAGAACACAAATAAAGAACTTAATATAGTTTAAAATTTAGCAATAAGAACTAAAAAGTTAAAAATCTGTTTCTCAAGCCTTCCCACATGGTCCTTCTGGCTGCCACATGGCCTCTTTTTTAACTTTAAAAAATGAAAATTAAATATTTTATGTCTGATATTTTACCCAAGTTAATAAAATTGATAAAGTTGTCCTTTGAGTGCAACACAGCTTTGCAATGCTCTCAAGGGGCGAAATACGCCACCACTGTGTCAAATGTCAACTCCGCGACTGACAGCTATGCTGTCCAAGAATAGAGAATCTGTATACTTGTAGTGCAGAGTACTGCACTCGATAGATGGCAATGTGTAATAGAGGTTCCCCTCAGTCGTGGTACATGGAGATTATTATCATTATGTGGATGTACAAAATATGTATCCGAGTCGAGCTCCGGGTTCTAATGGCAGACCACGACGAGTCGAAGACGAGTCGTGATCTACCCTTAGAACCCCCTGAGAGAGACTCGGATATATATTTTGAACATCCACATAATGGTAATAATCATTTTATCTTACAATATATTGGGGATAAGTCAAGAATGTAGACGAATATATAACGAACTATTTATTCGTACGGATGAACAAAAAGAAAAAAAATGGAACTCACGCGAAAGGAACGTGCTTGTATCCGACCCACTGACACAAACATCTGTATCAGGGGGTCGGATACACGACAGTTGCGGAGTTAATACAGACAAAATACATGTTGATTGTAAGATAAAAGTCAGTAGTAGTTGCATAGTTATAGGGCAAAACAAACTGGCACGCGTAGGTGCTGTATATAATAATCGTCGGTGGGGTCTGGGACCAGTGGAACGATCAGATCGGTTAATTAATTACAGATAAACGATTTGTTTGGAGAGGTCGAGACAGGATGAGAGATTAAGGGGCAAAGGTAAATCAGACAAAAATGGTAGTTCCAAACCAGGGGGACGCGGTGGCTGAGTAGGTGGAGGTACAGGCTGCAAGCCGAGAGGTCCTCGGTTCGAATCCCTCCTGCGCCAACCGCGTTGTGTCCTTGGGCAAGACATTTTCATTCCATTGCCCACGTGGGGGCACGGTGGCGTTGTGTACCAAGGCGTACCGCACGTTGATGGTGCACTTGTCTCCAATCAATGCTAACCCTGATTGTGTGGAGTTAGTATGTTGGGGAGCTGACAGCTGCTCTCCGTTGCTCGGTGGTTCTCTGCGGGAACTCCGGTTTCCCCGCCCGAAAAAACTGTCGTAAATAAATAAATAAATAGTTCCAAACCAGATACTGCAATTGCGCCTTGTTTATTCCACTTTAGTTTTTAAAGTTTATGTGACAACTTGAACAATAATCATTAGAATCCAATAAGTGTACCTGTTAACTACGCCTTTTCCGCCTATACTTATGCCATGGCTTACGAGGGACACAGGGCTGCTTTGCAAGGCGGTGCGTTTTATAGTTATATTTCGCGCGAGAAAGGTTTATTTTTATTTCGCAGTGCGTATGGTATTCTCCAGCTTCTCGTTCGTGCATATGAGCAACGACTGAAGCTACGATCACATTTTCGTATTCTCTAGGAGGGTTTTGAATGTCCACGCGTCACGAGTATTCACCCTCCCCCTAAAAAGTTTCGTCCGTCCCCTGTTTCTCCATTTACCTATCGTGACTAGCAAACGACACTTGCAAAACAATAATTGTGGAATAACTAAAACAATCATCCTTTGACCCCAAAACATAGCTTATAACCACTCATTGGGACGAGCTCAACGAGCTCGTTGCAATGAAAGGTCATAAGCAACAATTTGAGGAACAAAACAATAGAAAAATACAGATGGAACGGGGCTTCATTCGGTTCCCTTCGGTCTATTCAAATTCTCATAATTTGACCTCGGGCGCACGAAAAGAATTATGTACTCAGTTATTCACCGAAAAAAACCCGACCACTTACTTTGAAATGTAAATAGGCTCCTTACAAATAAATACGTTTCCAAAAAATAAATGCGAATCTTAACAAGTATGCCAGTACGGGGAGAAGTGAATTTTAAACATGCTTGAAACCAAAAATAGAGAGAAACTCTCATCAAATTGTTTATCTGATAACCATAGAGTATAACAACCGTTGTATATACTTGAAGTATATACAACGGGTGTTGTATATAATTATAATTAATGCGAACGACCTCTGACCTCTTTCAATTCCATTTTCATTCATTCATTCATGAAACATCGTTATATCACAGGGCAGGTTTTAATTGTACGCTTATTGCACTTTGTCAAAATCCTCTGATGGTGTCATTTCTTATTTATTTTGCTTCAATAAAGGCAACCTAAAATTTTGCTTCAAAACATTGTAGAAATTACTTGAATGTTAATAGTAATTAGTATGCGGCGACTGCGAACTATTTATAGTCACGGCCTCGATCAAAAGTACTCGCGGAACTGCGCTAATTAAAAGTTCGTCTGCTCTACCTGAAAAAAAACACTTTGTAAAAGTTGTAAACAAACGCAAAATTATTTGTTATATTGGGACTACAGCATAAAACACGGAAGAAAACTGGAACTATGTCAAAAAAAGAATAACTCTACTGAAACACCGTTTTGTTACTGTTAATAAAATAGTTGAAATTTATTTTGTTCCAGCGCAGTTACATGATGCAAGAAGTGCAATCGCACTTTACAATCGCCGTCATCGATTTTGTAATGTAAGGGACACAACTCTATGCGTCTTGTCCTATTTCTTTTGTCTCGTGGACTGGTTTTCTTTGGAGGCCCGTGGGAAGCATATATAAGTCGGGTAGACGCACGAGACGGGTGTCTGTTTGTGATCAGATAAAAACAATAAACATATAGTGTGTTTTTATATCTGTGTTATACAACTCGTTGAAATATGGTTTATTTTTTCTCGGCGAAGCCTCGAAAAAATAAACCATATTTCAACTCGTTGTATAACACAGATATAAAAACACACTATATGTTTATTGTCTGTATATACAAGGCCTAAAAAAGTCAAAAATCTGTTTCTGAGGCCCTCCCGCATGATTCTTTTGGTTGCCGCGTGCTCTCTTTTTATAACCAATGCAGACTTTGACAAAATAAAAAAATGGTCCATGTCTGATATTTTATCAATGTTAATAAAATTTATAAATTTGTCCCTTGAGTACAACAAGGCTTCATAATGCTTTAGCATTGCAAAGCCTACTTGCACCCAAGGGAAGAAATACACCACCCATGGTATTCTGTAGACTATGAGGCCTAAAATATAAAACAAACCAAGAACATGATTTTTTGAAAGCAAAGAAATAATTACAAAAGAAAAAACAAACAAACAACAACAAAAAAAACGCCCGCCCACATGCAATTTTACAAAAAAATTCCTGAGAAATAGAAGACCTACTTTGAGGGGCCAAAAGAGAAAAGTTTATGAATGGGGTGCTCGTCATCTGGATTGTCGAAATTTATGTTATAAAACCCCTACTCCGTGCCCTTCAATGTTAGTTCGAGCTCGATTTGAATTTGATGTCACTAAAACTTGAAATATCTAATTAAACTTATTGAAACGTTGTTTAAAACCCCTTTACTCAACGAATCGTCCGCATCCGCCCGCGTAATATGAAAATTCAGCAGTTGAAAAAATATTATTTTTAAAAAAGATTCAACAAAACCATATCATGTGACCCCTCGTTGGAACGAGCTCGTCGAGCTCGTTCCAACGAGGGGTCACATGATATGGTTTTGTTGAAATTGTTTGAAAAATTTAAAAAAATGATATTTAAAATAATAAATTTTGATATCGTCTGCGTTGGGTAAAGGCTTAATGTGGTACAGCACAAAATATTCTCATTCAGGTTCGCGTGAATTTTTATACATTGTTTCTGCAAAAGTTGATGTTGTCTGAAGAAAAACAGAATGTGGGTGCCATATTTTATAAATTTGCCGGTAGAACAGAATGCGAACTGGAGAATGCTTTCTCCCCCACTTCCCATGCAAAATATGCGTGTCTCATGTGAGAAGGCCATGTGAGATAGATATCTATCTCACATTACCCACGTGACCGTATCTTATGTTTCTTTGGTGCTGTTTAACGTATTGTTGTTTGTTGTAGTTGATGTTAATAATAACAGTATATTGTATACAGTTTGTTCAATTTCAAACTTAATTCCTTTCAGTACAGCGTCCATCGATCGATTGATGCACGTGCCCAACTGACGTCATCGGAATGTGTCAATGTTCATTTCGTTACAAGTCCCGAGTTCGATCCCCGGTCGGCACGACCCGCGTTGTGTCCTTGGGCAAAGCACTTTATCCCGGTTGTCTACATGGGGACACCGTGTACTAAGGCGTTCTGCACGCTGATGGTGCACATGTCTCCAACCGCTGTAACCCTGCTTGAAAGGTGCTTGAACAGAGTTAGAATGTTGAGGAGCTGACAGTTGCTCGTCGATTCTGGGTGGTTCTCTCCGGGTACTCCGGCTTCCTCCACCCGTAAAACTGTCACAGTCACGATTAGCCATTATGCATAAGTATATGACTTTAAAACACCAATAAATAAATAAATAATTTCGTTACAAATGTTTAACACCTGCCTTGCCGGCGTTGGAAGTTAATTTCGTGGTATACACCTGTGGTATATACATAAATTTTGTGCGCTCTTCCGATAAGTAATTCAGGTGTTTTTTTCAGAAATGGAAACAAAATTGTTCGATATAGCAGCACAAGACCCTGGATTACTTTTGATTACGTAAGAGGGTTTTTTTTTTTGGGGGGGGGGGGGGGAATTATCCCTGATGGGGATGTGTGTGAGATGGGGAAATCTCACCCTCGGGACAAGATATTTGCCCTCGTGTCTGACCCAAATATCTTGCCCTCAGGTGAAATTTCCCCATCTCACACCTTCACCCACCAGGGATAATAATAATCTTCTGCTTGGCCTCGAATTTACAAATGTTAGTTTAACCCTTTACCTAACATGAAAAGCAGACGACACTTGCAATTATAATTCTTGAATAACTAATTTTTTTCATTTTTTGTCTCAAAAACATAGGTTATGACCCCTCGTTGGAACGAGCTCGACGAGCTCGTTCCAACGAGGGGCCATAACCTATGTTTTTGAGACAAAAAATGAAAAAAATAATGAAAATTAATAGGCGATTTTTGAGAATAGCGCTGGCCGGTTTTGAACGTTACGTTAGGTAAAGGGTTAAGCGTGGTTTGGGGCGGCCCTCATGGCTTTCTTGTGACCCACCAGAGTAGATAATATGTGTTCACCCCAATTGCAAAGCGGCATATCTACCGATTTTTATTTTGTTAAAGGAAGCTAGATATAGAAATTGAGAACTATTCGACAAAATGACGATGTCGGTCATACAGGTAATATTTGATGGACGACATCATCCGAGTTGCGAGATGTGCGGGGAATCTGATAGCGAATATGTATGATAATTTGCGATTAATTGTGTGTTTGTTTATTTGTTCACTCACTCCTCCTAGACTGTCGATCAAACTTCGCATCTTTGTTCAATTCAGTCCACGGGGTGAGGTTTCCATACAACAAGGTCAAATTGAAGGAATGGGAAGACAAATGGGGTACAAATGTGAAAAGGTGTGAAAAACGTCTATAGTTTTTTTTATTTCCTAACTTCTCCTACACCACCTGTGGAATCACCTCTAAACTTGGCATTTCCACTCAGGTGAATTCCGAGAATGTGGGATTTCCATACGTGAGGGTCAAAGGGGTGGAATTGGGGAAACCTTCATACGCTTATTCCACGCATGCTATACTTTGATTGCCTCCCTTAATTTGCTTTTACAAATCACTTCGATTATATCCCTTGATTTGCAATTGACAACTTTTCTGCCACTCAGAATGTTAATCAGCTTGTATATTTCAATGGGGGGGGGGGGGGGGGGGGGGGGGGGGTTCCATTATTTTGTTGGAAACGATGTATGTGTATCGGGGTTGGGGAGTGGTGCAACTGTATACGGGGTCCACAAGTTTTGAAGAGACCTCAAAAACCCCGATGTATGGAAAACGATTTGTCGAAGAAAAGATCACTCGAAAATACCTAAGGTAAACCAAAATTAATATACAGCATGTTGACACATGTAGGCTTGGAGAATGGGTGAAGGGAGGGAGGGAGGGAGGGAGGGAGAGAGAGAGAGAGAGAGAGAGATGTACCAATATATTATTACTCCATAACAACACCAGAGAATCGGGAATGGTGGGTGGGGATGAGTTCACGATTCAGTCACATGGAACTTGTATTTATTTTCTGGGTTCCCGAAATTGCCATGTTATTGAAAATTAGTAGAGAGGTGCGCCATACTACAGACTCTTTACTCTTAAAATATGACCCGAACATTCCCCCGTGTGATTCGTCTACGGCTTTTATAGTTACATCGTTTGCTTCATATTAAACAAATTTCAGAAACCTTTCGGCATGGTGGTGGAAATTTACTAGAAGTGGAGCCAAAAGCGTGCATTTTCTCAATCTTAGAAGTGCGCTAGTCTCTTTGAGTATTTTATTACACGCCTGTTCTCTGAGATCCCCATCTGCAGCAACACTAAACCATGCGGGAAATGAAAATCTGTTCCGGACAATTTTTACATAGAAGCGAAATTTCACTGGAATTTTTTACAAATCGTGCAATCGCAATTACAATTTGAATCACTAGCGATAGCTGAAAATCGTCCCCTGAGCCAGTAGGCACATAGAACACATTGGAACTCAAGGGACGAAATAGTAACACGGGTTCCCCTCGCAAACTTGGTTGGCGATAAAATGTGTTATTTTTGTTGATAGTTGTCAAATGAATTGCTGAGTGTCCTAATAATTACTTTTAGATACGTGAAGGCGTGTAATAAACATAGTACGACACGCGCGTCTGAATGGGTTAATCGATATGGCATTTGTGCCATGGCGGAAGGATAAAACTCTTGTCCTGCGGCCTCTCGTTTTAACCTTACGCGCTGGCACTCGTGCCATTTCGATTAACCCATTCACACGCGTGTGTCGTTCTCTGTATGTATTCCTACCATGTGACAAAGGCACATGGGCAACCACTGACATCAGTGTGTGGTTTCCTTTCTATAGCTGTGGCCCCTCACCAGTCAGTGTGATTCCTTCGTCCATAGGAGAATGGGTTGCCTAGTTTTCATCAATGTAAAGAATAAGATTTACCAGAAAGAAAAAGGTCACAGTTACATGTACATAAAATATCTCTTGAACCTCAGAGCGGAAAAATCGATGTGATTTGTTACAACTACGTTGGGGACATATATATAAAACACCGACGCCAGAATCAAGGGAAATTGCTCAATATAAATTTACAAATTGAATAGAATATTTAAATTAGTCGGAAAAAGGGAACCTGAAAGGCTCGTTTTTTTTGATCAACTGAAATATTTCATCCGATTGAAAAAATACCATAAACATTCATTTTCTTTGAATCAACGCCAGAAATGTTTCTTAATCGAGTCTCGATGTGACCGAATATTTGCTGATGGAGGTTTAAGTGATGCGCCTCTATATATACTACTCAAAAAAGTAGGGGATATCTTCGGAAAATGGTATTGGATACGCGTGATTGGACTCATCAATATGTTACCAAGTTTGGTGTGGATCATGAATGTCACCGACCCACGAAAACTTCGTGCGGAATTTTCGCACGAGCGCCGCATTAATGTCTGTGGGGGTACGTTTTGAAATATTCATTTGTACTGGACGGGCTTTTTCGGAGGTCTCGTCGTTCTTTACCTGGTCTAAACTCGCTCATCAATAGTTTCTGGTCGAAACGTAACTTTTGAGGTATGCGAAGACTGACACGTGACAAACGTTTGCGTTCCGTTGACATGTTGGAAGCTGGTAACAGACATACTGCAGTGGCTAAAATTTTCAACATTACTCAAACTGTGATTAGCAGGTTGTGGTCACGCTACCGTCGGACAGGCAATGCTGATGACAGACGTCGGTCAGGTCGTCTAAGAGTGACAACTGCTAACCAGGATCTTTTCATCCAAACCACAGCATTACGTAACTGCCATCAAAGTGCATCAGAAATTGGACAGCAACTGCACCGAGAGACAGATGTGCGAGTGAGTGATCAGACTATCCGCAATCGCCTACATAGCTGAAATTTGTCCGACGACCTCGAATAATTCCACGTTTGGCTGAACGTCACGTCACATCGCAGCAAGGGATAATTGGTGTGGAGCACGACAGCGCTGGAACAATCGTCGGTGGAGCAACGTCATGTATTCTGATGAATCGAGGTTCACTCTCGACTTCCACGACAGGCGAAACAGAGTGTGGCGGCGGCGGAACGAACGATACCATGGCGTAACCGTTAGGCGGCACGATAGTTTTGGTGGTGGATCGGTTATGGTGTGGGGAGTCATAACCATGACAAGCAGAACAGCATTACATGTCATCCAAGGGCGTGTAACAGGGCAGTACTACCGTGACAACATGTTAGCAGCTCATGATGCCATTTGCGCGACGTCACGACCAACGATTCATTTTCCAAGATGACAATGCAAGAGCACACATGGCCCGTATCGCTACAGAGTTCCCCCAGGAGCAGAACATCACTACACTGCCTTAGCCAGCACTAAGTCCAGACCTTTCAACAATCGAGCACGTCTGGGGTATGCTTGGCAGGTGTCTACGACAACGGCAACAGCCCCCAACCAATGCCCAGGAACTCGCCGCTGCACTGCAGGAAGAATCGAATAACACCAGTCAAGCTGATATTGGACGTTTGGTGAGGAGTATGCCATGTCAGATCCGCGCTTGTCTTGCGAACAGAGGAGGATTTACAAGGTACTGAGGTCTTGGACTGAATGTGGCAAATTCTCTGACTGACCGTCCATGTCTTCTGCAGCTCAGTGCGTGGAATGTGTGCTTGTCATACACCCAACTATCGCTGAAATCATTCACCAGATGTCACAGTGCAATGCCTCAACAGTCGTTTTGGTGAAAATATAAATATATTTCTTCATATATCTGGTTTTTATCAAATATCCCCCACTTTTTGGGAATAGTATATATTCCACTACATATTAGATATAAATTTCTTTCCCAAAATTGTCCATTATCAGGCTCGACTGTGACGTCGATCTCGGTCGATATGAACCAAGCCAGAGCTGTTCCCATTGATACGTCGTTACTTGGCGCAACCGATTTTTTTTCATCGAAACCACTACTCGCCTATCACAATCAGGAAAACTGGTGTAAACTAGACCTGTTCGTAAGCACAGCTAACGAAATACCCTCACAATGTGCAGGCCAACCCAAAATAAAGACTGCTATCAAGTCGATTTTTAAAAATATGTCAGCACATTGTATAGGTGCTTCATTTTCATACTCAGGAAAGGAAAGGAAACTAAGTGTCACCATACGGTGACACAAAAAGATACCCCCACTTATTTAACAATGCAAGCCTGGCTGAAGGTGATACAGTTTTTGGGTAGATACAAATACTAGGTCTATAAAGGGCAATGACTCTGGCAATAAATAACACGTGCATTTCACTATGGGTATACAGCAATAGGATGCACTTGCATACCAAATATCAAGTCACTCAACCAAGGACTTTACAAATTATTCATGATTGAATTTTGGGACGGACGGACGGACGGACGGACGGACGGACGGACGGACGGACGGACGGACGGGCCGACGGACGGACGGACAGACGATTCCTATATACCCCTGGTGGGGGTCGAGTACTTTGACTCAGAGTCAAAACTGTAAAGGAAGCAGTAAAAGACACCTTGACCATATCAACCATGGTAATTTAAGAAGGCGGCACCTATTGGCAATGTTGTGGCTTCGGGGTTCTGGCACAGTAAGGATGGGATGATGATTGACTATCTGAATAAAGGTCAGACTATAAATGGACAACATAAAGCCATATAATTATGCCAGTAGGAATAGACTATCAAAGAAAAGGGACGTTGAAAACGCATAACGGGTGTGCCTCTGCCTCAAGACAAGAGAATGCCACACCTCAAAAGTGGCAGGCCATTCTGTAGCAGAATGTGGCATTGAAATACCCCTCGTGCACTTTCATTTTCTGATCTTTCTCCCTCTGACTTCTTTCATCAATTTCAAATCACACCTGCTTCTGATATTGAGGTGGTTGGTGATGTGGAGAGTTTTTTTCGGGGGTGAATTAAAATACTAGGTAATTACTATATAGGATCACCGCTGGAATAAGTGTAGTGAAGTCGTGAGAGATTATACTAAACACTAATGTGGAAAAATACTAATATGTGCGGCTTCGAACTTACGGATCCACCCTAGAACACCACTTCTATTTGCGGCTGCGAACTTAATGATCCACCCTCGAACAACATATCCTTTATAACAAGATATGGCCATATTAATGATTCGGCGTTTTATAGTGGGTGTATTCTACGTTACCCGATACAAGAGAAACAATGACAACTGTCTCGGTACACACTTAGCTTAGCTGATTCTACGTGTAAGAACGTCATATAAGAAGGCATCCGATTGGTCGTTAAGCAACTGAGTGACTATATGACGTGAATGAAATGCTTCGACACAAAAGTGTTAGGCAAGAATGTAAACAGACCACCGAAGATGATATTTTGCTTTAACCATTTGAACCCGAGAAACCGCTTTTCCGGCCCAGAAACATGGCACGTCATACTTTCATTAAGTAGGGTGACTGCTAATTTAAAAAGTGGTGTAGACCAATCAATATTTTCAACGTGCAGCTCCAAGGCTGCACGTTGAAAATATTAATTGGTCTACCCCCTAATAATAAATATGGACTCTCACAATTCCTTCCATTCACCTGACATGGAAGATACCACCAGGGTTCGAAGGGTCAAATATATAGGATTCATTCACTCAATTCAAGTTCAATCGGGGTATAAATGCAGAACACAACTCGGGAGGATAAAGTATTGGGGGGGGGGGGGGGGGACGCCGAAGAGGAAGTTGGTTGGATCAACGACCCTTGTCGAAATGTTTCCTGTATTTCACCCTCCCCACCCCCGGTGCTCGTGAAATACAGCAAAAACTTGGCTCGTTGATACCAGCCCCCCGTACTCCTCCCTCGTGGTGTTCTGTCTTGATATTTCACATGATCTGACCCCTTTCGCGGCCATTAAACTACTTTAATTCCAATAATTTAATAACGTTCCGGAAGAAGATCAAAGTGTAAGCAATTGCATTCTTTCGCGAAACTTGAACCAGGCATGTCAACAGGTACCTGACGGTACCGCCGGTTACCTCATGCTTCAACCGGTACTGAAGCTTTTGTCCCGCCGGTACCGGTACAGAATTATTTTATCGGAAAATTCCTAACTGAACGACGGTAAACAGGCTAATAATCGTGTATGGCACACTTGCATGACATACTTTTAACTTATTTGTGAATTAACATATCAAAACACTCTACAGGTACATGTTCTGTCTGCACCATTACCACGAATAAGGCCGATCATTTTGACTTTTCAAACGTCACATTAAAGACAACGAAAGCGCTGTCAGTCATCGGCTACTTCAAAGAAATTATTCTGTGGTAACATCAAAGTAATCATAAAGCACGATTATCGTGCTTTATGATTACTTTGATGTCGTCGCAGATTAATTGTCACAGAGGGTGCGCGGTGGCTCAGTAGGTAGAGGTGCAGGCTGCAAGCCGAGAGGTCCTCAGTTCGAATCCCACCTGCTGCAACCGCGTTGTGTCCTTGGGCAAGACACTTCACCCCCATTGCCCATGTGGGGATGACGCCGTGTACTAAGGCGTTCTGCACGTCGATGGTACGCTTGTCTTCAACCAATCTAACTCTGCCTGTGCTGCAGTGCGGAGTTACGATGTTGGGGAGCTGGCAGCTGCTCGTCGTTGCTCGGTGATTCTCTCCGGGCACTCCGGCTTCCTCCACCCGTAAAGCTGTCACGGTCATGATTAGCCATTGTGCATAAATATGTGACCTTAAACACCAATAAATAAATAAATTGTCACGGAACAAAGTTTGTCGTGCGATCTTCGGGACTGGGGCGGTTTAAATGCGAATTTCTCCCATCTGATTGCGACATGTCATCCAATTGTTGATTTGTACCGGTACCGGTGCCGGTTTCGACGGGACATGCTCTGTCCCGTCCCGGTACCGGTTATGTTGGTACCGGCTGTACTTTGACATGCCTGACTTGAACCCTGACCTCTGCTCAACTCTACCTTTTTTACATCGCCAATCGAAAAAAACATGGCTCTTGGCTTTGCAATAGTTATTTATCAACTGATGCACTAACACCGGCTAGTCTCTTTTTCGCGATGTGCATCAAGACTGAAAACTTTCGTCATTGGAAGAGATTTTCAGGAATATTAACTGCCTTTAATTTTCTAAAGCTGTCAGTAAATTAAACACAAAGGTATGGGAATATCATATAAAAATTGAAATTACAATATGTTAGAGAGTTTATATCATCGATGTGAGCATCGTTTTACAAACCTGAGGTGTTTTCCCGTAAATTAGTATAAAAATATAAAAATACAGAAGCTGACGATTTTCAATTTTTCCCCAATCAGGTTGAACCTTTGATTATTATTTTCTGTAGAAACCCATTTAAAAATAAGAAAACGACACTTTCACCATCTTTGGATGTTCTGTAACTTTTTTTCTGTTAATTATACACTCTAAAATCGGTTGGGTTAAAAATCAACCCAAATCGACTGGGTTGAGTGAATATGAACCCAAATTGGGTTCATATTCACTCAACCCAGTCGATTTGGGTTGATTTTTAACCCAACCGATTTAGAGTGTATAAACAGTCAGACACTGTTCTTTCCCATTAATATAAAAGTCTAGGAGGTGATATTAGCTATTTTGTCCTGCGAAGAATAAAATCTTGCAAATTACTGTACAAAATACATTCGCAAAACAGAGAGCCAAAGCGTACACTCAATGTTGGTGGGTATAATACTGATTAGATATTTTTAATGATGGATTATCTGCGAACTAATTGCTTCCAATTAGCTTGCCATAAAAGCCAAGTTTCATGTTGTTACTTTTCATAAATGAAAACATTAAAAATAACAAATGAAACTTGGCTTTGTTTTCTACTGATGTCATAGGTGTTTTCTCAACAATACTTGCTTCTTAACTGGACCTCCCTTGTTCATGTAATAATTTCAAGCAAGATAACGTTGTCGAATGTCGATTTTCATGATGGAATGAGTCAGGGATATCAACAATTTTCCCACCGAATCCTTTGGATTAGAAGATGGGTGGAGTAGAAGACGTGGACCGAACTGGATTTTTGCATGCCTTCACATTTTCCAAGTCATTATGTAATCATGTAGCATGAATGTAGAAAGAAAGGGATAGGCGTGTCTTCTTTGATCCCTCCCCGTCTCTGTTTCGGAGCGTCGACTCACACCGCACCTACCATCAAATTCTACCTACGCCAATGTCCTTCATCACTTTGTCCAGTTTTTTCCAAAAACATATTTCTGATTGGATTTAGTTTGTGGAATATTTATATGGGGAGCACAGGGAGCAGGCGTGTAGCCAGGATATCAAAGTTAGTGGGGGGAGGTGACAAGAGTAATATCTAGGGGGCTAGTTCGGCGTTCCGAACGTAGCGGCTACCCCCCTACGAAGAGGGGTAGCCGCTACGTGCAGATCGTTCAACTACCAGGGGGCATACAGAATAGGATGCGCAGCATCATCCGAGCCACGTACGGCGAGATGGGGCGAGCACAAGAGGGGGGCACCCCCTCTCGCTGGAGGGGGGCCTCCCGCGGGAAAACCTTTGAAATTCGTGACAAAAAACTCAATTTTCTTGACTCTGAGTCTGTTAGGGTCCATAATTTATAAGTTGTGAAAGGCATCAATAATTAGGCCACATCACCGGGGGGGGGGGGGGTGACGATAATTGGGGGAGGGGGTGCCCTTCCCCTTCAGCCCCATCCCATAGCTACGCCACTGACAGGAAGACGGCCAAATTGGTCATGTTACCTCCTAGCCATGTACCTCATGTTAAAATTGTTCTTTGTGTACAAAATTGTTTAAACCGAGGTATATTGCCCAATAAAGATTGAATGATTCTGTAGAAATTGCTTAAAGCGCACTCGAAGACCACGGTGGCACGTAGTTCAGTGAACGTAGATGGGTTAGGTTGGTATACGAATATGTTTTTAAAATGATTTCGATTCAACGGGATATTCTATTCTGGTATATTTGGTGTTTGGTGATACTTTGATTCCCCCACTTCAAGTTAATCCTTTAGCCAATACACGTGAGAACTGGCGTGCGCAATTCTGAAGAACTGCCATTCAAATTTTGCTACTTTTTAAAAATATGTTTTGTCTCAAAACATCACTCATCACCCCTCATTGGATCGAGCCTGTTGAGCGCGTTCCAGTGGGGTGTCTTACCTTTCGCTATGTTTTGAGACAAAACAAGAGAAATGTAAGTTATTCATAAGTATTGAAACTGTCATCTGTTATTCGTGATGGGTAAATGCAAAAAGAAGAAAAAAAAAAATTAATAAAAAAAAAAATAAATAAATAAAAATAAACTATTTGCTAACATGAAATTACTTACACTTTTCGTTACAGTTTGAACCCTCATATCCTGGAAAACATTCACATCGATAGGTTCCGTCAATTTCTCTGCAAGTTGCACCATTGGCACAAGGGTTGCTTCCACAGGCTGAACGGTAAAAGAAACAGTGGTCATTTGTTAGGTTATTGAAAAAAATGTTCCAGAGCTCGGTCCCAGCGAATCTTCGAAATTCTATCTGATTCAAAATCGTCCGAAGATTCCCAACGATTAAAGTGATATAGAATGTTTCAAATCGACGATATGTATAATAATGCACAGTTATTGTGTGTGTACTAATAATACACAGTTATTGTTCTTAAAATGCACAGTTATTGTTTGTGTACTAATAATACACAGTTATTGTTCTTATAATGCACAGTTATTGTTTGTGTAGTAAAAATACACAGTTATTATTCTTATAATGCACATTTATTGTTTGTGTAGTAATAATACACAGTTATTGTTCTTATAATGCACAGTTATTGTTTGTGTACTAATAATACACAGTTATTGTTTGTGTACTAATAATACACAGTTATAGTTTGTGTACTAATAATACACCGTTATTGTTAGAATAATGCACAGTTATTGTTTGTGTACTAATAATACACAATTATTGTTCAAATAATGCACAGTTATTGTTTGTGTACTAATAATACACAGTTATTGTTCTTAAAATGCACAGTTATTGTTTGTGTACTAATAATACACAGTTATTGTTCTTATAATGCACAGTTATTGTTTGTGCAGTAATAATACACAGTTATTGTTTGTGTACTAATAATACACCGTTATTGTTCGAATAATGCACAGTTATTTTTTGTGTACTAATAATACACAGTTATTGTTCAAATAATGCACAGTTATTGTTTGTGTACTAATAATACACAGTTATTGTTCTTAAAATGCACAGTTATTGTTTGTGTACTAATAATACACAGTTATTGTTCTTATAATGCAAAGTTATTGTTTGTGTAGTAATAATACACATTTATTGTTCTTATTATGCACAGTTATTGTTTGTGTACTAATAATACACAGTTATTGTTCGAATAATGCACAGTTATTGTTTGTATAATAATAAGTAATAGATATATCACTATTTTGTGTACTATATGGGTAAATAATTGTACAGTTGTGCAGGTGTCCGGAGATATTTTGGACGAGGCGAAGCCGAGTCCAAATATTGGAGCACACCTGCACAACTGTACAATTATTTACCCATGTAGTACACAAAATAGTGATATATGTGATTTAATCCACAGCCCCTCAATGTTAACAAAAGTCAAAAAAATTATATTTTAGAAAGTTTGACACGAGTAAAACCACATTTTAAAACACTTTTTGCTTGCTCTACCCCCGAAAAACAAAATGGACATAACCCATTGTTTGCTTGCTAGAAAGTCTATTGAAGTTATGACACGCATCAGGAGTTCAGATATTGTGAACAGATCTGTGGCTTCGAAGTGAACTCACATCATGACGTAATTTGTTCTCCCGCTAATATAATGTCTCAGCTCAAGGGTGGAACACTTATTCAATCCGTCATCGAAAGTGCGGCAGATAAATTTAAAAATCGTTCATTTTTAAAGCATTTGGAAGAATAATTTTTTTTTTATCTGAAGAAGAGGTTCTGTTTCCCTCAGGGGTGGCGGGTGGTGGTGCCTGATTGCTGTCTTAATATTTGAAAAAGGGCGTTCTTTTAGGTTATTTATTTATTTACTGGTGCTTAAGGTCACTTTTCTGCAGCTATGGTTAATTGTGGCCGCAAAAATGGTGTAAAGTCAAGTTTAGCCAATCGTTTACACCCATGCTGCCCATTTTAGAGGACTTCTACCCCGGGCACTGGTGACCAGGTCCTATTTTACCAGTCAAACTGAACTTGTTTACCACAGCAAACAAGCACTGCTTCACTTCCAAGTCCTTTTTTAGGTTACCAGGGCTGTTGGTTATTAAAAGCAACAAAAAATTAAAAAGTACATTATAATTTGGACACGACGCACACTCAATTCAGTAACTCTGTAGAGAAAAGCTTGTCGATAATTCATGTGTTAGAAAGTTTTTCACACCTCCTTTACAGCATCTTTACTTTTGAATGGTTATGATTACAGTACCGTGACAATCGTACAAATATCCAGTTATTGAGACTGTTTCAAAACCGTCCCAATATCCAGATATTGGTACTGTTTTACTGAGCTGTTCTCATCAAAACCGTACTTGGTGTGATTTTATAGGGCTTGTTTTCATGACAGAAAACAAAAGAAATACTAAGTAGCTGTGAATTAATACACAGTTATTGTTCAAATAATGCACAGTTATTGTTCATGTACTAATAATACACAGTTATTGTTCGAATAATGCACAGTTATTGTTTGTGTACTAATAATACACAGTTATAGGCTGATAATGCACAGTTATTGTTTGTGTACTAATAATACACAGTTACTGTTCGAATAATGCACAGTTATTGTTTGAATAATGCAGAGATATTGTTTGTGTACTAATAATGTACAGTTATTGTTTGTGTACTAATAATACACAGTTATTGTTCGAATAATGCACAGTTATTGTTTGTGTACTAATAATACACAGTTATTGTTCTTATAATGCACAGTTATTGTTTGTGTAGTAATAATACATGTACACAGTTATTGTTCTTATAATGCAGTTATTGTTTGTGTACTAATAATACACTGTTATTGTTCAAATAATGCACAGTTATTGTTTGTGTACTAATAATACACAGTTATTGTTCTTAAAATGCACAGTTATTGTTTGTGTACTAATAATACACAGTTATTGTTCTTATAATGCACAGTTATTGTTTGTGTAGTAATAATACACAGTTATTATTCTTATAATGCACAGTTATTGTTTGTGTAGTAATAATACACAGTTATTGTTCTTATAATGCACAGTTATTGTTTGTGTACTAATAATACACAGTTATTGTTTGTGTACTAATAATACACAGTTATAGTTTGTGTACTAATAATATACCGTTATTGTTAGAATAATGCACAGTTATTGTTTGTGTACTAATAATACACAGTTATTGTTCAAATAATGCACAGTTATTGTTTGTGTACTAATAATACACAGTTATTGTTCTTAAAATGCACAGTTATTGTTTGTGTACTAATAATACACAGTTATTGTTCTTATAATGCACAGTTATTGTTTGTGCAGTAATAATACACAGTTATTGTTTGTGTACTAATAATACACCGTTATTGTTCGAATAATGCAGTTATTTTTTGTGTACTAATAATACACAGTTATTGTTCAAATAATGCACAGTTATTGTTTGTGTACTAATAATACACAGTTATTGTTCTTAAAATACACAGTTATTGTTTGTGTACTAATAATACACAGTTATTGTTCTTATAATGCAAAGTTATTGTTTGTGTAGTAATAATACACATTTATTGTTCTTATTATGCACAGTTATTGTTTGTGTACTAATAATACACAGTTATTGTTCGAATAATGCACAGTTATTGTTTGTATAATAATAAGTAATAGATATATCACTATTTTGTGTACTATATGGGTAAATAATTGTACAGTTGTGCAGGTGTCCGGAGATATTTTGGACGAGGCGAAGCCGAGTCCAAATATTGGAGCACACCTGCACAACTGTACAATTATTTACCCATGTAGTACACAAAATAGTGATATATGTGATTTAATCCACAGCCCCTCAATGTTAACAAAAGTCAAAAAAATTATATTTTAGAAAGTTTGACACGAGTAAAACCACATTTTAAAACACTTTTTGCTTGCTCTACCCCCGAAAAACAAAATGGACATAACCCATTGTTTGCTTGCTAGAAAGTCTATTGAAGTTATGACACGCATCAGGAGTTCAGATATTGTGAACAGATCTGTGGCTTCGAAGTGAACTCACATCATGACGTAATTTGTTCTCCCGCTAATATAATGTCTCAGCTCAAGGGTGGAACACTTATTCAATCCGTCATCGAAAGTGCGGCAGATAAATTTAATAATCGTTCATTTTTAAAGCATTTGGAAGAATAATTCTTTTTTTATCTGAAGAAGAGGTTCTGTTTCCCTCAGGGGTGGCGGGTGGTGGTGCCTGATTGCTGTCTTAATATTTGAAAAAGGGCGTTCTTTTAGGTTATTTATTTATTTACTGGTGTTTAAGGTCACTTTTCTGCAGCTATGGTTAATTGTGGCCGCAAAAAAGGTGTAAAGTCAAGTTTAGCCAATCGTTTACACCCATGCTGCCCATTTTAGAGGACTTCTACCCCGGGCACTGGTGACCAGGTCCTATTTTACCAGTCAAACTGAACTTGAAACTGAACTTGTTTACCACAGCAAACAAGCACTGCTTCACTTCCGAGTCCTTTTTTAGGTTACCAGGGCTGTTGGTTATTAAAAGCAACAAAAAATTAAAAAGTACATTATAATTTGGACACGATGCACACTCAATTCAGTAACTCTGTAGAGAAAAGCTTGTCGATAATTCATGTGTTAGAAAGTTTTTCACACCTCCTTTACAGCATCTTTACTTTTGAATGGTTATGATTACAGTACCGTGACAATCGTACAATATCCAGTTATTGAGACTGTTTCAAAACCGTCCCAATATCCAGATATTGGTACTGTTTTACTGAGCTGTTCTCATCAAAACCGTACTTGGTGTGATTTTATAGGGCTTGTTTTCATGACAGAAAAAAAAAGAAATACTAAGTAGCTGTGAATTAATACACAGTTATTGTTCAAATAATGCACAGTTATTGTTCATGTACTAATAATACACAGTTATTGTTCGAATAATGCACAGTTATTGTTTGTGTACTAATA
This sequence comes from Pictodentalium vernedei, assembly GCA_031216915.1. Taxonomy (NCBI): domain Eukaryota; kingdom Metazoa; phylum Mollusca; class Scaphopoda; order Dentaliida; family Dentaliidae; genus Pictodentalium; species Pictodentalium vernedei. Next base: position 494,616,762 of record CM062295.1, read on the forward strand.
ATACACAGTTATAGGCTGATAATGCACAGTTATTGTTTGTATACTAATAATACACAGTTACTGTTCGAATAATGCACAGTTATTGTTTGAATAATGCAGAGATATTGTTTGTGTACTAATAATGCACAGTTATTGTTTGTGTACTAATAATACACAGTTATTGTTCGAGTAATGCACAGTTATTGTTTGTGTACTAATAATACACAGTTATTGTTCTTATAATGCACAGTTATTGTTTGTGTAGTAATAATACATGTACACAGTTATTGTTCTTATAATGCAGTTATTGTTTGTGTACTAATAATACACTGTTATTGTTCAAATAATGCACAGTTATTGTTTGTGTACTAATAATACACAGTTATTGTTTGTGTACTAATAATACACAGTTATTGTTTGTGTACTAATAATACACAGTTAATGTTTGTGTACTAATAATACACAGTTATTGTTCGAATAATGCACAGTTATTGCTTGAATAATGCAGAGATATTGTTTGTGTACTAATAATGCACAATTACTGTTGTTTGTGTACTAATAATACACAGTTATTGTTCAAATAATGCACAGTTATTGTTTGTGTACTAATAATACACAGTTATTGTTTGTGTACTAATAATACACAGTTATTGTTCGAATAATGCACAGTTATTGTTTGTGTACTTATAATACACAGTTATTGTTCTTATAATGCACAGTTATTGTTTGTGTACTAATAATACACAGTTATTGTTCTTATAATGCACAGTTATTGTCTGTGTACTAATAATACACAGTTATTGTTCTTATAATGCACAGTTATTGTTTGTGTAGTAATAATACATGTACACAGTTATTGTTCTTAAAATGCACAGTTATTGTTTGTGTAGTAATAATACACAGCTGCTGTTCTTATAATGCACAGTTATTGTTTGTGTACTAATAATACACAGTTATTGTTCAAATAATGCACAGTTATTGTTTGTGTACTAATAATACACAGTTATTGTTCGAATAATGCACAGTTATTGTTTGTGTACTAATAATACACAGTTATTGTTCAAATATTGCACAGTTATTGTTTGTATACTAATAATACACAGTTATTGTTCTTATAATTCACAGTTATTGTTTGTGTACTAATAATACACAGTTATTGTTTGTGCACTAATAATGCACAGTTATTGTTCGAATAATACACAGTTATTGTTTGTGTACTAATAATACACAGTTATTGTTCTTATAATGCACAGTTATTGTTTGTGTACTAATAATACACAGTTATTGTTCTTATAATGCACAGTTATTGTTTGTGTACTAATAATACAGAGTTATTGTTCGAATAGTGCACAGTTATTGTTCGAATAATGCACAGTTATTGTTTGTGTACTAATAATACACAGTTATTGTTCTTATAATGCACAGTTATTGTTTGTGTACTAACAATACACAGTTATTGTTTTGTACTAATAATACACAGTTATTGTTTGTGTACTAATAATACACAGTTATTGTTTGTGTACTAATAATACACAGTTATTGTTCTTATAATGCACAGTTATTGTTTGTGTACTAATAATGCACAGTTATTATTCGAATAATGCACAGTTATTGTTTGTGTACTAATGAAACACAGTTATTGTTCGAATAATGCACAGTTATTGTTTGTGTACTAATAATACACAGTTATTGTTCTTATAATGCACAGGTATTGTTTGTATACTAATAATACACAGCTATTGTTCTTATAATGCACAGTTATTGTTTGTGTACTAATAATACACAGTTATTGTTCTTATAATGCACAGTTATTGTTTGTGTAGTAATAATACATGTACACAGTTATTGTTCTTATAATGCAGTTATTGTTTGTGTACTAATAATACACTGTTATTGTTCAAATAATGCACAGTTATTGTTTGTGTACTAATAATACACAGTTATTGTTTGTGTACTAATAATACACAGTTATTGTTTGTGTACTAATAATACACAGTTAATGTTTGTGTACTAATAATACACAGTTATTGTTCGAATAATGCACAGTTATTGCTTGAATAATGCAGAGATATTGTTTGTGTACTAATAATGCACAATTACTGTTGTTTGTGTACTAATAATACACAGTTATTGTTCAAATAATGCACAGTTATTGTTTGTGTACTAATAATACACAGTTATTGTTTGTGTACTAATAATACACAGTTATTGTTCGAATAATGCACAGTTATTGTTTGTGTACTAATAATACACAGTTATTGTTCTTATAATGCACAGTTATTGTTTGTGTACTAATAATACACAGTTATTGTTCTTATAATGCACAGTTATTGTCTGTGTACTAATAATACACAGTTATTGTTCTAATAATGCACAGTTATTGTTTGTGTAGTAATAATACATGTACACAGTTATTGTTCTTATAATGCACAGTTATTGTTTGTGTAGTAATAATACACAGCTGCTGTTCTTATAATGCACAGTTATTGTTTGTGTACTAATAATACACAGTTATTGTTCAAATAATGCACAGTTATTGTTTGTGTACTAATAATACACAGTTATTGTTCGAATAATGCACAGTTATTGTTTGTGTACTAATAATACACAGTTATTGTTCAAATATTGCGCAGTTGTTGTTTGTATACTAATAATACACAGTTATTGTTCTTATAATTCACAGTTATTGTTTGTGTACTAATAATACACAGTTATTGTTTGTGCACTAATAATGCACAGTTATTGTTCGAATAATACACAGTTATTGTTTGTGTACTAATAATACACAGTTATTGTTCTTATAATGCACAGTTATTGTTTGTGTACTAATAATACACAGTTATTGTTCTTATAATGCACAGTTATTGTTTGTGTACTAATAATACAGAGTTATTGTTCGAATAATGCACAGTTATTGTTCGAATAATGCACAGTTATTGTTTGTGTAATAATAATACACAGTTATTGTTCTTATAATGCACAGTTATTGTTTGTGTACTAACAATACACAGTTATTGTTTTGTACTAATAATACACAGTTATTGTTTGTGTACTAATAATACACAGTTATTGTTTGTGTACTAATAATACACAGTTATTGTTCTTATAATGCACAGTTATTGTTTGTGTACTAATAATGCACAGTTATTATTCGAATAATGCACAGTTATTGTTTGTGTACTAATGAAACACAGTTATTGTTCGAATAATGCACAGTTATTGTTTGTGTACTAATAATACACAGTTATTGTTCTTATAATGCACAGGTATTGTTTGTATACTAATAATACACAGTTATTGTTCTTATAATGCACAGTTATTGTTTGTGTACTAATAATACACAGTTATTGTTCTTATAATGCACAGTTATTGTTTGTGTAGTAATAATACACAGCTGCTGTTCTTATAATGCACAGTTATTGTTTGTGTACTAATAATACACAGTTATTGTTCAAATAATGCACAGTTATTGTTTGTGTACTAATAATACACAGTTATTGTTCGAATAATGCACAGTTATTGTTTGTGTACTAATAATACACAGTTATTGTTCAAATATTGCACAGTTATTGTTTGTATACCAATAATACACAGTTATTGTTCTTATAATTCACAGTTATTGTTTGTGTACTAATAATACACAGTTATTGTTTGTGCACTAATAATGCACAGTTATTGTTCGAATAATGCACAGTTATTGTTTGTGTACTAATAATACACAGTTATTGTTCTTATAATGCACAGTTATTGTTTGTGTACTAATAATACACAGTTATTGTTCTTATAATGCACAGTTATTGTTTGTGTACTAATAATACACAGTTATTGTTTGTGTACTAATAATACACAGTTATTGTTCTTATAATGCACAGTTATTGTTTGTGTACTAATAATGCACAGTTATTATTCGAATAATGCACAGTTATTGTTTGTGTACTAATGATACACAGTTATTGTTCGAATAATGCACAGTTATTGTTTGTGTACTAATAATACACAGTTATTGTTCTTATAATGCACAGGTATTGTTTGTATACTAATAATACACAGTTATTGATCTAATAATGCACAGTTATTGTTTGAATAATGCACAGTTATTGTTTGTGTACAAATAATACACAGTTATTGTTGCTATAATGCACAGTTATTGTTTGTGTACTAATAATACACAGTTATTGTTGTTATAATGCACAGTTATTGTTTGTGTACTAATAATACACAGTTATTGCTTGTGTACTAATAATACACAGTTATTGTTCGAATACTGCATAGTTATTGTTTGTGTACTAATAATACGCAGTTATTGTTTGAATAATGCAGAGATATTGTTTGTGTACTAATAATACACAGTTATTGTTCTTATAATGCACAGTTATTGTTTGTGTACTAATAATACAGAGTTATTGTTTGAATAATGCAGAGATATAGTTTGTGTACTAATAATACACAGTTATTGTTCTTATCATGCACAGTTTTTGTTTGTGTACTAATAATACGCAGTTATTGTTTGAATAATGCAGAGATATTGTTTGTGTACTAATAATACACAGTTATTGTTCTTATAATGCACAGTTATTGTTTGTGTACTAATAATACAGAGTTATTGTTTGAATAATGCAGAGATATAGTTTGTGTACTAATAATACACAGTTATTGTTCTTATCATGCACAGTTATTGTTTGTGTACTAATAATACAGAGTTTATGTTCTTATAATGCACAGATATTGTTTGTGTACTAATAATACACAGTTATTGGTCTAATACTGCACAGTTATTGTTTGAATAATGCACAGTTATTGTTTGAATAATGCACAGTTATTGTTTGAATAATGCAAAGATATTGTTTGTGTACTAAGAATACACAGTTATTGTTCGAATAATGCACAGTTATTGTTTGAATAATGCAAAGTTATTGTTTGAATAATGCAAAGATATTGTTTGTGTACTAATAATACACAGTTATTGTTCGAATAATGCACAGTGATTGTTTGTGTACTAATATTACACAGTTATTGTTCTTATAATGCACAGTTATTGTTTGTGTACTAATAATACACAGTTATTGTTCTTACAATGCACAGTTACAGTTTGTGTACTAATAACACACAGTTATTGTTTGTTTACTAATAATACACAGTTATTGTTCTTATAATGCACAGTTATTGTTTGTGTAGTAATAATACACAGTTATTGTTTGTGTACTAATAATACACAGTTATTGTTTGTGTACTAATAATATACAGTTATTGATCGAATAATGCGCAGTTATTGTTTGTGTACTAATAATACACAGTTAGTGTTCTTATAATGCACAGTTACTGTTTGTGTACTAATAATACACAGTTATTGTTTGAGTACTAATAATACACAGTTAATAATACACAGTTATTGTTCGAATAATGCGCAGTTATTGTTTGTGTACTAATAATACACAGTTACTGTTCGAATAATGCACAGTTGTCCTATATAATGACGTTATGGCGTATCACGTTCCAGGCCCGAAAAAACGGCCGATAGGGTTCAAAGAGTTAAACAATGTTTTACTCTGTATTTACAACCACCCATATATTTTATAATTGTCTGAAATGCTCTGGGAGACGGCTACAAAAACTCAAATCTTTCTACCGAATCCTCTCATTTACATTGTCGATTACTTCTCTTTGTCTTGCTAAAGTGCATACTTCTCTATTGTAACCTCTGTACAGCTACTGTGCTATTAACAGTCAGTTGTATGTATTATATACACAGAACGACACACGTGTGTGGATGGGTTAATCGATATGGCACAAGTGCCAGCGGGGAAGGATGTCACGAGAGGCTCGCAGTGACACATGTGCCATATCGATTAATCCATTCACACACGCGTGTCGTTCTTTGTTTATTACAGGTCTTCACATCTATAAAAAAAAAAACAATTATTAGAAGGACACTCAGCAATTCATTTGACAACAAAATGAACACATTTTATCGCCAACCACATTTGCGAGGGGAACCCGTGTTAACAGGTTTAGCTATCGCCGGTTACAGGCACATTTCCAGTACATGTGTTCGAAAAATATTTTCTCCTAGAAAAGTTTTAGACGAGCATTCGGCGAGCAGCTCGCATATATGCCTTGAAAATGCCAGGCCCGGCATGCTACTGGCGATACTGGCAATACTGATACTGACATATCTAGGCATGAACCGTGCTCTTCAACAGATATCTGCCCCCACCCCCCATCACCTGTGTTTTGTGCAGAACAATAACTGTGAGAGATCCTTTTTCTCTAATATGGTATTTTCCTAAACATGGGTGTTTCTGTTCCCAGTGGCATGGCACGCAGATCTAATTACCCTATTTTGGGTTTTTATATCATACTTCGTGGGTACATTTTTTATCAATTTCATACCTACTGTTTGTTCGCGAATCTTACAAGCTAGCATTCACAGTAGTTGCCCTTGTGTGGGTGAGGTTTAAAGATTTATTTGTCATTTGTTTCACCTTCAAGGAATGTCGTGTTTCCCGAGGGCTTTAGCCCTCGAGGGACATGGCATGTCGAGAGCGTGGAACAAATCTTCATGTTCTGCTTCTCAGCTGCTTTGTTATACAGTACAGTCTGCGTGGATTGGTCGTAATCCACACGTGAGCAGTGATTTCCACGCATGCGTTGACCAGGTAAATAAAAATCATCATCAGTAAAATATTAATCAATGACGCACCGGGTTGTACCCGGTGTTTAATTAATTAATTTTTTGATGATTATTCCCAGAATTAGTGTTTGGTATCAAATATATTTCGTCCACGGAAATATTACTCACCCGAGGAAAATGACGAGTCCACGGTGCTGTACTGTACAGAACAACCAGCTAGGCGGTATGTTGCATTGGACAAACGGTTCGATAATTTCGCATGTGCAGTGATTTGTCAGTGACCGATTGATTTCGACAGAACTGCAACAGGTAACAACTTGCGACAGCTCTCTGAGACCCAGTTCAGATGGAAGCATTTTGGACGAAACCTTATCTAATATTAAGTTCTGTTCAGCAACAATTTTATTTAATTTTGATGATTATTCCTTTTATTAGTGTTTGGAATCTAATATTATTGCGCCAGTGGACATATTGCCCATCCGTGGAAAGTGATCATTCGCCTCGACTGTACTTATTGCGTTTAATCCTCCCTTTTGGGATGATCAAATGACACAATATAATTCTTACATCCCACTTGATACGTACTTCACCAACAAGTATTATTATTCAAAACAATTTATGTACACTGTATAATAATGGTGAAACACTTGAAGGTACTTAACCTCTCGCCACGTGTTGTCAACATAGTCGACGAGAAAATATTTACCAGTTTCTGGAGGTATTTGTGTTGCCGCATTCAGTCCATGGATGACAACGCACAGGAAAAGTACCACTTCTAACATCCTGTAAAGAAACAAAAACAAATCTGTAGCTTTGTTTTTCTGCTGCATTCGATCGACAAAAGGAACTGTGCGTTAGTTATAAGCGGTATTCTAGAGCAATAACGCGAAAGAAGACTAGCAAACTTGCGATACCATCGTTACGAGAGTCGCGAAAATTTCACATAATTTTTTTTAACTGATTCCAACTTCGACTCAATGTGATGTGAGCTATCTCTGTCTTGCCGTTGAAAAAGGAAATGATATAATTAAATTAAGAGAAAAGTGCAGGGTGGAACATATACTGATAAATTTGTTGTTTTTCTTTGCCAATATCGGAAAGGTATTTGACAAAGTCTTGCATATAGGGCTGTTGAGTAAACTTGAAAAGATAGGCATCACCGGTCACTTGCTTTCTTGGTTTAAATGCTCTCTCGATCAACGAGAACAAATAGTTGTAATCGGTTCAAAAAACTCAAAATGGAGATTTATATCTGGTGGTGTTCCTCAATACCTGGTCCACTACTGTTCTTGATATACATTAACGACATCGTGGATGGAACTGAATGTGATATACGCCTGTTTGCAGACGATACCTAGCTATATACCTGTATACTATTCCAAAAAGTAGGGGATATTTGATAAAAGTGAGATATATGAAGAAATACATTTATATTTTCATCAAAAAGACAGTTGAGGCATTGCACTGTGACATCTGGTTAATGATTGCAGCGATAATTGGGTGTCTGACAGTCACACATTCCACGCACTGAGATGTAGAAGACATGGACGATCAGTCAGAGAATTCACCACATTCAGTCCAAGACCTCAGTACCTTGTAAATCCTCCTCCTCTTGGACTTAGTGCTGGCCAAGGCAGTATAGTGGTGTTCTGCTCTTGGAGGAAATCTGTAGCGACACGGGCCCTGTGAGCTCTTACATTGTCATCTTGGAAAATGAATTGACATCCGTGACGTCGCGCAAATGGCACCATATGAGCTGCTAACATGTTGTCACGGTAGTACTGCCCTGTGACACGCCCTTGGGTGACATGTAACGCTGTTCTGCTCGTCATGGTTGTGTCTCACCACACCATAACCGACCCACCACCATAACGATCGTGCTGCCTAACGGTTGCGTCATGATATCGTTCGTTCCGCCGCCGCCACACTCTGTTTCGCGTGTCGTGGAAGTCGAGAGTGAACCTCGATTCATCGGAAAACATGACGTTGCTCCACCGACGATTTCCCAGCTCTGTCGTGCTCCACACCAATTACGCCTTGCTGCGGTGTGACGTTCAGTCAAACGTGGAATTATTCGAGATCGTCGAGCGTATAAATTCCAGCTGTGTAGGTGATTTACGTGATGCTGTGGTTCGGATGAAACGATCCTGGTTAGTAGTTGTCGCCCTTCGACGACCTGACCACCGTCTGTCATCAACATTGCCTGTCTGACGGTAGCGTGGCCACAACCTGCTAATAATCGATTGAATAACGTTGAGAATTTGAGCCACCGCAGTCTGTCTGTTGCCAGCTTCCATCATGCCAGCGGCAGGTAAACGTTGGTCACATGTCAGTTTTTGTGGCATGTATACCAAACACAGAATTACAACTTAAGAAATAGCCAAAACCTAACTATACCACATTCCCGAATTTATACCATCAGTAGTAAAACATTGGAATGATTTGTCATCTGTAACGCGTGAAACAATATCGCCACAAGCTTTCAACTGTAATAAATAAAAGTAACAAGCCACCTAAATTCTATTATTATGCCTCACGTCTGTGACATCAACCGTGATTGGTTAATTTGACACCTTCTTTTAGTCATAGTACTGGAGTTTTGAGACAAAACACGGGTACTATCAGGACGTTCTTCCCTGGAGATATGAGAACAAAGAAAATGAAAGCTCCACTTCCATTGATCAGCGTCGATTACGCACGCGCTGATTGGAATTTCTCAACACCAAACGCTGACGCCGTGTCTGTTTAACTTTTTTCGTCACCGATAGACACAAACTTATCTGCAAATATGCCATCTTCAGTGGGTATGTTTTCAATTTTAAGTGCAAACAGTGAATTCAAAACAATCAGAAATATTAAAAACTCACGTGTTGTTCACCACTTCTAGTGAATCATGAATGTGACTTCAATCATTTATAATTTATATTTCCATAACACAAGTTCAGCATACAGCTCGGCCTTACTGAGTCTCCGCCTCAAGTTCAAAATAAATTGTTTCACTTCACTTAATTCTAACAACTGTCGTCGTCCAAGAAACATGAATTTATATTCCATTGTACCACTTATCACACAAGCATTTATAATGAACGTCAACATGAACAGCAAGATGCAGTTGAAAACACTGACATTTGGTGATATAGAAACTCCCAAACCGACGGCACTTGTAACAAGTCATTTTCGAATTTGGTGATCTGGAAACTCCCAAAGAGGCACCATTCGTTCGAAATGACGTCACTGAAAGCATGTGTCTGGATTCGACTACATTGTTACAAGATTGATGGCATGTTGCAGTTAACGCTTAACAATGAAAGCTATTTTTTGTTCGGCATAATAAAATAATTAACGTTTCTTCACTTCGCTGCTTCAGGTTTTATTTCAGAAATCACACAAACTCAGGTACTATCGACCGATAGAACATGAAAAGAAACGTTCCAATATTATATTATCACTGCTTCTCCAGAAGAAGTCAAATATACCATTGCACAATGCGATTAAATTGTAGTAATTTGAATGAGGACCTCTTCAGTAACTACTTATGTGATAGTCCACTTTGCAGCTGTGGTCAAATCGAATCATCACAACACTTATTGGGATTTCCACTGCGTGATAGAGCTCGCCAAGAAACAATTAACCGACTCTCACATCAGTCAACATCGAGTGTTCTCCTGTTTGGATCGGAACACTTCACGGAACACGAAAACAAAAACACTTTTGACACGGTTCAGCGTTTCATTATGAAGTCGAACCGTTTCAACTTCTAATTCTATATCTTAGGGTGGAGCTAGAGTTCCGTTCCGCATAGATATGGCAGTGTTCACTTCATCCATTTGGGTATTGCAGACTGAGCAACTGAAACCTTACTCATGGTATATTATGTGGTCGATAAGCAAGGGAATTAACCGCCAAGCAATGACTGATCTTCCAGACTAATCGCGACGTGAATGCTAGTGATCGCCCTATCGATCGAGTCTCGACCTGCCAGAACATTGGCATCATGTCATTGACAACCTGACCCCACTTTCCTCATTTACTTCACTCTCAACCTTTTTTTTCCGCCATCTCTTTCACCAGTTTGAAAATACATGTACCTCTATTGTATTACTCTAAACCATAAATTATTATCTTGTAACTTTACACTTGTAGGAGACGACTTGCATAAGCCTTAGGCTTGATGTCGAATCCTGTTATTACAGTTAACTATACAAAAGTACAATACCTTCTATTGTTCATGTATATTTTATAAATTATATTTGTTCCAGGTAACAACCAACCATTTTTCAATAAATATTTTTAAAACCTAAATTATATATTAACGCAACGATTCATTGCGTCCAAGTTATAATCCATCACTGTATGTTGCAGCCTCTTAATGCTTAAATATATCCCTTTCCATCGTCCTCTATGCAACTAACCTTCTGCAAACTGATGTCAAAATATCAAACTTTCAAGCTACGATTTTTTCTCATAATGCAGCTCTGACTTTAACCAATTTAATCTTGTTTGACAGAGCTCAACGAGCTCTGTCAAACAAGAATGAATTGGTTGAATTCAAAGTTGCATTATGGGAAAAAATGCTTCTGAAAATTTAAGTATGTTGATATCAGTTTTTCAAGGGTTAATTTATATTGATGTTATAGCAGCCTGATTACAGGCATTTTACTGCGTCAAAAACTGTAAACTGAGAAGAGAGTTCGTTTATTGCAAGCTTCGACCCACTATTGACAACTCCCCCTATTTCGCATTCACTGTTATCCGAAATGAAAGTGTCAATGATATTGTAGCTCAACTTGTGTGTTGTGTTTGATGAAAAGGATAATGTTCAATGTTTATGAAAGGATTATGAAATAAGACAGGATTTGTGATAATTGGGAATATGTTCATTTCAGTTCCCTGTATGCTATGTTTCTGATAAAAATAATATGAGGTGTACACTGTACTAAAGAGCTGAGGAGTGGGTTAATATGACCTCACAGTTGATGTATGTGGCCCTCACAGTTAACGTATATCAACGAAACTTACCATGTTACAGTGAAATGATTCCAATACGAGTCATCCTATCAAGTTACATTAAAATCCCTTCATAAATATGGCCTGTAGACTGTGCTAAAGGTTTTCGGGCTTCGGGTCCCTGTATCCGTCAGTTTCCCAATTGCGTCCAAAGGGGACGTTCTCATCTAGACATTATATGAAGTCAACCTACCAATTTACAATGAAATCCCTTCATAAATATGACCTGTAGACTGTGCTAAAGGTTTTTGGGCTTTGGGCTCGGGCAGCCATCATGGTTGAATGATCGGAACCAAAAGGGGACATGCTCATCTGGGATTCATCTGGAGTGATCCTGCGAAGTTACAATGAAATCCCTTCATAAATATGACCTGTAGACTGTGCGCAAGGTTTTCGGGCTTCGGACCCCTGAAGCTGTCACAGTTGACCAATCACGACCAAAAGGCATGTCATTATCTAGGCATTATATGGAGTCAAACGTACAGGTTACAATGAAATCCTTCCATAAATATGACCTGTAGACTGTGCTAAAGGTTTTCGGGTTTTGGGCACGGACAGTCGTCACGGTTGGGAGATCACGCCCAAATGGGGAAATTTTCATCTAGACACCATAAGGAGTCATCCAAGTTACAATGAAATCCCTCCATATTAAACATGACCTGCAGACTGTGCTAAAAGTTTTTGGGTTTCGGGCTTGGGCAGCCATTGCGGTTGACAGGTCATGCCCAAAAGGGGACGTTCTCGTCTAGGCATTATACAGAGGCATCCTACCAAGTTACAATGGAATCCCTTCATAAATACGACCTGTAGACTGTGCTAATGGTTTTCTGGTTTTGGGCTCGGGCAAACCAAACCTGCATATGAAATTTCGTGACGATCAGTCAATAACTCCAGGGTGTAGCCCGTGCTAAAGGAAAATGACTCACAGACTCACAGACTAACAGACTTCCGCACGCGTGATGGCAATAGCTTATTATGACTTTGTCAAGTTAAGCTAAAAATAGGGTTCGCGGTTGCTCAGTGGTTACGGCATTGGACGTCAAACATAAAGTTGGAATATTCGATTCCCGTCAGGAGTAACTGCGTTGTCCGTGGGCAAGGCACTCAATGATGGTACTGTGGCGCTGTGTACTAAGGCGTACTGCACGTCGATGGTGCACTTGTCTTCAACCAATGCTAACCCTGCTTGTGTGGAGTCTGACATTTGATCGCCATTGTTCGGTGGTTCTTTCCGGGTACTCCGGCTCCGCCAACCGTAAAACTCTCAGACCCTGGCTGTTAAACCGAAATAAATAAATAAATAGTAAAAAATGTGCATTATTTTTAAGAATGATCGGTCTTTACTTTAAATATTACACCCTTATTGTCCAACTGCAAACATTTAGTCTGACCTGACGGAGTCTTCGACAGCCCGGTCACCTAGTGTCGGACAGTTTACGGGTGGAGGAAGCCGCAGTACCCACAGAGAACCGCCGAACAACGGCCAGCAAGTGTCTGACTTCCCAACATACTGACTCCACACAAGCTGGGTTAGCTTTGGTTGAAGACAAGTGCACCATAGAAGTGGAGTACGCCTCAGCACACAACGCCACCGTGCCCACGCGTGGGCAATTGGGATTAAGTGTCTTGCCCAAGGACACAACACGGTTGCCGCAAGTGGGTTTCGAACCGAGGACCTCTCGGCGTGCAGCCTGCATCTCTGCCTATTGAGCCAATGCACTCCCAAGTCAGATAATGCACTCGACCCTGGATATTCGGCCAGATAATAGTCGTGGGTGAATACCTTGCGTCTCCTGTATTGTCCGCAGAGGATAAATAACGAGTTGATGTTGAATAGGCGAGAGAAAGCCCCCCGTCGAGGGCCGTTTAGGCTCGAGACGGGGTGCTTTCTATAGCCTATCAAACATTAGCAAGTTATTCATCCTACTTAATAACTTTTTGTTCTTGGATAGTTCAATAGATGGAAAATATTCAACAGTTAGCTGTCGGGTTTGCAACTATCCAACTATAAAGCAAACTATACACCAACGAATAACAACGGATAACGTCAGTAAAAGTTTTTAATTCACATTATTTCATTCTTAGTCACGTTCGTATCACATCTATAGTGTGTAATTACCCTTAATTATCCATCGCCGACGAAGTCGGGAGGGGGATATTGAAATGGTATTCGTCCGTTCGTCATTCTGTCCGTTACAAAACTTTGTCCGCTAAACTCCTACATTTTTCATGAGACTTTTATGAAACCTGGTGTGAAGCATCAGTATGAAGCCTAGATGTGCATGTGGGTAGGAATGTTTGATTCGACAAATTTTGCGCAGTTACGGCCCTTGGTAATAGGTACATTTCCAGAAAAATGCTTGTCCACTTAGCTCCTCCTACATTTTTCAGATAATTTTTACAAAACTGTGTGTGAAGCATCAGTTTGAAGCGTAAATGTGCATGTGGGCAGGAAGCTTTAATTGGACAAAGTTTGCGCAGTTACTGCCTTTCATTACTTGCTTAACACCTAAATTTTCTGAGATATGAACCCAAAGGGATTGTAAGTTATCTCCACCAACATGTATTGTATATGGAGATTTTATACCTGGATGTCGGTGTTTAAATGAGGCATCCAGGTATTAAATCTCTATATACCATACACGTTCGCGGAGATAACGTTTTTGTCCTGTCTGAAACACAATAGAAACATTGTTGAAACAAATTTGTGGACGCGTTTCTCACGCTCCGCAATCAGTTGGACCAAACTCGGGTACTCCGGTTTCCTCCACCCATAAAACTGTCACGGTCATGATTAGCCATTGTGCGTAAGTATGGACCTTAAACACCAATAAATAAATAAATAACCAGAATTTATCGGGATATAGGGGCATTTTTTTATCAGGAATATCTCCGTAGAACACTTTTACATGCAACATTGCATTAATCCTTAAATCATTAACCATTCAACCAATAAAGTATGAAAAAATTACAGTGTCGGTTCTCAAATGCATGTTACATTCAAAAAAAGGTCGGCGAGGGACATGGCCGTTGGACTATCTTGTTTACACCTGAATCTCAAAATAGTAACGTTTTTCATCACACCTATAAGTAAATCTGAAAGCAGTGAGCCTCAGCGCCCACTCTCCAATCAAGGCCAAATACTATTTTCCCAAATGAACTTTACAATAATTTCCATTCCTACTCTTGACATAACCTCTACAGTGGCAGAGCCAGGATTCTGAGTTTAGGGCGGAACACATTTCAATTGTATCTTGATGTTTTAAGGATGAATTAAATACCCATTGATTGGAATACCTATAGCTGGAGCACATAAGAATATCTATATATCTCTGTGAGTAAAGAGACCTAACCTTGTATCAACGGTAGTCTGCGCACAAACCCCACGAATAGCGCGGGTAAAACAGCCAACAAAGCGTCTGATTTCCTGCAGAATTTGACTTGTGTCCTGTGACCTTGCCCTTAAGCGTTTTCCTCTTGCTATCATCACACGCAGCGACAAATGCTTACGTCCATATCGACACCTTTAAAACACGTTTGAAGAATAACATTTATTATATGCTAGCCTGTGAATTGTCGCGGGAGCGCGGAGGCTCAGTGGTAGACTGTGGGACTTCTGTGCTAGAGGTCACGAGTTCGATCCCCGTCCGGGACGATCCGCGTTGTGTCCTTTAGCAGCGGTTGAAGACATGTGCACCATCGACGTGTAGTGCGACTTTGTACACGACGTAATCGTGCCCCCCTTGTAGGCAATCGGGATAAAGTGCCTTGCCCAAGGATAAAACGCGGGTCGTCTCGGACGGGGATCGAACTCGCGACCACTATAGACGTCCAGGAGTCTACCTCTGAGCGACTGTGCTCCCTTGACATTACTATAAGACATTTTACTTCCTAAATATTATGAATGAAAACTCACTACAGCTCTAGTTTTATGATTACTCTACGTAGTTTCAGAAATTGTGTTAATATATTGAAGTTTTTAAGTTGAATTAAATATTTTTTGCTTGAAATATCTGTAACTCAAACATGAAAGTGTATCCGTATATTTTGTAATCAAAGGGGCATCAGTTTAAATCAACGATAGTCTGCGCGCAATCTTCCCGAAAAGTGGGTAAACAAGCAGCCCACAGCAGCGCAGAATTCCTAACAAAATTAGACAGGTGGCCTTAAAGCTTGAGTACGATCTGGAGACGGAACCTGTACGATGCGTGTGGATGATTTATTACCTCACAAGCGATTAGTGTCACGCGGATCTGTCAGAGCTGAAACGGTTAAGGGGTTTTCTTGATCGATTAATCACGTGCATTAACCTTAGTTAACCGATTAATCACTTGTCCAAATAGATATCTGAATAATTGCCATACTGTTGATGATTTACAGCATGAACCCTATACCCAACGTAACAAACAAAACTGACTAGGCCAAAACATAAAAAATCTCCATTCAAATTTATTACGTTTACAGTTTTTGTCTCAAAAACATACCTCATGACCACCTTATTGGAACGAGCTCATTGAGATCGTTCCAATGAAAGGCCATAAGCTATGTTTTTGTGAACCGACTTTAAATTTGAAACTTTCAGTAATTCATGAATTTATTTTGCAAGTATCGTCTGCTACCCGTAATGGGTAAAGGGTTAATAATGATCATTTCCAGCCACTGATACAGTATGATGATCATGCAAGTAAACAAGTACGTCAGCGTAACTTGCATGCTTTACTCTGTCTCATACAACTGATGTGAGTCAGTGTGACAATGTTTGCCTGCTTTGTAGCAAGTTTGTTCCTTTGTTAACCCATACAATACAGTAGATCAAAAGTAAGGTTAATCGATCAATTACTTTTTGGATCGATCAAGATGTTGATCATTGATTAATGGGTTGACCGTTTCAGCTCTAGGATCTGTCAGGCTCTCCTACTGATCTCTGTACAGCTGGATTACAGGGACGCTCAATGGTCACATGCAGAGAGTGTCTCAACCGCAGACATGGATGTTGCTCTTAATAATGCTCAACTACAAAGAAAAAAGTCTCGTAGGTTTTCAATTTTCTGACGCTTCACAATCGCTAATATAACAATAACATGATTTTGAAGGGCTTTACAGTGTATTAACGGCTCAACAGAAATGGTTAACAGCCCAAGAGTTTATTAGCGGCCCGCGACGAAGTCGAAGGCCGCTGATAAGCTCAAGGGCTGTTAACCATTTCTGTTGAGCCGTTGATACACTGTAATGCCCGACAAAGTCATGTTATTTCTATTATTGCCACTTTCGTACATCGGGTACATTTCGATTAAATTATAAGGGAAATAAGATAAATAAATGAAGTTTGACGTTTTAGAATTAAAAAAACAGCGACACTATCGTCTGATTTGTTGACAAACAAACCGGGTAACATGCCTATCGTCTGGTCAGTCTACGAAGAAATTTGGAAAGTTAGATGATGAAATATATCTTCGAAATGCGAACTTCAGGCAAAGAGTTTATTCATCAAAGATGTCATCACTTACTTTGTGTGCATCGCTTTCTATATCTGATACATTATCTATCCGTGACACAAAGGGAAACACTTGAAAAAAATGTGTTAATTGTGTTTACAAATTAAAAAAAATCCGAATTGAATTTCGATTCAAATGGAAATCTGGCAAAAATATTGTTGATCGGCTGAGAGATGTGACGTCATTGTCTATATTTAGACGTGTCGGGCTGTTATTGACGTGTTCGGCTGTTATAGTCAATAACGGCCCAACACGTCACATGACTTTTACTTGTTGAGCATTACGAAGTTTCAACGCCCGGTAAAACAGTGTTAATGTGCTAGGAACGCCCGCAAAAGTGGTAATAATCTCTTTTTGATAACGTTTGCACACTTTGCCACAT
Organism: Pictodentalium vernedei; assembly: GCA_031216915.1. Lineage (NCBI taxonomy): Eukaryota > Metazoa > Mollusca > Scaphopoda > Dentaliida > Dentaliidae > Pictodentalium > Pictodentalium vernedei. Next base: position 494,634,256 of record CM062295.1, read on the forward strand.
AATTGTAACTATTATTGACAAGAGCAAGCACCGAGATTGGTACGTTAATACCGAGTTTCTAGTTTTAGTTTAGTTTAAACAATATTTATTATTGAAAGTGACAAATGTATACATCAAGTAAACAGATAAATAGACAGAACGCGATGTGTGTTTGAATCAGTGGGTGTTTTACACAACGAGTTGGAAAGGCATAGTCATATTTCGCGAGAGCCGAGTTATGTAAAACACCCACCGATTCAAACACACATCGCGTTCTGTGTTTATTACACAACCCATGCATTAAAATTCATTTAAATATACAAATTTTAATTCCGATGTTTAAACCAAAAGGTGAAGAGTCCGTTTTTTTGACTGAAGCTGTACTGATCAAATGGATCGATAAAAAATCAAAACAACCTTTTCGGAACCAGTGATTGTTGAAATTCGCTGTTTCTCTTCGGCTGGTGCCCATTCACGCCCAGCCATTTGGTGGCTATTACTGTTAGGAAAAATATAAGTACAAATTTGTGCAGAGTTGCAAAACAGCTAGGAAAAACATTTTAAAAAGAAGTTCGAAGAATGTCAAGATGTACGAAGATTTACCAAAATGAAGTTGACCAATTTAGATATTACGGGATCCACAAATTGAGACGGCCACGGGAGTGGGTTAATGTTGTGGTTGAAAATGAGTGGGTTTTTAAAAAATATTATCTCATTTTTGGTTACCTAATTTTTTGTGAACCGACTTTATTTTGCTTTGGACGTTTTCATTTTCACACAATGCGACAGACTGTCTATGATTGTATAACGAAATTTGGAAACTTTTCGAAGCGTAACTAATGACTCGAGTGGGAAAGGAACTAGTATGAACGGTGCAGGAAAAAATGTTCCGGCTTGTACATCACCCATTGAATACAGAATCATTTATGTGATAACGGCTATTCCGTTAAATACAAGGGGTTAAAGTTGAATGAATGTGTAATAAATAAGTGTACAGTGGTTTAGTAAAGACGAATTCCTCTTTCAGATATCGGCATAGATGAGAGAAGGGGAGATGCGACCATTCACTAAAAATGAAATTTTCACCAATATAAAGTCCTGAAATGTTTATGTCATGGCGGCTATTCCGTTAAATAGAAGGGTTTAAACTTGAAAGGATGTGTAATAAAATTGAAAGTATTCAATGTAACAAAACAATAGAATCTAAGAATAAATGTAAGGGATTCAACAGTAAGCTATAAGCTTTTAGAAGTCGTCTCCCTTGTTGGATAGAGTATTTGATAAGAAGATAACATGGGGCATTTGCTGGACTAATATTGTTTAAACCAGTAGATAGATAACAGGAAAACGAAAGTAGTATTAAAACAAGAGAAGAGACAAAGAGAAGGCAAAGATGAGGATGAAGCCAACTTGAATTAAAAAAAGGAAAGAAAAAACAAATCCTTGGTGATCTGAGTTTAGTAGACATTAGTCGGGTTGGTAAATGAGTAATGCACTTATTTAGTGATGCGAAAGAAATTAATAGCTGGTGTCGACTGTTTCCTAGTTTTCGTTTTAGACTTTCGTTTAATCTTTGGTAGTGTAAGTCTTTGATGTGAAAGCTGTTATGTTGTGACTACAGTCACAGTGTAAAAGTTTTCACGTCACCAAACGCCATCGATAGAAGTCGAGTCGGAACGTTAATACCAAGTTACCAGTTTTCGTGTTAGAATTTCGTTTGATCTTTGATGATGTGAGTCTTTGATGATGTGAAAGCTGTTACGCCGTGACTACAGTCATAGCTTAACAGTTTTCACGTCATCCAACGCGATCGATGTTAGTAGAATTACAACATTGATTGACTTGACGCCATCTTGTGGATGAGGAGTACACTGAGTTGCCATAATTAACGCTGACGTTTCAACGACCCAGTTATATAGAGATAAATGGACCCTCCACCAGAAGTTCATTCACGCCATAGGAGGCATATGAGAGAGACAACGAACTCTTGGATGCTCCAAGTTGGCGTGGCTCGAATACAGGTACAATCCCTGCCTAAGATCAAAGACGGTGTTGTACGGCTGGGGAGATAGCGTCACCACCTTAGTCTCTGTCTGCCACTGCTCGCCAGTGCACAAGGTACCAGTTAGTTTCTCATCCGTTCGTTCGTTATCAAAGGTGATGAAATACTCTAGTCTCAAAGTTATATATGCGATCGAAAGATGAGTATCTCGAAGAAAAGTACGAGTGTTAGTCAATTTGTCCGTTCAACATTCCGATCGGTCGTGCTCAAACACATGTATGTGATTAAACTTTCACCGTTTCTCATACCAACTCTCTTTCTTTTGCATTTAATGCTCGACTAACTTGACAACTAGTATGTTGTAGATACATTGTACAACAGTTACTGTCACGTGTTTAATTTTTTTCAGAAGAGTAGTGTCGTTTTGAACGACGAATTCCAGGAAATATGGGTGGTTCATGTTGAAATTTGAAGAAACAGACAAATTGTTAATCATTCATGTCATTGAAACAGTGTGATTAGATTGAATTCGTGTCCATGTCTTGCAAGCGAAACCAATTGACACAGATACATAAAATGATAAAATTAAAATCAACGTATCAACTTGACACATTCAGTTAATCATCCAAGAGCTTTTACCCAAAACGATTGAACTGTCATAACTATCTCAAAGGAATAAACAAAGTGTATAAATAACAGCCCCACGAAGCATTTCAGCTAGCTGTCATTTTTCCTTGAAAAAAATAAAATCTTGCTGACTTGACAGATGATAATTTAATAGGGTGAACATGTGATTGATTAAAATACCTTATTACAAACAGCCTTGATAGTGCAATATTCAACGTGGGCTCCTCCCCTGAAGAAACATATTTCACCTCTCCCGGAAGAACCCGGTCTCTGGGAATGACTTTCAAATTAACTAACCAGACTGAAGAAGCTATGCATTTTGATACAGTGACTGAAGCGATGTAGGGGTGGGGGTGGGTGAAATTTTTAGATTCGTCAGCGGCTTATGAAAAACACAAGAGATAAATAAAAAACGTGTCTCCGAAAACTGCAATTTATCACTAGCATGTTAACATGAAAACGGGCGCGCTGTGGCTCAGTAGGCAGAGATGCAGGCTGCAAGCCGAGAAGTCCTCGGTTCGAATCTCACCTGTGGCAATCGCCTTGTGTCTTTGTGCAAGGCACTTGATCCCAAATGCCCACGTGGGGGCACAGTAGGCGTTGTGTACTAAGGCGTACTGTACGTCGATAGAGCGCTTGTCTTCAAACAGTGCTAAAACTGCCTGTGTGAAGTTAGTACGCTGGAAAGTCTGACAGTTGCTCGCCGTTGCTGGGTTTTCTCTCCGGGTACTCCGACTTCATCCACCCGTAAAACTGTCCGACACGAGATGACCCTGGTTGTTTGTCGAAAGTATCTTTAAACTCCTGTAAATAAATATAAAAAAATAGTTAACCTGAAAACGTTTTGTGGTATCATATTCATAGGACAGATATATTTTGCCCGGGTGAACAGTCTTTAACAACGGCATAACAATACACAGTTGGGTAAATTGAATTTTGCCCTATAAATCTCACGACGGCGATATTGCCACAAATGTTGAAAGTGACTTCAAAGGCCATAAAAACCATGAAAACACCTTCCGTCATAGTATTGAACCAAACAAATGATGACATTTGACATCGAAAACATCTTCAGACTTATCATCAAATGATTAAAAATCAACAAAATGTACCAAATCTATAATATAAGATACCCGAAAACTTTTTTCAAAATTCTGTTGAAAATATTTTTATTTTCATTTACACTCAGTGCCACTTGGAAATTTGTTCATTGTCAAATGAATTTTTTTATGCCAAATGAAAGACTTCAGTGCGAAATGGAATCCGATTGTAAATGAGAACAAATTAACCACTTATCGCCCTTTGAGTACAAGAAGGCGCCATCTGCAATGCTAAAGCATTGCAGATGGCGTCTTGTTGTACTCAAAGTACAATGTTTTAATGTATTGTTATCCGGCCCTTTTAAGTATTTAAATTGCAAACAACCCTCCACAAATAATAAAAATATAGACAATGAAAGCGAATACCAATAAATAAATAAATAAATAAATAAATAAATAAATAAATAAATAAATAAATAAATAAATAAATAAAGGTAAGGCCTACAAAGATAAAAATCTGTTTCTCAGGCCCCATCGCACGGTAGTTTTGGCTGCCGCATGCCCTCTTTTTACAACCAATGCAAACTTAAAACTAGAGGTATGTCACACATGCAGCTCGAGTGTTTCAGCAATGACAATGCTTAGACACAAACCAGTCAAAGTCATTTTTTGTTAACCGTTTACCTAACGAATCCGCCATATCTTCACTCGTGACATACAAATATTGCTATTCAAATTTTATTTTTTTCATTTCTCTACCCCAAAACATACCTCATGACCTATTAATGGAACAAGCTTGATGAGCTTGTTCCAATAAGGACTAATCAGTAATGGTTAGAAGTAAAAAATTAAAAAATCTGATGTTTCAGAAAAATATTTTGTGACTGTTGGCTTCAACCTGTGTTAGGTAAAGGGTTAAAAATGCAGTACATAAAACATTATTGGCTATAGGAGTCAATTTTTTTGCCTGTAATAACTCCCAATCCTTCAAAATACATTTTGGGAATAAGTGCCTAAATAACACAAGCAGGGTGTGTGGGGGGGGGGGGGGGAGAGGTTGAGGTGGTGTGTTATAGTAGACAATTTTTGTTTGTTTGCACTTAATAACTCCCAATCTTTCAAAATGCATTTTTGGAAAAATTGCCTAAATGACCGTGGGGGTGGGGGTGGGGTGTCGGAACCCATATTCAAACTTGGCCTGTTTTACTAGTTGGAAAATATACATATCAACTTTGGTTGAAATCGAATAATCCAAACTGGAGTTATCGGTCGGAAACCAATTGTTTACGGACAGATGGACGAACAGACGGACGGACGGACGACGGACGGACGGACGGACGAACAGACTTATGGACGGACGGACGGACGGACGGACGGACGGACGGACGGACGGACGGACGGACAATTTACATAATATGGCCGTTTATACAAATGGGCGCATAAAAAAGTAATATCAAATTTGAAGAGAATCGTATAACTAGAACTGGATTTATCTTCTGGATAACATGGGGAGGAGGGAGGGGTGGATTGATTCCACCCATCTCCCCCGAAGTTTTGGAGGCAGCATCAAAGTCCCTCACTCCCATTTCCTTCTAGTCTGTATTATTTTTGTAAAACGACAGAAGTATTCTGCAGAAGGCATTTCTTTATATTTCAAACTGTGAAGCTCAGATAATGAGAAAAAAGCTGCTTACAAGTAAAAGAAATCAGGTCTGTAAATGCAATTATTAAAGGTTGTATTGATCATGCAAGAACAAAAAGTGACAAAGTATGTGTTAGAAGCCCAATTTCAAATTTAAAGAAAATAAATTCGAAAACCATTTTGAAAAGGATTAAATTAACGCAAATATTAATTGAAAACACTGTTTACAGAGTCAGTAGACCTTGCCCCAAATGAAAAATGAAAGTGTAAACTGTAGCTTAACTTGTCTGTGTGTTATGTTTGATGAAAAGGATAATATTCAATGTTTTTGAAAGGATTATGAAATAAGACAAGAATTGTGATAATTGGGAATATGTTAATTGTTAATTTCTGTTCCCTGTATGCTATGTTTTCAATAAAAATAATATGAGGTGTAGATTATAATACTAAACGAGTGGGTTAATGTGGCTCTCACAGTTAATGTATGTGGCCCACATAGTTAATATATATCAACGAAAGTTACCAATTTACAGTGAAATTATTCCAAAACGAGTTATCCTATCAAGATACAATGAAATCCCTTCACAAATGCGGCCTGTAGACTGAACTAAAGGTTTTTGGGCTTCGGGCCTGTGTAGCCATCACGGTTGACCGATCGCAACCAAAAGGGGACGTCCTCATCTAGACATTATACTGAGTCATCCTACCAAGTTACAATGAAATCCCTTCGTAAATATGACCTGTAGTCTGTGCGAGAGTTTTGGGGGTTTTGGGCTCGGACAGCCGTCATCGTTGAATGATCGCGACCAAAAGGAGACATTCTCATCTAGGCTTTATCTGGAGTCATCTTACCAAGTTACAATGGAATCCCTTCATAAATATGACTTGTAGACTGTGCTAAAGGTTTTCAGGCTTCGGGCCCCTGTAGCTATTACAGTTGACCAATCGCGACCATAAGGAGGCGTTATCATCTAGACATTATCTGAAATCAACCTACCAAGTTACAATGAAAATGGGATGTTCTCATCTAGGCATTATCTGGAGACATCCTAGCAAGTTATAATAAAAATCCCTTCATAATATAGACTGTGCTAAAGGTGTTTGGGCTTCGGGCCCCTGTAGCCGCCACAGTTCACCAATCGCGACCAAAAGGGGACTTTCTCATCTAGACATTACATGGAGTCAACCTACCAAGTTACAATGAAATCCTCCATAAATACGACCTGTAGACTGTGCTTAGGGTTTTGGGCTCGGGCAGTCGTCACGCTTGGCAGATCGCGACCAAATGGGGAAGTTCTCATCTAGACATCATTCGGAGTCATCCTACCAAGTTATATTGAAATCCCTCCATATTAAATATAACCTGTAGACTGTGCTAAAAGTTTTTTTGGTTTCGGGCTTGGGCAGCCGTCACGGTTGACAGATCATGACCAAAAGGGGACGTTCTCATCTAGATATTATACAGAGGCATCCTACCAAGTTACAATGAAATTCCTTCTTAAATACGACCTGTAGACTGTGCTAATGGTTTTCGGGTTTTGGGCTCGCTCAGCCACCACGGTTGACTGATCGCGACGAAAAGAGGTTGTTCTCATCTAGACATGACCTCAAACCTGCATATGAAATTTCGTGATGATCGGATAAGAACTACGGGATGTAGCCTGTGCTAAAGGAAAATGTGAACAGACTCACAGACTAACAGACTTTCGCACGCTTGATGGCGATAGCTTATCCTGACTTTGTCAAGTTCAGCTAACAATGACATTGTAACACAGTGATTGATGAATAAAAGGTACAACCTTGAAAAGTAAAACTTTAAGCTGGGAATACTAAGTAAAATTGACTGTTAAAAGAGGTTAAAAATTTCCTAAAACCGATAAAACAAATCACTGATGTAAATGCAATCATTAAGTTGTGTTTTCCAATAAAAGAAACTAAGTCTGAAAACATGTATAAAAGAAGTTAAAATCCTGCCAATATTAATTAAAATCACTGTAGAAAGCTTCAGTAGACAGTATAGACATTGTCCCAAATGAAAACAGTGACATTCCACTGAACTGTTTGAAGAATTAAAGGTGTAACTCTGTAAATACGCAAGAGGCCCCACGGGGCCACAAGCGCTCATCTTGAACAGGACACAATATAAACAGAGTCCAAGAATGAGTCTACATTAAGCAATCCATCTCCATAGGATATACTGTCAATCCTTGAGTCCGTCATGAGTGACAAAAATAATCCGGGCATCATGCCTTTTCTTCAGTTGAACATAATGTAAAATGTAGAGCTCCCCTATGAAGCCCCTTGATACAACCTATGTGGATTAATCTTAGTTACACACCTCTAGAGGGTCCTGAATACAAAATTTTTAATTCTTCAACAAGATGGCCAATTCCGGCTCCCATAGGGAGCCCAAATATTAACCCAGGCTCTCGATTTGAACACAGTTGAATCTGACTTCCCAAGAGATGTTGTGTACCAAATATGAAAGCATTCTGACTGTTGGATCTGGAGAAGAGAAATTTTAAAGAAATTTCTTCATATTGCACTGAGTTAAAATTTGGGCTACCATAGCGAGCCCAAATATTAACCTATGGATCCGATTTGAACAAAATTGAATATGATCCCACTAGAGATGTTGTATACCAAATATGAAAGCATTCTGACGAGTGGATCTGAAGAAGAAGATTTTTTAAGAAATTCCCTCATATCGCACTAAGTAAAAAAATGGGCTATAGCGAGCCCAAATATATACCTAGGAATCTAATTTGAACCAACTTGAATCTGACCCCTCTAGAGATGTTGCATACCAAATATGAAAGCATTCTGACTGGTGGATCGGAAGAAGATTTTTTTAAATTATCCTCCATATTGAACAAAGTTAAAATTTCTTCCATGTGGTTTGTGTAATATGGGCGTTTGAAAATATTTCTATTTTTAGCTACCAGGTTTCCCATGGGGATATGGGAATTTTCTTTTTTTGCATGAGTCAAGTACTTATGACCCAATAATACCACATACCAAATTTGGTTCAAACCGGACCATTGGTTCAGAAAACAGAAATTCTGGGCGGGACCAAAAATCTTACCCCTCCCATTACAAAGCCAAATATTGCTTCACGAATTTCGTTTAAACAAACTTGTTTCTACACCTCAAAAGGAAGCCCCACAGCAAATAACTTGAACAATTGTCATTGGATAATTGTTGACATAGACATAGCTGCTGTAGAGACATGTACTGAAAAGAATTGAAATCAGTTAACTATTGTTCAAGTTATGCCATAAACAAAGTTCGGACAGACCGCGGAGCGCTATATTATATCCATCCCTTGTGGGTGGGGGGGGGGGGGGGGGGCGGATAAAATGTAACAAAATATGTGGTAGAAGCTTAAATGAAATTTAGAGAAACTAAGTTCAGAAACCGTTTTGAAAAGGGATAAATTAATGCCAATATTATTTGAAACCACTGCATACAGGTTCAGTAAACCTTGCTCCAAATGAAAAACATCGACGTTATAACACTGTTTTGGAAGAATGAAAGGTACAACCGTGAAAAGCAAAACTTTAATCCGAAACTTTAAGCTGGGAATACTAAGTAAAACTGACTGTCAAAAAGGGTTAAATATTTCCTGAAACCGATAAAAGAAATCATAGATGTAAATGCAATCATTAAGTTGTGTTGACTATGCAAGAATCAAAGTAAGAATGTATATGGCAAAGCCTAATTTCAAATACAAAGAAACTAAGTCTGAAAACAGGTTTAAAAGGGGTTAAAATCATGCCAATATTAATGAAAATCACTGTAGAAAGGTTCAATAGACAGTAGACATTGTCCCAAATGAGAAACAGTGACGTTGCACTAAACTATTTGAAGAGTTAAAGGTGTAATTTTGTAAACAAAAAAAACTTTAACCAAAAACTTTAACCTGGAAGTTGTAAGTTAAATTGGCCATACAAAAAAGGGTTAAATATTTCCCAAAATAACATGAAACATAATGAGAATGATACAATCAATACTACTTAATATTAGTTTAAAAGAAAAAAGAAACTTTAACCTTGACTAAAAAACTTTAACCACAAACTTTAACCAAAACTCTAAATGTTAACAAACGGACAGACAGACAGGGGGCGAAAGTCATGACTATATCCCTGAGTGTAAACAGTCCGGCCAAAAATTAAAATCAAATGGGTTAAGCTTGATATTTTACCCAAGTTAATAAAATTGATAAATTTGTCCCTTGAATGCAACAAGGCTTTGCAATTCTTTAGCATTGCAAAGCCTTCTTGTACTCAAGGGACGAATGCACCACCACCATGCCATGTAGATTACCAGACCTAAAACATGAAACAAACCAAGAATATATACTTTTGATGGCAAAGAGAGAAATAATGATAAAAATAAAAAAATAAAAAAAAAAAACGCCCGCCCGCATGCAATTTTATAAAAGTGGCCTGAGAAACAGGAGATCTACTTTGTGGGGTTTGAAGGCTACTATTAAAGTTTACAAAATAATTTCATGATTATTCTTTACTCACTGTTTATTCACTCCAAATAAACTAGTAGCAAATAATTTATTGTCTTCCAGAATGATAATAAAACATATTAAGCAAGATAAAAAGATAAAGTAATGAAAAGGTGTGTTGATAAGAATCAGATAAAGTGGATCAACAATTAATGCGGTAGACCCATAACAGATAACCATGGTTAGAATTGTTGGCAAAAGATTACTTGACAGACAAGAATTCTGTGACGTAAGTTTTGTCAGACGTCTATTTTAACGAAAATGCTGCACGGAAATAATAAACTACAAAGCCTTTACGACTTACCAAAAGTGTATTTTTGGTGCCAAATGCAATATTTGGTACAAGACGAGATTTTAGTGCAACTAGCACCATTGGCGTCCGACAGCTTGAACACTGATTACACTACAGGTTAACCCTTTACCCAACGAATCGGCCGCATCCGCCAGCGTAATATGCTAATTCAGCAGTTGAAAAGATATTATTTTAAAAAAAATTTCAACAAAACCATATCATGTGACCCCTCGTTAGAACGAGCTCATCGAGCTCGTTCTAACGAGGGGGTCACATGATATGGTTTTGCTGACATTTTTTGAAAAATTAAAAAAAAATAATATTTAAAATAATAAATTTTGATATCGTCTGCGTTGGGTACTACGTCACGGGCTATTTTACACAACTGGTTCATTTCTATTACATTACAGATTGATTTTTACACAACAGGTTGATTTTGTGACATCACTGGCTATTATTTTTACACCACTAAGTGACTATTACACCATTGGTTGTTACACACCTGATAATGCTTCGTTGATTTCATTGAACAGACCGTTTTCGATTATAATTTTAAGAAGGATGAATGAAACAGAAACACACGATAGTTTTCATATACAGTGCAGTCGCCGTGGGGTGGTCGTAATCCACGCATGAGCAGTGATGTCCTCGCATGCGTTTATCAGGTAATAAAAATCATCAGCAGCGAAATTTTAATTAATGAAACACTGGGTTGTACCCGGTGCTTCATTACCTAAATTTTTGATGATTATTCCTGCAATTAGTGTTTGGAATATTTATTTATTGGTTGCAAGAAATAAACACCCACCCCGCCCCTGATTGTAAATGAGATGCGAATACACTCCAAGCTCGGGCATGCAGGCTCACGCGGCTATTAAATAGCGGCGAGTCCCTGCAAGCGGCGAGCATTGATGGTGTTCGCACGATACTGTAAACAACAGATACTCGACCACACTTTAAAGTCAAAGAACCTCTGAAAATCATAAATTCATTTTCCACAGTAGAACAATTGCCACGTGTTATTTGTATTTGTGTGTGTTTAAATATCGTCTTACGCCATTGTATGGAAAAAGACAAATAAACGAAATGAATCTAATATTATTGCGTCCGTGGAAATATTGCCCAACCGTGGAAAGTGACCAGTCCAATTATGATTACTGGTGTTTAAGGTCACTTGACCCTCCATGGCAATATCATAACAACAACAGAAGTATTATTTATATTTATTTATTGATGTTTTAAGGTCACATATTTATGCACAATGGCTAATCATGACCGTGACAGTTTTACGGGTGGAAGAAGCCGGAGTATCCGGAGAGAACCACCGAGCAACGGCGAGCAACTGTCAGCTCCCCAACATACTTACTCCACACAAGCAGGGTTAGCATTGGTTGAAGACAAGTGCACCATCGTCGTGCACTACGCCTTAGTACACAACGCCACCGTGCCCCCACGCGGGCAATGGAGATGAAGTGTCTTGCCCAAGGACACAACGCGGTTGCCGCAGGTGGGATTCGAACCGAGGACCTCTCGGCCTGCAGACTGCACCTCTACCTACTGAGCCACCGCGCTCCCCAATAGAGGTATAAAATCAAGTCCAGCTGAACGTTCAAAGCTTGGCGTACTTCCAACCCAAGCGTCGGCCACAGGGAATTTTACGAATAAACAGAACTTGTTTACTAAAGAAAACAATCACTGTTCTGGAGATGGGTAATATATCGAAAAACCGAACCGATACCGGTATGACGGAGACACCGAAAAACCGAACCAACCAATCACTGAATACCTAAATCGTCTGAATTTTCAAATTTTCCAACATGCCTATTTATAAATCCCTGTTGAGGCTTGACAACAGTTGAAAGGGTAATTTTCATGAAAGAAGTGACTAATTTTCTTGTCAGTTTTGTTAATCCTCAATGGACTGGGCAACTGTCCTGAATTCCCACTAAACTACAACCTGTACATATCCAATTACTTAGCAGTGATTTCTAGTCAGGTCTTGGCTGCCTTAACAGGCAGCCAAGACCTGACTAGAAATCACTGCCCAAGTGTTTTGTCTATTGTCAGCAGGACCTCCTAAAATGATATGGTCAGAGCACATGCTCTGAGATCGCAAAAGCCTGATATAAGTCTTTAAACATTAAGGTGCGTTTAAAACAAGTCTCAAAATTACTGTAGATATGATTTGTGACAGTAAAAGAATGCAACCGTTGATCTCATTGTCAGTGTCATTTCCAGCGTTGTGGTAGAATGATACCACAACAACTTATTCTGTTTTCCTGATATGAATTTCTCTTGGGTGCTATCAACAAATCTCTGTCAAGTCAAATACCAAACCGAAGTATACCCCCCCCCCCCTTGTAAAAATACCAAAACCGACAGTGAAATCAAAATTCCAGTACCGCCCATCTCTAAACTGTTCCATGTTTCGTGATTCCCATGGTGTAGTGGGGAGAGGTTAGTATTAAACATACGATTACCATCAAGTACATGTAGATTTTTGTTTGGATTTATTGGGGTTTGACGACATTTGCAACAGCCAGGGTCATGTAGTATCGGTTAGTTTTACGGGTATATGAAGTCGATGCATCCAGCATGAACCACAGATCAACAGCCCGACTCTCCAACTTACCCACACGGCACGAGCAGGGTTAACAACAGTTGAAGTCAAGTGCACAATTGACGTGGAACACGCCTTTGTGCACGGTGCCACCATGCGCTCACGTGGGAATTGAGGATTAAGTGTCTTGCTCAAGGACACAACGCAGATGGCACGGGTCGGGAATCGAACCGTCGATCCATCAGTTATCTACAGGGACGTGGGAAGCACTACGGCAAAGGGGGCAGCTGCCTCCCCCCCCTCCCTGCCATCGGACCACGAGGGAAAGAGGGGGCAGACAATGCCCTTTTCAGGTTCGTCACTCAATTTTTTTCAATGTTTTATTCTCCAAGCAAAGCTAAAATACACCCCGAATCCGTCCTGGGAGCTTTTAAAATTGAATGGGGGAGATTGGGAGGAGGTGCCCCCTCTCGACGGGAGGGGAACACCTCTTCTCAACCTCCCTCATCTCGGGCATTCGGCCTTCGAGACATGCATGCTTCGAAAAGTCATAGCGGGTGTGCTAATGCAAGTAATTGCCCATTTCCCCGGGTCCACCCCCACCCCAACCAACTCCAATAAAAGATATTCCTGTAAATAGTACCTCGATGTATACTTATTGCAACTGAAATAGTATTGCTAGCCCTCCTTCATAAACAAAAAAAATTGTCCGTTTTGGATAATTACACAATACCCCCAAGAAGCAATAAATTACAAATGTTAAAATTGAAAACGTACAATTTATTTCTATGTATTTAAGGCCACTTTCATCGTCTCTGGCTGGGAGTTAAGGTATTGGACTTCAAACCCAAAAGTCCACGGTTCGATCACCCACCAGTGGTAACTGCGTCGTGTCCTCAGGCAAAGCACGTTGTCCCGATTGTCCACGCCCGGGTACGGTGGTGCTGTGTACAAACTCATACTGAACGTCGATGGTGCACTTATCTCAGGCCTGGCATCCTTAAAAATGCTGGAAGGCTAATAATCGCTCCCCTCGCGCGGCCTATGGGAGCGATTAGTTCTCAAGGTAAAAAAAGATAAAAGTAGCAAAGCGAAATTTTACTGTCAATGAATTCTGCCTAGTGGGTTTTATACATTTTATTTTTTTGCTGCTAACCATGTAGTCTATGTGAGACGGCTACACTGCTCCTCCCACACCTCCGGGGCTCGGTCACCAAGATTGTCAGATGTGAGAAGATGTGGGTGATAGGAATAGGCTGTTATGGTAATCATTTTTTCTAAGACCAGGAGGGCTAACTTTCGCCCCCTTAATTTCTTGGAGGCGAGCAGGAGGCGAGCGAATAAATCGCTCTCCTGAAAATGCCAGGCCTGTAATGTCTTCAACCAATGCTAACCCTTCCTGTAGAGAGTTAATACGTTGGAGAGTCTGACAGTTGCTGGCAGCTGCTCAGTAGTTCTCTCCGGGTACTTCGGCTTTCTCCACCCTTTAAACTGTTCGAAAAGGGGTGACTTTGGATGTCGAATATGTTGTTAAACCAAAATAAAAATCATCTGTGGTATATCATGAAATCAAGTTCAACCAGTTGTTTAACACTTTACCTATTATGAAAAGCAGACGACACTTGCAAACAAAATTTATGAATAACAAATTTTTTTTCATTTTTTGTCTCAAAAACATTGGTTATGACCCATTCATTGGAACGAGCTCGACGAGCTCGTTCCAAAGAGGGGTCATAACCTATGTTTTTGAGACAAAAAATGAAAAAATAATAAAAATTAATTGACGATTTTTGTGAATAGTGCTGTCCGGTTTTGAAAATTACTTTGGGTAAAGGGTTAAACATATGCTGCCCATCACTTTGGAGGACTTCCACTCCAGGTGTTCATACCGGCGAGGTGCAGCCGTACGAAGAACGTCAAGTGAAAGTAACAGTTCAACGGTCATTTGATTCAGATAACTATAGTATGCAGATTTAGATCCGGCATGCACCAGTGAGGCTTTTGGTAAAACGCTTCATCTGTAAAAACGTATCCTTTTACAGCACAAATTCCGAGAAATGGGTAGGTTGCGTTTCCTTTCCGTGAATACGATTATGATACTGTCAAAAAATCTGGGCGGATTTAATTAACCCATCTCTGACTTAAATCGTCATGAAAATCGACTTTCGATAAAATTATCGCCCATGAAATTATTAGACGAGCGAGGAAGGTCCAGTTAAGAAGCAATTGTTCAGGAAAACCAATGCCATCAGTAGAAAATAAAGCCAGGTTTCCTTTTGTTCCTTTTTAATAAACGAAAACAACAGACAGCTCTCGGAGCTGTCTGTTGTTTTCGTTTATTGAAAGTTACAAAAGGACACTTGGCTTTTTTATGGAAAGCTTGAGGGCGCGGTGGCGTTGCGGTAACCGGTTCTCGTCAGATCACCGAAGTTACGCAACGTTGAGCCCGGTTAATCATTGGATGGTTGACCGTCTGAGCGATCAATTCGGACTCCCGCGTTGTGTCCTTGGGCAAGGCACTTAACCCCGATTGTCCACATGGGGGCATGATGACGCCGTGTACTAAGGCGTACTGCACGTCGATGGTACGCATGTCTTCAACCAATCTAACCCTGCCTGTGCTGCAGTGCTGAGTTACGATATTAGGGAGCTGGCAGCTGCTCGTCGTTGCTCGGTGGTTCTCTCCGGGTACTCCGGCTTCCTCCACCCGTAAAACTGTCACGGTCATGATTAGGCATTGTGCATAAGTATATGACCTTAAACACCAATGAATTATGGAAAGCTAATAGGAAGCAACCACTTCACATATAATCCGTTATTAAGAATATCTGTCAGTATCACGCCTACCATTACCAGGTAAGGGTCACTTTTGGCTCTTTATTTAGCAAATGTGTTTTTACAGCAGCCTGCTCCCTTTTATTTTTCCCAAAGAAATTTAGCAAATCTTACCCCACAAACGTTTATATTAATGGAAAGGATAGTGTCAGTACAATATGTCAGATAATGAACAGAAAAAGAGTTACAGAACATGAAAAGATGGAGAAAACGCCGTTTTTTATTTTTTAAATGGGTTTCAACAGAGAATAATAGTCAAACATTCAAAATGATTTGGGGAAAAAAGCATCTATATTTTCACAATACCATACAGGAAATAGCTTGACGTTTGTGAAATGATGCCTACATCGATGATACAAATTCGCTAACTTTTCGAAATTTCAATTTTTATATGAAATTCCCATACCATCAGTGTTAAATGTATTGAGAGCTTTTGGAAATTAAGAGGAAACAACTCTTCGATAAATCTCGTAAACGAAGAAAACTGTCAGCCACGGTTTTCGCCTAAATGAATGGATTTCAGCATTGAGGAAACGTTTGTAGTTAGCGTTCAGATGACACAAAGTCAATGAGTGGGTATTGTATTTTTAATCACAGACCACCCTCATACAACCAAATGTAAAATACATTCGCATGTTCCCAGTCGACAGTATAACATGCTGTTACGATCAGGAAAATATGCTTCTGAGTTTAACCTCTGCTATGTATAGTGTATACAACTGGATTGCAGGAACGTCGATGAAAAATGTCGCAATTCCACCACCTACACCCCTTCAAGATGGCGCCATGTTAACCTTTTGGACCCGAGAGAGACTTTTCCGGTCCAGGAACATGGTAAATCCTAATTTCATTACGTAAGGTGGCTGCTAAGTAAATGTGTTGGGTACACCAATCAACATTTTCAACGTGCAGCCTTCGGGCTGCAAGTTGAGACTAATGATATGAACTCTTCCGATTGATGCCATTGGACTGATATGGAATAGACTACCAGGGTTCAAAGGGTTAATTCAGGCAGTAACTCTTGTTATAAATGACGGCTGGTGACATAAAGGCTGTGTAACAGCTTTCAGATAACCAAATGAAAGCCTAACGCGAAAACCGGTAACACAATATCAATGTTCCAATCTCGGCACTTGTTTTTTGTCAATAACACGGAAGCCTATTGGTGCCAACATGTGTAGCGGGATGGGTGTGTGTGTGTGGGGGGGGGGGGGGGGGGGCGAGCATTGCGAATATTCGTAATGTATTGCGAATATTCGCATTCAACATTGCAAATATTCACATTCAACATTGCGAATATTCGCATTTAACATTGCGAATATTCGCAGTCTGCATTGCGAATATTCGCATTCAACTTGGCGAATATTCGCCTTTAAAAAAAAAAAAAATTGAAAACTTCCGAGAAACAACTTGTTGTTGATTATGCACTGCAGTTCAGACGCCGTGGACTGGTGTGGCGCAGAAAATGCCCCAAAATGACTTCGAGCGAACGCCAAGATGTATCGCAAACCAGAGGCCAATACTGTAGAACTTTTACAGTTGTATTTCCAAGAACTGTTTTTTCCAGCTATGACTTTAAATGGGTTGAAATGAACCATTAACATTATCAAAGGTGTGGCAATTTGCCAGTTGTTGGCAAATTGCCATATCTTTTAAATTGCTAATGATTTATTTTAGTCAGTTATATTAATAGGTAGCAAATACAATCCTAGAACGTACAATTGTAAGAATTTTATACTACTGACTCCAGAAAATCACCATTGCTGTCGTTGCAACATATTCGACGGCACTTCTTCTCAGTACAATCACAACCCCCGTCAAAAATACGAGCCACAGTGCAGGGCAGGAGAGAAAGTGGGGGACTGGGTGGTAACCCTCTGACCCGGAACTTTGTGGACTAGGGCTTGGCCCTAAAGTTCATAATTTTGGGGTCAGGCCTGGGTTCCCAAAAGTTCTGACACTTGTCCCAAGCCTGACCCCCGAGCCACGATCGAGGAACAGCAAGATAAGTTGCCCGTCGTATTGGAATACTAGTTGACTGTTATATATATACATATGCACCAGACTCGGTGTTACCACTCCAAGAATTGTGCAGTCAAAGGCTATAACTCTAGGTCACTGGATACTAACTGATGAACTTGCAAACTTGAAATATGCTGTTAAAAAAACCCATTCTGACGGTCAAAAGATAATGTGATTTTTCACTCCAAAAGCTGCCAGAAGTCTCCATTTAATAACTGATTTCAGAATTTTCTTCCCACCCCTCACATCATCGCTTATTTCTTCAGCAACCGCGGCATCTGCATCAGTATCCAGACCCTATCGAAAGGAGGCCATCACAGAATTAACCATGGGATCCGAATTTCCTCTCTCCGGACCTGCCTGTGTAAATGGCGTCGAACAACCAATTCCCCACTTGTCAGAAGCATACATTGTTTTGCGTGAAAAACACTTGATCCAAGCCAAAATATGCGCGTGCCATACAAAGCGAAAGTGACTGGCCGAGAGTGGGAGATTTGATGAACCCTGATGTTATACTCCATGACAATTCAGATTCTTCAGATTCAGATTCTTTATTCTCGGTACATATACGTGTAAAATGGTTACAAATAAACATACTGCACAAATGTAATGAGTAATATACCATGGGAAGTGGCATAGCCAGATTGGCTGTCTACCTGCCACCCCCTGCAAGATGGGGTGATTGCAAACAGAATGGGACTAAATGAATGAACTTAGAACCAATTATGTGACACATGATGGAGAATGACGATCGATTCATTTTTTTCTGGGCTGGAGATTTGGTGCTTCATATATGCCCGCGGAAAGATGGTGCTTCAAGGTTGGGAAGAAGCAACCTGCTTATAGGACTCCCTCCACTACTCATCATAACACCTGAGGGCGGTAACAAGTCCCATCGTGAAGTTTCCGTATCGTTTAGACTGAGACAAAGAGGTAGGGCTTGTTGTTTGGGCGTGGAGTCTGCTTTAGCTGCATCATCATCGTAGGATGACGAATGTTATGATTTATTCGTTTAGATTATTTTTTGCAAGTTCTTAATTGTGTACATATAGTATTTTACATTGCACAACTGTAAGGAGGAAGCGCAACAGATTGCACAAGACGAGGATTCCGATGAAGACGCAGAGCATGACTTTGACAATTTCCTAGTTTACGAAGTGTAATCGGGGCAGTAGGTATTATTGTAGCTGACATAACTGGAATATGAGGAAATGAATGTGGAAGTTAAGTGTTCTTAAGCATGCTTCTGTCGCTAATATTACGAGTTGTGTCGTCCAGAGCATTCCATAGTTTCGGGAAGGAGTATAAAGGAAGTCTATCCAGAGTTTGGGTCCGTGTTTTTTCTATCTACAGCAGGCCCGACTGTCTGGTTGTCAACCAGATGGATTGTCAATACTTTCACTGTATCATTGAAAGAAACCGGTAATGTGCCGTTCTGCCAGTCAAACACGAACAGTAGTGCATGTAGCTTAAACAAATCATCAACCTTGGCTATTTAGGTTTCTTTAAACAGGGGATCTGTATGAGAATTGTATTTTTTGTTATTAATTATTCGTAATGATCGCTTTTGCAAGACAGCTAGTTTTTTGATAGCTCTTGAGTTGCCCCATGCCTGGATTCCGTATACCAAATGGCTATGCATGAAGGCGTAATACAATGTTTTCCGAGCTCCGTGAGGGAGGATATTTTTAACTTTGTTGAAACTATAGTTTGCGCGTGCTATTTTCGAGCATAATCGGGATATGTGAGCCTTGTAGGATAAGTGTTCATCAATGCTAATTCCTAAAAATTTCACAGATTTTTCCGTTACAGTGGCCGCAACATTGTTAATGTTTTGGTTATTTATTTTTACCTCTTGACAATGATTATTGTTCCTACCTTTATTTGGATTAAGTATGATATGTGAGGTTTTCTTAGCATTCAGCATTGACTGGTTCACAGAGCACCATTCGAATAATTTCTGAAGCTCGTCATTGAAATACGGTGTGATGGGATTATTGTCGGAGCTCGGGTGGTGTGCAGTGGTATTATCGGCAAATGATAAAAAATTAAGTGATGTTGAGTTACTTATATCATTTATATATAAAAGAAAAAGAACAGGGCCTAAAATCGAGCCTCGTGTAACTTCAGAACCAATTGTTGGCGACACCTCGGATGCCATATTTTCCCAGTTTATCTAATACTATTTCGTGATTTATGGTGTCAAAGGCCTTTGACAAATCCAGGAACAGTGCTAAGGTGCTGTTTTTTATTTCCAATTGCGATGCTTTTAAGGAGCTGAAGAACTGGATGAATAGCGCTATGTCGTTTCCGGAACCCGTATTGGTGAGGGTATAAAATATTAAAACTATTGAGGAAATTAGTTAGTCTCACTTTCATGAGTTTTGTCATTACTTTTGAGAATACCGGAAGTATACTGACAGGTCTGTAATTTGTAAAGCTGTGCTTGTCACCCGCTTTAATTCGCGATCTTCATCCTGTCTGGTACTTTGCTGTTAGGAAAGAGCTGTTAATTATATGTGTTAGAGGATCCAGTACTTCGTTTATCGTTCTCTAAAGAAGACAGGAAGACAGGTTTGGGGGCGCGGTGGCTCAGTAGGTAGAGGTGCAGGCTGCAAGCCGAGAGGTCCTCGGTTCGAACCCCACCTGCGGCTATCACGTTGTGTCCTTGGGCAAGACGCTTCACCCCCATTGCCCATGTGGGGGCACGGTGACGCTGTGTACTAAGGCGTACTGCACGTCGATGGTGCACCTGTCTTCAACCAATGCTAACCCTGCTTGTGTGGAGTTCGTATGTTGGGGAGCTGACAGTTGCTCGCCGTTGCTCGGTGGTTCTCTCCGGGTACTCCGGCTTCCTCCACCCGTAAAACATGTCGTGGTCATTATTAGCCACTGTGCAGAAATATGTGACCTTAAACACCAATAAATAGAAGACAGGTTGTGATATCATCGCAGTCTATAGATAATTTTGGCTTCATTTTATTTACTACTCGGTTGACTTCTGCAGGATTTGTGGGTATTAAATAAAGATTATTGGAGGCATTGTTGTCCATGTAGTCTGAGTAGGACTTATTAAGTTTCTGAATCTGTCCGGATGTGTTTTTTCCAATGTTGATAAAGAAATTGTTGAATTCTTCTGCGATGTCATGGGACTCGCTTAACTTGATGTTGTCCTGGATGAAGAACGAGGGTAATCTGGCTTCACGTTTCCCTTTATTGATGGCTTCGTTTAAAATCTGTCACGTTCATGGCATATTGTTTTTGTTTTCGTTTAGGATATCTCTATAATAGGTAGCTTTACAGTACGTGGAAAAGTGGATTATCACTAAATCACTCGCAGAGTGGAGATTCCACCCGAGCAATAATTGCAAATTTGTTGCAAAGCATAACCAGCACAAACAAAGTTTCAGCCAATGGACCTCCGGGTTAAACCCGGAGGTCCATTAGCTGAAACATTGCTTGTGTTTTTTGTCGACATGTACAAAATTTGAAAGTTATAGCTTGGGTAATAACTCCACTCTGCGGGTGATTTAGTTACAATCCACTCTCCACGTACTGTACATTGTTTTTTAACCTTGTCGAAAATTCTACAGTAGTTTTTATCGTTTTGTGAGTTCCTTTCGGTAGGAGCTTTGAGTTTTGTCTTGTAGAATTGTTCTTTATTGTTGGTGGATATTACAAGCACCCTTTTCATCCAGGGTTGTTTTTAATATTTTTTTTGTTTTGGCGAACATGTTTGAGAGAAAATATTATTTCATAAGCTTTCATATAGATGTTTAGAAAGGTTTCATATGACTCATTGGAACACTTCGATTGCATTACAGGATTAAAATCACTTTGCGAGATAAGTGTTTTGATTTCAACAATTCTTTCTGCATTTATAATTCGTTTTAGTGTAAAGTGTTATGCATCTTTTGGTTTGGGTTTTTCTTCAATTTAAAAAACACCAAAATGATCTGACACGTCAGATATGACCATTCCAGGTAGTGCTGTTTAAGAAACGTTATTAGAGAAGATATGATCTATCAGACTAGCAGAAAGACAGGTTATCTCGTTGGCTTGGTGATATAAGGCAGAAAGCCCTGACTGAACATGTGAATGATGAGATTAACAAATTCTTCCGTTTTTGAGTGTGTAGTTGCATTTAGAAGGTCTAGGTTAAGATCCTCCACAATATAAACTTTTTTATTTTCGGCATTCAGAACATTCGTTATTTCATTTATTTGTGATAAGAAGAGGTTGATGTCGGCTTTATATGGGGAGGGGAGGGGGGTCTATAGATGACGCCAATAATTCTGGATTGATTTTTATCTTTAATTTCAATAAATAGAGATTCGAAAACATGGGGAATGAAGAATGAAATATCATTGCGAACTCTATAGGGTATTCCTTCTTTAATATATAGACCAACCCCTCCTCGACCATCACCATTCTCGTTTAATAATCGGGGCATAGCCATCTAGACTGAACGACATACCTGAAGGAATTTGGAATATTTCGGTAAGTCCTATTATGCCGACAGTGTACGTTCCTGTTTGTAGGTCATATAACATGTTTTGGAAGGCATCCCAATGGGCCTTCAGGCTTTGGCAATCGAGATGGAATATTGAGAATCCTGCGCCTATTTTACAAGCCGTTGACTGAAAATCATTAGGCGAAAAATAGTTACAGTCACTTGCGCGGGGTTTATATGGAGATTCATCATTTTCTGTTAAGGAACATACCTTCTCATTATAGAGCTGTATAAAGTGGTACTCTGCGTCTACCTGCACCTCGTTGAGTGTAATGTTACCCGCCATTACTCACCAACATTCTACCATCCTTTCACGTAAATATACAAGACATAAATAGAATATATTTTTCCAAGATGAAAATAAAAGGAGGTTAAGGCCCAGACATTGTTGAACCGTTGGGGAGGTTGAGACGATATTTCTTTTTCATTTCTTGTCACAGTCTGTTGAAGTAATAGTGTGTAATTGGGAGTTTGTTTGGAAACAAAATTACTCTGTACAAGCAGGATAAAAACACTGTAGTTTATATACTAGTACGTTGGGTGCAACATCACCCCACCTAACATCACAGTGATATGGTATCTTGAATGGGTGACTGAACAAGTATACTACTCAAAGTTTGCTAAGCACCAAGTATATCCAACTACTTGTTTTACATTTTAGTTGAAATATTTGCAATGAAAAGTGTATATATTTTTTATTTAATTATATCTTAATGATTTGAGTACAGAAATTAAGAATTTATTTGTGTTTGATATTATTTTTTAGCTTTTGAATACGATAACCATGGAAAATGGATATTATTGGTAAAAGAGGAAATTTTTTCAATTTCCAAAAAAGTTGACGGAGCGAACTGGTATGGGTTCAATATCGAGTATGAGATCCATTACTGTTAATTACATCTTGACAACGCCTTCTCGTGCTCCCAATCAGATTCCTGGTGGTCGTTTGTGGGATGTTGTCCTATTCTTGGACCAGCATGGAACTAAGCTCCTGGAAACTTCAATTGAAATTGTAAAGAAAGCCATTTTGCAACATTTCTCACCGCAAACCGGCTCCACAAAATAGCAAAGAGAACAAACAGAACCCGGGCACAATATATTACAGCTGGCGTTTTACCTATGGATAGGTTATGAGAATTAGATATGGCTAACCGTTCATTCAGCTAATCTTTTGATCAACCATGTTATTGATTTTTTAACAGTAATCTTAAAAGGTCTAGTAGCAATACGCGATTTCAAGACAAAAGACTGTTTTTTAACTCTTTACCCAACGAACGGCCAAAACCGGTCGGCGCTATTCTAAAAAATCGCCAATTAATTTTCATTATATTTTCATTTTTTGTCTCAAAAACATAGGTCATGACCCCTCCTCGGAAGAGCTCGTCGAGATCGTTCCAAAGGGGGGTCATAACCTATGTGTTTAAGACAAAAAATGAAAAACATTAGTTATTCAAGAATTTTGTTTGCAAGTATCGTCTGCTTTTCATGTTAGGTAAAGGGGTTAAATTAAAAGACACGACATAATGTATGTATCTGAAACTAAGCCAGGAACAAAGACAACTAACACAGGAGTGGGGCTCTGCGAAGCGCTTCGATATTCGAATAGGATTCGAATTGTTCAAGGGCTTCGATTCGATTCGAATATCACATATTCGACTTTTCGAATCCTCCCAATTAGTTTGAACATGCTCACAGAGAGGAAACTGTAACATCATTCTTCCGGTGTATTTCACCCACAAAGTCGACAAATCAGCATCGCAGCTCGTATTAACGTCAGAGTATATGAAATTAGAAAGACACCGGGTTTTCCCTCGCTCATCATATGCACCCGGAGTACCGGCCGAACATGTGGAAATAGCCTGTGTTAAGTGAAGGGCCATGAAAGTCAACAGAGTTACTCCCCATTAACAGGCAAAAGGAGAGGGGGTGTTTACCGACACTATTCAATTGTGCTGATGTCGGAACAAATCGCAACGAAGTATGCTGAATACCTCTTCGTCGGCTCTACCTTCTGAACCTGACGTTATAAACTATATATCATAGTTCTGACTTCAGGCCTTGGAATTCTAGAAAATCAAGGAGTGCAAAACAATTGTCCTCCTCAGATTGCCTGGGAGTGCAATTGCACCTGGAATTTTAATGCGTATACTTGTATGCTATTTTGCTTAAATTCACTTCGAGGTATTACTATTGTACTTATATCATTTCAAGGTATTACTTTTGTAATACATCACTTCAAGGTATTACTATTGTACTATATCACTTCACGGTATTACTATTGCACTGTATCATTTCAAGGTATTACTATTGTACTATATCATTTCAAGGTATTACTATTGTACTGTATCACTTCAAGGTATTACTATTGTACAGTATCACTTCACGGTATTACTATTGTAATATATCACTTCAATATATTACTATTGTACTATATCACTTCAAGGTATTACTATTGTACTATATCACTTCAAGGTATTACTATTGTACTATATCACTTCAATATATTACTATTGTACTATATCACTTCAAGGTACTACTATTGTACTATATCACTTCAGGGTATTACTATTGTACAGTATCACTTCACGGTATTACTATTGTAATATATCATTTCAAGGTATTACTATTGTACTATATCACTTCAATATATTACTATTGTACTATATCACTTCAAGGTATTACTATTGTACTGTATCACTTCAGGGTATTACTATTGTACAGTATCACTTCACGGTATTACTATTGTAATATATCATTTCAAGGTATTGCTATTGTACTATATCACTTCAAGGTATTACTATTGTACTGTATCACTTCAAGGTATTACTATTGTACTATATCACTTCAAGGTATTACTATTGTACTATATCACTTCAATGTATTACTATTGTACTATATCACTTCAAGGTATTACTATTGTACTGTATCACTTCAAGGTATTACTATTGTACAGTATCACTTCACGGTATTACTATTGTACTATATCACTTCAATGTATTACTATTGTAATATATCACTTCAAGGTATTACTATTGTACTATATCACTTCAATGTATTACTATTGTACTATATCACTTCAATGTATTACTATTGTAATATATCACTTCAAGGTATTACTATTGTACTATATCACGTCAGGGTATTGCTATTGTACTATATCACTTCACAGTATTACTATTGTAATATATCACTTCAGTGTATTACTATTGTAATATATCACTTCAAGGTATTACTATTGTACTATATCACTTCAAGGTATTACTATTGTAATATATCACTTCAAGGTGTTACTATTGTACTATATCACTTCAAGGTATTACTATTGTACTATATCACTTCAAGGTGTTACTATTGTACTATATCACTTCAAGGTATTACTATTGTACTATATCACTTCAAGGTACTACTATTGTACTATATCACTTCAAGGTATTACTATTGTACTATATCACTTCAAGGTATTACTATTGTACTATATCACTTCAAGGTATTACTATTGTACTATATCACTTCAAGGTATTACTATTGTACTATATCACTTCACGGTATTACTATTGTACTATATCACTTCAAGGTATTACTATTGTAATATATCACTTCAAGGTATTACTATTGTAATATATCACTTCAAGGTATTACTATTGTACTATATCACTTCAAGGTATTACTATTGTACTATATCACTTCAATGTATTACTATTGTACTATATCACTTCAATGTATTACTATTGTACTATATCACTTCAAGGTATTACTATTGTACTATATCACTTCAAGGTGTTACTATTGTACTATATCACTTCAAGGTATTACTATTGTACTATATCACTTCAAGGTATTACTATTGTACTATATCACTTCAATGTATTACTATTGTACTATATCACTTCAATGTATTACTATTGTACTATATCACTTCAAGGTATTACTATTGTACTATATCACTTCAAGGTGTTACTATTGTACTATATCACTTCAAGGTATTACTATTGTACTATATCACTTCAAGGTACTACTATTGTACTATATCACTTCAAGGTATTACTATTGTACTATATCACTTCAAGGTACTACTATTGTACTATATCACTTCAAGGTACTACTATTGTACTATATCACTTCAAGGTATTACTATTGTACTATATCACTTCAAGGTATTACTATTGTACTATATCACTTCAATGTATTACTATTGTACTATATCACTTCAAGGTATTACTATTGTACTATATCACTTCAAGGTGTTACTATTGTACTATATCACTTCAAGGTATTACTATTGTACTATATCACTTCAAGGTACTACTATTGTACTATATCACTTCAAGGTATTACTATTGTACTATATCACTTCAAGGTACTACTATTGTACTATATCACTTCAAGGTACTACTATTGTACTATATCACTTCAAGGTATTACTATTGTACTATATCACTTCAAGGTATTACTATTGTACTATATCACTTCACAGTATTACTATTGTAATATATCACTTCAGTGTATTACTATTGTTATATATCACTTCAATGTATTACTATTGTACTATATCACTTCAAGGTATTACTATTGTACTGTATCACTTCAAGGTATTACTATTGTACAGTATCACTTCACGGTATTACTATTGTACTATATCACTTCAATGTATTACTATTGTAATATATCACTTCAAGGTATTACTATTGTACTATATCACTTCAATGTATTACTATTGTACTATATCACTTCAATGTATTACTATTGTAATATATCACTTCAAGGTATTACTATTGTACTATATCACGTCAGGGTATTGCTTTTGTACTATATCACTTCACAGTATTACTATTGTAATATATCACTTCAGTGTATTACTATTGTTATATATCACTTCAAGGTATTACTATTGTACTATATCACTTCAAGGTATTACTATTGTACTATATCACTTCAAGGTACTACTATTGTACTATATCACTTCAAGGTATTACTATTGTACTATATCACTTCAAGGTATTACTACTGTACTATATCACTTCAAGGTATTACTATTGTACTATATCACTTCAAGGTACTACTATTGTACTATATCACTTCAAGGTACTACTATTGTACTATATCACTTCAAGGTATTACTATTGTACTATATCACTTCAAGGTATTACTATTGTACTATATCACTTCACGGTATTACTATTGTACAGTATCACTTCAAGGTATTACTATTGTACTATATCACTTCAGTGTATTACTATTGTAATATATCACTTCAAGGTATTACTATTGTAATATATCACTTCAAGGTACTACTATTGTACTATATCACTTCAAGGTATTACTATTGTACTATATCACTTCACGGTATTACTATTGTACTATATCACTTCACGGTATTACTATTGTACTATATCACTTCACGGTATTACTATTGTACAGTATCACTTCAAGGTATTACTATTGTACTATATCACTTCAGTGTATTACTATTGTAATATATCACTTCAAGGTATTACTATTGTAATATATCACTTCAAGGTACTACTATTGTAATATATCACTTCAAGGTACTACTATTGTACTATATCACTTCAAGGTATTACTATTGTAATATATCACTTCACGGTATTACTATTGTACTATATCACTTCAAGGTACTACTATTGTACTATATCACTTCAAGGTATTACTATTGTACTATATCACTTCACGGTATTACTATTGTACTATATCACTTCAGTGTATTACTATTGTACTATATCACTTCACGGTATTACTATTGTACTATATCACTTCACGGTATTACTATTGTACTATATCACTTCACGGTATTACTATTGTACTATATCACTTCACAGTATTACTATTGTACTATATCACTTCAGTGTATTACTATTGTAATATATCACTTCACGGTATTACTATTGTACTATATCACTTCACGGTATTACTATTGTACTATATCACTTCACAGTATTACTATTGTACTATATCACTTCAGTGTATTACTATTGTAATATATCACTTCACGGTATTACTATTGTACTATATCACTTCACGGTATTACTATTGTACTATATCACTTCACGGTATTACTATTGTACTATATCACTTCAGTGTATTACTATCGTACTATATGCAGCTACAAAGTTGAAAAATTAGCACACATATCTTCTCATTATTAAAAATGTTGCATTCAATTCTTATGTGACTGTCTTCTACGCTCAAAATGTATTGAAATGCGACAAAGAATGGATCGTGAATTATTGTGAATCAATGCAACATTAACAAATGATAATTGATTTTAACTGGTTAAAGGCTAAATTAATTTGGGTGGTCTGAATTTGTTTGTCAGAATTTGTTTCACTACAAATTTTTGGAGAGTGCCCACAGGCACTCTCCAATAATTTGTCATCAAAGAAATATATATAAACAAACTAATATTTGCGTTTGACTGAATATGAAACAGGAGCGAGGAAAATGTTGGCTGTTGTTCTGGTGCCCCCATTTTTCTGAAAGACCTGATAGTGGCTTCAAGGTCTCAATCAGTTAAACACAGACCCAAACAGGTCTGGCATTCCAGAAAATCAACACAGTATTACTATTGTAATATATCACTTCAGTGTATTACTATTGTAATATATCACTTCAAGGTATTACTATTGTACTATATCACTTCAAGGTATTACTATTGTAATATATCACTTCAAGGTGTTACTATTGTACTATATCACTTCAAGGTATTACTATTGTACTATATCACTTCAAGGTGTTACTATTGTACTATATCACTTCAAGGTATTACTATTGTACTATATCACTTCAAGGTACTACTATTGTACTATATCACTTCAAGGTATTACTATTGTACTATATCACTTCAAGGTATTACTATTGTACTATATCACTTCAAGGTATTACTATTGTACTATATCACTTCAAGGTATTACTACTGTACTATATCACTTCAAGGTATTACTATTGTACTATATCACTTCAAGGTACTACTATTGTACTATATCACTTCAAGGTACTACTATTGTACTATATCACTTCAAGGTATTACTATTGTACTATATCACTTCAAGGTATTACTATTGTACTATATCACTTCACGGTATTACTATTGTACAGTATCACTTCAAGGTATTACTATTGTACTATATCACTTCAGTGTATTACTATTGTAATATATCACTTCAAGGTATTACTATTGTAATATATCACTTCAAGGTACTACTATTGTACTATATCACTTCAAGGTATTACTATTGTACTATATCACTTCACGGTATTACTATTGTACTATATCACTTCACGGTATTACTATTGTACTATATCACTTCACGGTATTACTATTGTACAGTATCACTTCAAGGTATTACTATTGTACTATATCACTTCAGTGTATTACTATTGTAATATATCACTTCAAGGTATTACTATTGTAATATATCACTTCAAGGTACTACTATTGTAATATATCACTTCAAGGTACTACTATTGTACTATATCACTTCAAGGTATTACTATTGTAATATATCACTTCACGGTATTACTATTGTACTATATCACTTCAAGGTACTACTATTGTACTATATCACTTCAAGGTATTACTATTGTACTATATCACTTCACGGTATTACTATTGTACTATATCACTTCAGTGTATTACTATTGTACTATATCACTTCACGGTATTACTATTGTACTATATCACTTCACGGTATTACTATTGTACTATATCACTTCACGGTATTACTATTGTACTATATCACTTCACAGTATTACTATTGTACTATATCACTTCAGTGTATTACTATTGTAATATATCACTTCACGGTATTACTATTGTACTATATCACTTCACGGTATTACTATTGTACTATATCACTTCACAGTATTACTATTGTACTATATCACTTCAGTGTATTACTATTGTAATATATCACTTCACGGTATTACTATTGTACTATATCACTTCACGGTATTACTATTGTACTATATCACTTCACGGTATTACTATTGTACTATATCACTTCAGTGTATTACTATCGTACTATATGCAGCTACAAAGTTGAAAAATTAGCACACATATCTTCTCATTATTAAAAATGTTGCATTCAATTCTTATGTGACTGTCTTCTACGCTCAAAATGTATTGAAATGCGACAAAGAATGGATCGTGAATTATTGTGAATCAATGCAACATTAACAAATGATAATTGATTTTAACTGGTTAAAGGCTAAATTAATTTGGGTGGTCTGAATTTGTTTGTCAGAATTTGTTTCACTACAAATTTTTGGAGAGTGCCCACAGGCACTCTCCAATAATTTGTCATCAAAGAAATATATATAAACAAACTAATATTTGCGTTTGACTGAATATGAAACAGGAGCGAGGAAAATGTTGGCTGTTGTTCTGGTGCCCCCATTTTTCTGAAAGACCTGATAGTGGCTTCAAGGTCTCAATCAGTTAAACACAGACCCAAACAGGTCTGGCATTCCAGAAAATCAAAGGGTGCAAAAGGTTGCCTCCTCAATTTTGTTTAGGTGTGCAATAAGCGTGCAACACTCCTGCACTCCTAAAGAATACCAGGCCTGTGACTTTCTCCATTAAATATAGCAATTAAGAATTTTATATATCTATTTCGTCTTGGTGTCTTCCTCTTTCCCTGTGATAATACTTCGATGGGTCCGATATCCGTTCTTTCTACGCTAATTGGTGTACTTTGGATATACAACGTAAAGAATTTTTCATAGTGTTTCTTGACAGGTTATTTGCTGCAAAAACCATTCGATTCAGATTCGATTCGGATTCGAACCTTTTTGCAAGAATCGATTTGAGCCAAAATACACAGAACGACACACGCGTGCGAATGGCTTAATCGATAAGTTCGAGCGCCAGCGCGGATGGATAAAACGAGAGGCCGCAGACCTCGAGCTTATCCTTTCGCGATGGCACAAGTGCCATATCGATTAACCCAAACACACGCGTGTGTCCTTCTGTGTTTATTACACGCCTTCACGTCTATAAAAACAATTATTAGAAGGACAGTCGGCAATTCATTTGACAACTATCAACAAAAACAAGACATTTTATCGCCAGAAGTAGGAGATGTGGTAAACGACCAACATTGGTGGGATCTCATGGGGGATCTCAAATGTGACGTGATAGTCACGTGTGCCAGAGGCGCCATGTTGTGTTGGTATGGTAACCCGCGTGAGCGGCCATCTTGTGACGTCATCCCCATAGTGATAAGTGGTCCTAGTGCGCATACGCAGCGCGTGTTGTTTGGGTGATACGTGTTTCCGTCGTCCATTTTGTATACTGGGGGCCGCCTTCTTGGTTTTTATGGTAACACGTGGTTCCTATGTTACACAATGGCCTACAACAAGACAGGGGTATGCTTGGAGGATGTGTTCCTTTGTACAGGCGTAATTTCCCGATTCGTAGAATTACTACAAACAACCTGGCAATCCCTCCAAATCACCAAAACTACTTTATTTACTACGGATTCCCCATTTTATCGGCTTAGTATGTAGTGGTATAGTACCGAGGGGCACAGGGGGTAAGTTCGATTGAATACGAATATTTTTCTGGCTTGGATACTTCGTAGAATTACCACAGACAACCCGACAAGTTGTACTATTTCGAATTCTTTCAGAATTCTTTCTCTGCTTCAATGCAATAGCTTTCGTCTACCTGGACATGTTGCATGGTCCTGTAACATACTCCAGTAGAGTAGAAGAGCCTATCGGCTGGAACAGCTTTGCTTATTATTACTATATTTAGCTTTTCCGGTCTGTTCTAGTTAGTTCTGACCCTATTCCAAGTACTCTTGTTGTTTCATTTATCTAGATCACCCAATCAGTTCACTTTACTGGCGCTAACTAACCAGACAGATTGCTTCAGCCCCCGTAATCTCTATGCAGATTTATCTCCCCTTATTACAATGAAGTCCTATCCGATTCTAATCATCTCTATATCCAATGGCCACGTCCCATGGAATCCCTTTTCCATGACCAGAGACGTTTCACAAAAAGGGATTCCATGGGACGTGGCCATTGGATATAGAGGTGATGAGAATCGGATAGGACTTCGTTGTAATACCTCGGTACTATAGCACTACATACTAAGCCGATAAAATCCGTAGTAAATACAGTCGTTTTTTGTGACTTGGAGGGATTGTCGGGTTGTTTGTGGTAATTCTACGAATCGAGAAATTACTCCTGTACAAAGGAACGCACCCTCCGAACATACCCCTGTCTGGTTGTAGGCCATTGGGTAACATAGCCCAGGCGGCCTCCAGTATACAAAATGGACGACGAAAACACTATCACCCTAACAGCACGCGCTGTGCATACGCACTAGGACCACTTATCACTATGGGGATGACGTCACAAGATGGTCGCTCACACGGGTTACCATGACAACACAACATGGCACCTCTGGGTCACGTGACAATGACGTCACATATGAGATCCCCCATGAGATCCCCTCAATGCGGGTTTATTTACCACATCTAATATCGCCAACCAATTTTGCGAGGGAAACTCGTGATACTATTTCGTCCCCTGAGTTCCAATGTGTTCTTTGTGCCCACTGGCACATTTATGTATTTATTTATTGGAGTTAAAGGTCACATACTTATTCGCAATGGCTAATCATGACCGTGACAGTTTTACGGGTGGAGGAAGCCGGAGTACCCAGAGAGAACCACCGAGCAACGACGAGCAGCTGCCAGCTCCCTACTCGCACATAGAATACTTTGGAACTCCTGGGACGATTTTCAGCTATCGCTAGCAATTCAAATTGTAATTGCGTTGCACGATTTGTAGAAAATTCCAGTGATTCTCAAAAACATAGGTTGTGACCCCTCTTTGGAACGAGCTCGAAGAGCTCGTTCCAAAGAGGGGTCATAACCCATGTTTTTGAGACAAAAAATAATGAAAATTAATTTGAGATTTTTGTGAATAGTGCTGACCGGTTTTGACCGTTACGCATGGCGAAGAAAATGTTCACCTTGATGCGATTCTCTATAACATTACCTCCCCTTAATTTGGTAAAGCTGTTCAGGCATTTAACTCTGAGAGAAATGGGAACTTCATATAAAAACTTATTTTTTTTAATATTCGTGTACTTTTATCATCGATGTGCGCATCATTTCACAAACTACAGTTCTTTTCCTGTGGCGTAGTATAAGCAAATAAAAGCTATCTTGTTACACTTTTTTCCCGTCAATTTGAACATTGGACTATTGTTCCCAGTAGAAACCCATGGAAAGGACAGTGTCTGTATTATATGTTAGGATGCGCTCGATGCTGTTTTAGTGAACAAACAAAAACTTTCAGAACATCAAAAGAAGGTGAAAACGCCCTTTTCTTGTTTTTAAATGGCTTTCAACAGATAGTAATAGTGAAAGTTCAAACTGACTGGGGGTTGTAAGTAAAAATCCAGCTTCTGTATTTTTATATAACTCTTCGGAAAAATGCTTGAAGTTTGTGAAATGATGCGCACATCGATGACACAACACGAGAATCGACTGAAGCATGGTCATTAAGAAAGTTGGAGGGCGAGGGTTTCTGTCACTTTCGTCTCGAGTGGGTCAGTGAGTGTTAGTTTCCTTCGAGGGCCAAAAGTGAGAGTGGAATGGGTGAAAAGGAGGAAATGCGGAATTTGCTTTCTGGAAGTTTCTCCGATATCTTCTTTGATCTGGAATGGAGAACTATTTCGTACTTGCACGGGCGGCCATCTGGTAAAGACTATCTATACAGAAAATTCAGACGGTTCATTCCCACTAGACCAATTCCCTTTAGACCAATTCCCACGAGGCCAATTCGCAAAAGACCAATTCCCCTTAGCCCAACCCATGCGTTCTACTTTTAAAATAATTCTATATCAATAATTTGATATATTTATAAATACGAGCTCGTTCCAATGAGGGGTCATAACCTATGTTTTAGAGACAAAAAATGAAAAAAAATAATGAAAATTAATCGGCGATTTTTGAGAATAGCACTGGTCGGATTTGGCTGTTTACGTTAGGTAAAGGGTTCAATAATATAAATATCTTTAATAATGAAAAGTAATAAACAAAGTAATCGCTTGACTGGACTGGTTACGTGAAATAATTCATTCGAGGCGAGGGACTATATTGTAAAAAACTCGTGCGCATTCGCGCACTCGTGTTTGTGCAACGTCCCTCACCTCTCATGAATTATTTCACGTAACCAGTCCAGTCAAGCGATTACTCTCTATGGTATACCCCATATAACCAGATAGAGTTCATTTGGGGACTCTAACCCTTGTACTTTGCCTGCGGCCACGTGCGGTCTCATTTTCTACCAGCGGTATTATTTTAGAACGACCTGTCTCGTTGTTTTCTACCTGCGATCTTATTTCTGTACGACCGGATATTCAATGTCACCTGCAAAAAAAAGTGGGTCGAACTTTCTGGTCGGATTGTTTTCGTTTCACTGTTGCAAAAACACTTTAGTAGAGGACATGAAGGCATATATATGTATTACAGATTGCGTTGCCTGTATCGTTTAAAAACAATGCACGGGAATGAAAATAAAGCAAAACCAAATTAAGGAGAATTACAAATATTCGTTTCAGATTTTTGCAGAGGTCCATTTGTTATCAACTCAGTCTTCCTCATAGATGAGATACAACGTGAACTGCGTCAAAAATCGTCCTAACTGTAACGCGCGCATGCGCGTTAAATAAATTACGAGGGCTAAGTTTTCTGAACTCCATATCCTAAAAGTGTGTCAACCGTGGACGGTCGTGACAACCGTTACTTATTCCCAGTTTTATATTCGACATTCGTTATCAACCGAATATGATTCTCACGTCCCCCAGCCGTGACACGTTCTTCTTTGAAGCCCAACTGATTCTGAGTGATAACATTGTTGTCTTTCGGGTATTCAATTATTATTCTTAAAATAATTTCCTTGTTGAATAGTTTCCCAATATTGCTGATAGCCTGCTGCCGGCTATTTCCCCATAATTGTTCGGATCTTTTTTGTCACATTTCTTACACAAAGCTAAAAAAGTGATTGGCTCCTCCTCGGGGGAAATAGTTGGATAAGAGAACTTTGTTGAGTTTAATTACTTCGTCTATAATAAAGGATACGTAGTTTTCGAAAAGTTCATTGAAAATGTTATCAATGCCGGCAGCCCTTTTGCCTTTTTTTTTAGCTCAGTACGGAAAAATAAAATCTCTTATGTAGATAGTTGATTGTAGTCAAACGGGTACTCACATTAAGTTTACACGGATCACCTCGGCTGACTTTACCAGGTGTCAGCGATGGTGGAATTTTGCAAAATAATTCAGAAGAAATTTATCAATAAATAAAGTAAGTAACTGGTAGGAGCCGCCGTCGAATAAATATAGTTAATCCTTTCCCTATCTTCATTTAGATTAGATATTTGCATTTCATCGAACCTTTTCTTTACATTTCTCAAATAAATTCTATTTTCTTGCTTCGTTAATTTCTTATAACTTTTTAAACTGTAAAAATTCCGATAAAAGCGACAGGTCGAAAGGATTGTTTTTCATTTCTCTAATCGTTGGAAACGTGCAGTCTCTAAGTTCCTGTCAGTCACAAACTCGGAAATCAACCCAAATAAACTGGGTTGAGTGAATATGAACCCAAATGGGTTCATATTCACCCAACCCAGTTCATATGGGTTGATATTTTAACCCAACCGATTTTAGCGTGCTCAGATCCCAGTCGAACCACTGTCTTTTCCTGACATCGTTTTTCGGTACTACCTCCGTAAATGAACAAGTTATGATTGATGGTCTGCATGAGTTCATGGGGTCATATTGTCAATTTTTTTATCACTGGAGTTGAACCCTTTACCTAACATGAAAAGCAGACGACACTTGCAAAAAAAAGTCTTGAATAACAATTATTTTCATTTTTTGTCTCAAAAACACTTTAGACACCCAGGATCACCTCGTGTCTGACAGTCTTACTGGTGGATGAAGCCGGATTACCCGGAAAATACCACCGAGCTGCGGCGAGCAACTGTCAGACTCCCTAACGAACTTACTTCACACACAAGCAGGGCTAGCAGTGATTGAAGACAAGTACACCATCGACGTGCAGTACGCCTTAGAACACAGCGCCTCCACGTGGACAATCGGAATTAAGGATCTTGTCCAAAGACACAACGCAGTTATCGCTGGCCAGGATCGAACCATGGACCTTTTGGTTTAAAGTTCAATGACTTCACCACAGAGCCAGCGCATTCCAGCCTATATTGTATTACGTTTTAGTGCCAGGGTTTAACAGAGTGTGAGTAGTGTTTTGTATAGGTGCGTTCGCTTTGGCTAAAATACTGTGGAAAAATAACAGCGATGGTCTATACCCATGGTGCTGGATGGTGATCGAATGATCACATCACTCGAATTTGTTGCTTTTGTCACGCATATGTCGATGAATTTACAGTGTCGAGTTTGATATCCCACCCTCGCAGTAGATCCCTCAGGGTATCAGCAAAGCACCTGGTCCTTTCAAATGGTTATTCGTCGAGTTTTGCAAAAGAAAATTTAGCTTTAGTTATTTAATTTATAGGGAGAATGTTATACAACTTATATTAACCTTTTAACCAACGCAGACGATATCAAAATTTATTAATTTAAATATCGTTTTTTAATTTTTTTTTCGAAAAATTGCAACAAAACCATATCATGTGACCCCTCATTGGAACGAGCTCGTCGAGCTCGATCCAACGAGGGGTCACATGATATGCTTTTTTGAAATTTCTCGAAAAATAATATTTTTTCAGCTGCTGAATCTGCATATTACGCGGGCGGATGCGGGCGATTCGTTGGGTAAAGGGTTAACGTCTCTTCCTGGCATCAATGGTGCGGGTGTGTTAAATGACCTCCGTGGCCAGAACTACGAGGTCTTTAGCTTGCACGGAGTATCTGTATCTCCACTGAGGGACCAGCCATCTTACGGCTCATCCTGATAAGATGAAACGCTGTAATAAGGTCCGGTTATACTGAGCGCGAACGCGAACGCGAACGCGACCGCAACCGAGACAGCGACCACGGCGACTTTCCGCGCGAACTGTCGTTCTAACTTAATGCGGCAAGTCGCGATAGTGACTTATAAAATTAGATCAAAGTTTTCTTCATTCATGAAACTATGGAAGAGTATGCATCAACCGACAGCGACTTGGCCGACATCTTGGGGGTTATACTTGCTGCTAAAGAGGAGGAAACGAAGGAGACACAGACGTCTTTTTATGCATACTGTTTTCCAGAGAGACGTTCTGTGTATGGCGAATTCCATCATTTCGTACTGGAACTTCATTTCCATGCACACAAGTTCGAACAGGTCTTCAGAATGACAGAGGATAAATTCGACTACGTCCTAGAACTGATAGAGGAGGACATAAGGAAGAAAGACACAAACTTGTGGAAGACAATTCCTCCAAGAGAAAGGCTTGCTATCTGCTTAAGGTGAGTTTTTCGTTTCATTAAATTAGTCTTAAAGGGAAAATAAAACACAATGCATAAGATTATATTGGTTTTTATCTGATATTCGCTTCTGATTGGCTGATTCACATTTGTTCGCGCGATCCTTTCTTGAAAACTTCGCTCTGGAGGCAATTTCCACAGATTTCCGCGCGAACAAAAGTCTCGTCGCGTTCGTTATGAGTATGAACGACTCCATTGAAAGCATAATGGATCAAGCTAATGCGAACGCCGTGGTTGCGGTCGATTCGTGTTCGTGTTCGCACTCAATATAAGCAGACCTTAATAGCATAAACCCAACTATTGATGCTTCCAGTGAATGTTCGGTCACCTCGTAAATCTTCTGGAATGACGACCGACCCCTGAACCTCTGTAGTTAGAGACCGGCGTACTTATCCACTCTGACACCGCTCTCTATACACAGAGAATAGTAGCAATCAATGACAAAATGTACAACAAATCGCTCAGGAAGATCAGCAATAAATCATTCCTACAACCACGCTTGGGCGGCGGAGGGCGGAGCCGGAGGGGGTGACAGGGGGCAGGTGCCCACTCCCCACTTTTTCACCTATTATAGGTACCCGAACGGCATTTTCCGAAATAACATATACAGCCCCTACACTACGCATCACCTATACATATATGACCACACTGATTTTCAAGATTTTATTGAATAAAAATAGAAAGCTCCAAATGGTGCAAACTATTTCAAAACGGGGTTTCAAAGTTATGATTAGCCCTTTGAACCCGAGAGGGGCTTCCCGGCCCATGAACATGATAGTTTATAAATTCATTAAGTATGATAGCTGATAAGTGAATATGTGGGGAATGTGTGGGGGAAGACCAATCAATATTTTCAACTGAGGCAGCTCACAGTCGACTATTAACATATTTCACGATTATGTACAAAGCATTCGCAACAAAATCGATGATTTAAAGGATATGCTGATAAATATGACATTGTTTGCTTGACCGAAACTCATATCGAGGAGTCTTTTGACTCCTTGAACATTCGTATTCCTGGCTTTCAAAACCCCATAAGACGAGATAGAAATCAATATGGTGGTGGTATCGCAGTGTATTTCTCTGGTGAAATTTATTTCAAATGGCTACAGACACTGCAGTTCGACGATGATATTTTATGGTTTGTGTCGGTACGGTGTCTCGGTTTTTGCTTTGTGTCACTTATAGATCAGAAAACCTGTGCTGTCCAAACTATTGGGACTCACTTAGTGACAAACTTGAAGAGGCTCTATCAATGAATCCGTCTGTAATAATTCTTGGTGACCTCAATTGTGACCTCTCCAAATTTAATGGCCCGCTGCAAAACATCATAACTAGATATAATTTGACAAACGTGATCAATGAACCTACACGCATAACCCATAGAACTCAGACATTACTTGGCCCAGTACTAATAAGTGATGTTGTTGAGGTAAGAGACTCGGGCACTTTGGAATTTGGTCTCTCAGATCATAAAGCCACCTTTGTAGATGTATCGGTAACACGACAACATGATAGGTCTATACAAAGAATAATCTGGAATTATAAAAAGGCTGATTTTGAGAAACTGAATAATCTACTAACTGAAGTCGACTGGGAACAGCTAATATACAATCATGTTGATATTGACGTTTCTGTCCAAACTTTCAACTCTGTTTTCATCCAGCTGACTGAAGCCCGTGTTCCAAAACACGTGGTAACAATCCGCAAACACGATAAACCCTGGTTCGATGGTAACCCCAGAAGAGCAATACGTCAGAGAGATAGGGCTCGAGTCAAGGCCAAAAAATTATTGAACATGGAAATATCGTGGCAAAAGTATAAAACCATTAAAAACAAGGTAAATAATATGAAAAGAGTAGACAAAAAAATCTATTTGGACAAACTAGACGAATCCCTTACAATACATTCTTCTCCTGGGCAGTTTTGGCGGGTTGTTAAAAAATTCTTGAATAATTTCTCAAATGATTCAGCAATACCTCCCCTCCAGTTACAGACCGATTATGACACAAAAGTAATTGAGAACGACGACGAAAAAGCTGAAGTTTTAAATAGAACGTTCTTAGAAAATAGTAAAGTGTAAAGTAGATTCACCTGGTCATGACCTGCCCCCCTTCGAGCCTAAAAGTGCTTACCATTTATCGGATATAACTTTTACTGAACAAGATATATATGACATAATAAAACTGCTACCCGCCAAAAAGGCAAGTGGACATGATAGCATATGATAGCAACTCCCTTTTTACAAATACCAGACCGGTTTTCTCCCACAAAACAACACAGTCTACCAATTAAAAGAAATATACCACAGTTTGTGCTGTGCAATAGACAACAAACTATTTACTTGCGGTGTGTTCTACGATATTTCTAAGCCTTCGACAGAGTCTGGCACACTAGGATTATATTCAAGTTAAAGCAATATGGTATATCGGGGACACTCCTTTAGTGGTTTGAAAACTACTTGACTGATAGAAAACAACGAGTCTCAGTTAACAATTATTATTCAGATTATAGAACTGTTCCTGCTGGTGTCCCCCGAGGATTTGTTCTTGGTCCTTTTCTCTTCTTGGTTTATATAAATGACTTTGCAGACAACTTGATATCACTCACAAGATTGTTTGCTGATGACACTTGTCTTAGCAATAGTGCCCCAACTACAACTGACATATCTAGCGTCGTTAATAGGGATCTATGCACAGTAAACGATTGGGCACAAAAATGGCTAGTTAAATTTAACGCTGAGAAAACAACATCTGTATTGTTCACTTTAGCTAGAGATGTCACTTATCCTAATATAGTTTTCTCAGGAACGTCTCTTAAATTTGATGTCGAGCACAGATATCTAGGCCTAATTATTCAAAACAACTTATCCAGGGATAAACACATTGATGCAATATGTAGGAGAGCCTCCTCAAGACTGTCCCTATAAGAAAACTCAAATATTTTATGAATAGAAACACACTCGAAAGGATGTATCTCTCGTTCATTCTGCCAATACTTGAATTTGCTAGTCCCGTTTGGGACGGCGCCAGAGCGTGTCACTTGAAACGTCTGGACGACCTACATTATGATGTTGCACGGATCTTATCAGGGTTAACCAAATCAGTTCCACATGAACAACTATTATTAGAAGTGGGTTGGCACGCGCTTCAACAACGTAGATATGTTAGGAAAATGTGTGTATTTTATCACTTAAAACATGGTACGGCACCCGAGTATTTAACAGACCTTCTTCCACCGCTTGTTGGGGACCGTTCGCAATACAATCTGAGAAATACGCCAGATTTCAGCCCCTACAGTATTCGGACTGAAGTCATGAAACGTTCTTTCTTTCCAACGTGGGTGTCGATAGGGAATTCATTGCCAACCCCAGTAAAAAACAATAAACTATGACGAGAATTCAAATCAGAAATCAGCCCTCCACTTTTCAAGCCACCCGGTTATTTTAATACAGGGAAGAGAAAGCTGAATTTTATTCACAGTATGATCAGAAATCGCTGCAGCGACTTGAATTCGCATAAATTCAATAATTACATATCTGACTCACCTTACTGCTCATGCGGACCATTCACTGAAGACGAACATCATTTCTTTATGGTGTGTGGTTTCCACAACTTTGACAGAGCAGAGCTTTACGTTGTAATGGGGCGGTTTGGCATAAACACAGTTGACGAACTCTTGTTTGGCGTACCGTCCCTAAGATATTCCGAAAATGTAGCCATCTTTAGAGCTGCCCAAAAATTTATCGGTGATTCGGGTCGTTTCAACAATTGTGCTTAGTTGTCATAGCACGTGGTAACACACAGAGAGTTAAACGTTTTAGGTCATTGACACGGTACGTGGAGGGCGGATTGCTTCTGCTCCGCGGTTGGGTGGATGACTCTCCCGGGATATTAAAAACTTTAAAATGAATGCTCAAGGGTGTTGGCGGTTTCTCTGCCCATGGACCAGCGGGTGTAACCCGTTGGTCCGTGAGCTGAGGGTTTGTCTATAAATGAACGTCGGATGAGTGATCCGCCTATCGCGGTTCGGGGGATTGTTTGCGACCTGCGGATCCAATACCGTACATCGATCGAACAGTTGGGTTCTATCATTCTAGCATTAACATAATAGTGGTAGCTTTCTGGTTACTTTTTTTTCTTCTTCTCTCTACCTTTTTATCTCTCTCTTTTTTCTCTACTTAGTTCCTCAATTTAAATAAGTAATTATGTATCATTTTTGTTTGCTCCGCCATTGTATCAGAATTACATTATTGTAATATAGAGGAGGGAAAGCTAAGTGTGAAGAACTTGTCCTCCAATCCTCTTTGCTAAGTATGCAAATAAAATATGTTTAAACTAATATTTTCAACGTGCAGCCCTGAAGCTGCACGTTGAAAGTGTTAATTGGTCTGCCCACAAATAATGAATATGGCTTCTTCCAACTGCTGCCATTGAATCGATATGGAAGATACCACCAGGGTTCTAAGGGTTAAGTAAAAACAAAATAAATATGCTGAGATTAGTGTCTTAAATAGAGTGGGTTCAAGGGGGAGGGGTAGAGTATATAAATTTATATAATTTGGATGAATACACCGCTCCACCACCATTGACAGCCCCCCCCCCCCCCCCCACGAAGAAAAAATATTTTCCATCCTACACCCTTGCGGTACCTAGAAAGGTGTAACCCCCCCCCCCCCCAACACACACACACACTTTTTTGGAGCTTCCGCCGCCTCTGCAACCACGGCTGACAATTTTCATCATTGGAAGAGATTTACAAAAAATTTCTAAGGCTGTCAATAACTTTGAACACTAAGGGTATGGGAATTTCATATAAAAAATTAAAATTCGAAATATAAGTAAAGATGTATCATCGATGTGGGCATCATTTCACAAACTTCAGTCATTTTCCTGTAGAGTAGTATAAAAATACAGAAACTGGGTTTCCTCACAGCTTTTTCCAAATCATTTTGAACGTTTGACTATTATTCTCTGTTGAAACGCGTTGAAAAATAAGAAAACGGCACTCTCATCATCTTTTGATGTCCAGTGACTTTTTTCTGTTCGTTGTATCAACAGTATGCGCATCGTGACATGTTTATTTATTTATGGGGGCTTAATGACACTTTCGGCAGCCAGCGTCACCTCATGTCGGAGTCGTGTGTTACGCCCACTTTTGTAGTAACTGTCCACTTTTGTAGTAGCTCACCACTTTTGTAGTAGAAAACGCCCACTTTTGTGGTAGCTCACCACTTTTGTAGTAACGCCGCCCGCTTTTATAGTAAAATGAGGTCTCCACTTTTGTAGTAACCATTGCCCACTTTTGTCATAAAAAAACAGTCACCACTTTTGTAGGAACTATTTTACCACTTTTGTAGTAACATTTTCAAAAACTGTTTGACTTTGAAAATTTTGAACAAACCATTTCATTTCAGATGTCCACACGAAATGATCAGATTTTCATCATCATCATTTTATTTTAGGTTGAGCTCTCTTTGTTGAGATTACCATGACAGGAATATATTCGGTCCGTCCGTTCGTCTTTCAGCCAGCACTATGGGCATATGTGGGTGGGGTGTCAGGTCGTTTTAAAAAGTTTTGTGGGGTTTCTATTTGTGATTACATATTGTGTATTTTATATTCAAGTATGTCGTTGTGTGATAAGGCATGCCGCTCATTGAGTATGTCCTTACATTTAGCCAATGCTAACCCTACTTCAGTGAGATTAGTAACTTAAACAATTTGACAGTGACTCGTCTCTGTCCGATAGTTCTCCCCCCCCCCCCCCCCCGTGACACTGTCCAGCACTCTATGACTCTGGCTGCTTAAGTGTTTAACCAAAATTAATCAACCTTGGCATTTCCCAAGCGTTACAAAAGGTTTTGACGATACTATGTTTTGGCAGTTTCATTTCAGATTCACCCTTTTTCATTCAGATGAGAAGGGTGTGAACTGACAGGGACTTAGATCAAAGATTTTCAGATCGACGAAACATAACTCTCTGCCCAAAGTTTCATAGGTTAATTCTTTGTAATTTTGATAACATAACATTTCGAACAGACCGGATTCCCTGTGCTATTCTTTGATGTTGAGGTGCTGGTCCTTTGGGGGGAAATCAAAGTTGTCGACTTCTATCATGTCGAAATGGTAAAGATACGCGAAGTTGCCGATTTCTATCATTAAAAAAGACGCCCCTGCAGCAAAACCATAATAATGACATTTTTGCAATTTTGCTTTTTAGTGGGCTCTTTTTTTATAACTGAAACTGCATCTTTGCGCTATTTTTCTTGTAAAGAGAAGATTATTTTTCCCTTGTGAAGAGAAGCTTTTATTGCGATATTTAATCTGAAGACGAATATTCAATACAGGTGAGTATTAC
This sequence comes from Pictodentalium vernedei, assembly GCA_031216915.1. Lineage (NCBI taxonomy): Eukaryota > Metazoa > Mollusca > Scaphopoda > Dentaliida > Dentaliidae > Pictodentalium > Pictodentalium vernedei. The sequence continues at coordinate 494,678,132 of CM062295.1, forward strand.
GTACATAATTATGCACGCATGCTTTCAAATTAAACATCGTTGGCACATGTAGGAAAATCCTGTCGAGGAGAGACTTACATAGCGATGAGCAGGGGTGGTGGTGGTGGTGGTGGTGGTGGGGGGGGGGGGGGTTAGGTCCCCAAAGTCAAAGATGAGAGCGCTTGTCACAAATTCTTAGAGAACACTTCGGCTGTTATAAGGGGTTGCAGGAGATCAAACACTGACATCTGATTTAGGAAACAGTTTCCGTGGACCAAAACATAGGTGAATGATCAAATATATGGAATGTTTGAATACTTTTCATCTCCGTGGTGTGGTGCGATGAGTTAAGTCATGAGAATTTTCCGTGATTTGTACGTTTGCTGGAAAGTTTGAGATTCCTTGGAGGTAATTTGGTTGTTTGTTACAACTACTAACCAATCAATCAATTGTTATGTTCATAATATGAATATAACAGTTGGTTGATTATTTTGTAGGTCTTCCTGGACCAAATAGGCCATTTGTCCCCAGACGTCAAATATGGAGGGAATAATAATTAATGAATGAAGTAATTAAAAATGCCGCTCAGGATCACCGATCCAATGTCGAGTTGTGACAACAGTTCCTCGCACCAAGGCCAACACACCTATGAAGTTTCATGACTCTAGGTTGAACCACTATCAAGTTCTCATCCGGAAACCAATTGTTGCGATATATTATGTTCAAGGTCACTGTGACCTTGACCTTTGACCTGGTGAGTCCAAGATCAATAGGGTTCTTCCTCGCACCAAGGCCAACACACCTATGAAGTTTCATGACTCTAGGTTGAACCACTATCAAGTTATCATCCGGAAACCAATTGTTGCGATATACTATGTTAAAGGTCACTGTGACCTTGACCTTTGATCTGGTGAGTCCAAGATCAATAGAGTTCTTCCTCGCACCAAGGCCAACCCACCTATGAAGTTTCATGAATGTAGGTTGAACTACTATCAAGTTATCATCCGGAAAGGAATTGTTGCGATTTACTATGTTCAAGGTCACGTTGACCTTGACCTTTGACGTAGCGAGTCCAAAATCAATAGGGTTCTTCCCCTCACCAAGACCAATCTACCTATGAAGTTTCATGAATGTGAGTTGAACCATTATCAAGTTATCATCCGGAAACCAATTGTTTAAGATTTACTATGTTCAAGGTCACTGTGACCTTGACCTTCGACGTTGCATGTCCAAAATCAATAGGGTTCTTCCTCCCACCAAGACCAACCTACGTATGAAGTTTGATGAATGTGAGTTGAACCACTATCAAGTTATCATCCGGAAACCAATTGTTTACGCCCGCCCGCCCGCCATTCACCAAACTATAAGTCGAGTTTGACTTCGTCACAACTCGACTAATAATTATTTATAGTACTGAGATAAGATGAAAATGGTACATATATGATTGACGAAGAAATGACTGTCGGAAAAGTGGCGGTGGGTCCTTCCATTTGAGCGTATCCTTGTTTCTGGCTTCCAGGGGCTCCCGGTACTTGATTTCAGAGTAATTTAGATATAAGCAAAGCCTTGGACTCCCCCCTCCCCTTCCCCACATTTTCCATTACTTACATGTATACACGGCCCAGTGTTACTTTTTTCCGAGCCAATCTAAGGGGCTGAAAACAGTTTCTTTTTTGTTTGTCTCACGTCTTGGGCCCTACACTCGAAGCCCAATACTCGCATCACTTAAAGCACCAGTTACAGAATATAAGTTAGAACCATTATCATTGTCTCTTCTTGGTTAGCATGTGGCACGAATACCTGGCAGAACAACAGATTAGGTACTTCAATACCTGGCTAACATTGATCCCCATCATTTCAATTCTAACATAAACGATTTTTCGTACGAAAAATGATTCAATGCACACAATAATGTGTTTTTATTTATTATGAGACAAAAATAGACATACAAACTTCATTTTGAAAGAGCAATTCAATGTCTAGTTATCTGCTTGTTTTGCATTTTTCTGTCGAAACATAGCTTATAGGCTCTCATTGTAACGTGCTCGCCGAGCTCATTCCAGTTAGAGTCATAGAGTATGTTTTGAAAGTACAAAGTGAAACATTTATTAATTTGGCAGAAATGTGTTTTTTTTTATTATTTTCCATCCTGGAACACTAAAAGGCTCAACGAGCGTTTACCAGTAGAGGATGGGAACTCACATTCTGTGAGCGAAAAGTGAAAGTTTCAATTGTATTATTTAACAACCGGAAAAGGCAAACCGTTCTTTCATAAACTTGTAACCTTTAATGTTCCCGCGCACATGATCATGTTTCTTTCTTCAGAAGATATTGCAAAATAAGAAACAGAACACCGGCGTCTTCAGTATTCTTTGTTTTAACCAAACTGAATAAAATGGAAGCGTATTAGTGCCACATCTAAAAGAAATGAATGATACTATATGTCCTAAGTTAGAGATACCGAGATAATAACTCGTGATTGAGAGATACTAAGTCATAATTAGGAAATAATAACTCCTGTTTAGGAAATAATTAGTCCTATAATTAGGAGATAATATGTCCTAATTGGGAGATAAGTCCTAATTAGGAGATATGTCCTAATTAGGAGACGATACCTCCTAATTAAGAGATAATAACTCCTAATTAGGACTTATTAACTACTAATTAGGAGATACTATGTCCTAGTTAGATCTTAGTATCTCCTAATTAGCAGATAATAACTACTAATTAGGAGATAAAAGTCCTAATTAGGAGACACTAACTCCTAGTTAAGACACAGTAAATCCTAATTAGGAGATAATTTGGTATATAATTCCCGAATCTTCCCTTCAAACACAATTTGATGGTGTCGTTTCGGCACGGTCCTCAATTTTTTACAGAAACACCAGCCGCCAGGCATTCGTTATAAAATTTGCTGTTTACATTTTGTACCTCTAAGATAAATGATCACCCCCACCCCACCTCAATCCATCCCCGTGAAAAGTAGTAAAAATAAAATTATATATACACTCTGTTTCCATTTATTTCTTTCGAAGTATAAATTTTGGCGGGGTGACTTATGACTCCAGACTGGCTCCTCCTTACCTCAGACTGACATTCTTAGAGTCGAGTTCTGACCTCGGGCAGACTTCTAACTCCAGGACCGACTTCTCCTGACCTATCGGGCCGACAAGTGCGGGCCAATTTTTCTGGTGCGACTTCTCTGGGACCGATTTCTCAGAACCAACTTTTTCAGACCGACGTCTTCTGGAATGGGTGAAAGGGGTGGGGTGGGATAGATCTTCTGTATTCACTGGGCCACCCTTTCATGATAGACGCGAGTAGTAACACGGGTGTCAATAGAACACGTTTGTCCCACAAGACATGTTCACAAAAACGTTCTAGAATGTGAAGGGAATTTGGAAACGTTGTGACGGCGCCGACGTTATGACGTCATAAGAGGGTCCCAATTCTAGACTCCAGTTTGAATACATGCGGGAGGCCTATAGCGCGCCAGTATTGGTAATCGCTTCTATATACATAGAACTTCTCTAGGGATATGGGTATTGATGTGTGAATCAAATTCATAGAAATGGTCGAGGAGTACCTTTTAATATCTGGCACTGACGACTGTGGTAATGGCTTGGGCTGTCTGGGAGACTCTGTATAGAAATCTACAGAAATAGGTGTAGATGCATAAGTCTGGAAAAATATAAGTGGTCCGGGGGACTATTTTGTTGGGTTGGGTATGAGTATACATAGGTGGCCTACGGCGACTGGGCAGTTCTATATAAAGAACATCAACGACAAAAGCCTAAGGCCTACACCCTCGTTGCCAACCCCTTGTATTGCTTTGGGCAAGTTTGTCCCCTCTCCACTGGAGTTGAGAAATGTGGCCGGAGTAGCCCATCTCCTTCACTTTTATGTCGTAGTATGGCGCCAAAAGTTCAAATATCTCGAGAAATTCTATCTACTGTGGCAGACACAGGTTTACACAGGCGGTCTTCGGCGCGTCAGGATTGGTACAGACAACTCTATACATAGGGCATTAAAAGCAAAGACCCCATCCCACTGGGCGCTCCCCCGGAAAAAAAGCAATTACTCGTATACCTATGATCCTATTTTACCTACTTTGACTTCGTTGCCAGTCGTATGGGTTCACTACAGTACCCTATTTCCCTTTGTAGCCCAAATGTTTGTATTATAGTACGAGGTAATGTTTTTAGGTCCCGTTTCCTTAACTTTGACACCCAAAATGCATTTGTGAAAGCTATGAAAATGGGCGCGATGCTTTCATTTTCATACCCCCCATTTTGAGACGTATGGAAAATAGAACATTGCGCTAACTTTCATCGGTCTCATGGACTCAATTGCGGACACCAAAAAGCCTGACGCTTATAAATCCCTCTCTAAAAGGAGGTGCTAAAATTGGGACATAGATACAAATAGTTGAAATGGGGCGCTGGGACACCAAAATAGCGAAATGAGTCAAGGAACAGTATGAAAAAGAGAGCATTGTGCGCACATCCTAATAGCTTCCACAGACTCATTTTGGGCCGCCAGGGGCCTGCCTGATGTTTAGCAATGGGGCGCTAACATAGGGCGTTGGAATTGGGGTTACTGAGAACAGTGACTGGATAAATACCCAAAATTAGAAATTTTGCAGCAATTCAAATGCTGGAAAAAAAGACAAACCCCGTCTGTTGACTCATTTGAGAGGAAGGGGCATGATAATATTTGCATTGGCACTTTATCACTTGGTTATAGTACCGCCAAATTAAACATTATTATACAGGAAACTTGGAAATAGTGGCTCTTCATCAAAAAAGAGCCGGAGTGAGGGGGTGAATTGACGAAGTTATATAAAATATTTGATGAAGTGTATGTTTATGCCGACTAATAAAAATTAGTCAAAACTGAAAGCCGCTTAGAAGGAAGTAAACTTCCGAGCATGACGGCAAATTGATGAAGTTATATTTTATATATATATACATATACTAGCTGGGGCCCGCCTTCGTCCGAGAACGAATTAAATTGGCAGGTGTGTTGAACATGCGCAACTTGAGTGCCCCAGAAGACTACCTGATGAAAATTATACGTAATGCAACGTTTCGTCCAAACTGCCGAGTAGTTTCCTTGATCGTCACTGCGCATGCACGAAGACGGGAACACACCTCACTCCCGACGATGGCAAATCACTACCCGATGGACCCTACATACAAATCCTAAGTTTCGTCCGGATCGGCCCAGTAGTTTCCGAGAACGTTACTGCGCATGCGCGAAGACGCCCCCCCCCCTCCCCGGTCCGATGGGTGGAAAACCTTCCCGGGGCCGAACTACATTCGCACTCCAAGATTCGTTCCGATCGGCCGAGTCGTTTTTGGGTCTATAGCGAACAGACATCCCCCACACACCCAGACAAACAAGCTCAAATATATAGCAGACTAGACGGGGTGCCCGACTTCGTCCGGGTTACAAAAATCGTCACTGCGCATGCGCGAAGACGGGCACCCACCTCACAACCAACGATGGCAGATCACTACTGTGGTCCCTATATACAAATCCCAACTTTTGTTCCGATCGGCCCAGTAGTTTCCGAGATCGTTACTGCGCAGGCGCGAAGACGCCCTTCCCACCCCCGGTCCGATGGGTGGAAAGACTTTCCGGGACCGAACTACATACGCATGCCAAGTTTCGCCCCGATCGGCCCAGCTGTTTTCGAGTCTACAGCGAACAGACAGACACACCCACAAACGAACTCAAGTACATTGTAGACTAGCTCGGTGCCCGACTTCGTCCGGGCTTTTGTCACTGCGCATGCGCAAAGATTGGCTCCCACCCCTGCAAATCATTACCCGATTGACCGTACACACACCCGAAGATGGCGAATGAGTTTTTGTAATTGTGCATGCGCAAAGATTAGCTCCCACCACCATACCCTATAATGGCAAATGATTACCCGACGGACCATACATACAAATCCCAGGTTTCGTCCCGATCGGCAAAATAGTTTCCGAGATCGTCACTGCGCATGCGCAAAGACGGCCCCCTCCCCATATCTGACGGGGGAAAATCACTTCCCGATGGACCCTACATACAAATCCCAAGTTTCGTCCCGATCGGTTCAGTAGTTTTCGAGATCGTCACTGCGCATGCGCGAAGACGTGCCCCCCCCCCCGATTTCGAATGGCCCCCAAAACCTCCCCGGACCCGAACCACACACCCGTGCCAAATTTCGCCTCGATCGGCCCCGCCGTTTTCGAGTCTGTAGAGAACAGACAAACAAACAAACAAACAAACAGACAGACAAGATTACTCAAATATATATATAGATTAGCTGGGTGCCCGACTTCGTCCCGGCTTTTGTGCCCGCGCATGCGCAAAGATTGGTTTCCACCCCATAGCCGACGTTGACGAAGGACCGTAAATATAAACCCAAGTTTTGTCTCGATCGGCCCAGTAGTTTCCAAGATAGTCTCAGCGCATGCGCGAAGACGGGCCCCATCCACATCTGAGTAGCCTAAAACCTCCCCGGACCCAAACCACACACCCATGACAAATTTCGTCCCGATCGGCCCAGCCGTTTTTGAGTCTACAGAGAACAAACAAACAAACAAACAAACAAACAAACAAACAAACAAACAAACAAACAAACAAACAAACAAACAGGCAAACAAACAAACAAACAGACACGATTACTCAAATATATATATATAGACTAGCTGGGTGCCCGACTTCGTCTGGGCTTTTGTCACTGCGCATGCGCAAATATTGACTCCCAAATCATTACCCGATTGACCGTACATACAAATCCCAGGTTCTGTCCCGATCGGCCCAGTAATTTCCGAACTCGTTACTGCGCATGCGCGAAGACGGCCCCCACCTCACCTCTGAATAGCCTAAAACCTTTCCTGGCCCAAACCACACAACCATGCAGAATTTCGTCCCGATCGGCCCAGCCGTTTTTGAGTCTATAGAGAACAAACAAACAAACAAACAGACAAACAAGATTACTCAAATATATAACTAGACTAGTTGGGGGTGCCCGACTTCGTCCGGGCTACAGAGATAGCCAATCTTTGCGCATGCGCAGCGACTAACACGCCATAGCCGACGGTGGCAAAACACTACCCGGTGGAACGTACATACAAATCCCAGGTTTCGTCCCGATCGGACCTGTAGTTTCCAAAATCGTCACTGCGCATGCGCGAAGACGGCCCCCATATAAACACCCGACGGTGGCATATCACTACCCGATATTCCCTACATACAAAGCCCAAGTTTCGTCCCGATAGGCCCAGTAGTTTCCGAGATCGTTACTGCGCATGCGCGAAGACGGTTCTCCCCCCCCCACCCCCGGTCCGATGGGTGGAAAACCTTCCCAGGACCGAACTACATGATCGGCCCAGACGTTTTCGAGTCTATAGCGAGCGAGCGAGCGAGCGAGCGAGCGAGCGAACGAACGAACGAACGAACGAACGAACGAACGAACGAACGAACGAACGGACGGACGGACGGACGGACGGACGGACGGACTCAAATATATAGTACACTAGCTGGGTGCCCGACTTTGTCCGGGCTTTTGTCACTGCGCATGCGCAAAGATTGGCTCCCACCACACAGCCGAAAGACCATACATACAAATGCAGTTTTCGTCCCGATCGGCCCAGTAGTTTCCGAGATCGTCACTGCGCATGCGCGAAGCCGGGCACCACCCCATACCCGACAATGGCAAATGATTACACGATGGACCCTACATACAAATTCAAGGTTTCGTCCCGATCGGCCCAGTAGCTTCCGAGATCGTCACTGCGCATGAGCGAAGACGGACCACCACCCCACGTCCGAGTAGCGTAGAACCTTCCCGGGCCAGAACCACACACCCGTGCCAAAGTTCTTCCCAGATCAACCCGGACGTTTTCGAGTCTATACCTACAGACAGACAAATAGACAAGCAAGATTACTCAAATATAAAGATAGACTAGATGGGGGCCCGGGATTGTCACTGCGCATGCGCAAAGATTGGCTCCCACCCCTGCAAATCATTACCCTATTGACCGTACACACACCCGACGATTACGAATGAGTTTTTGTCACTGCGCATGCGCAAAGAATAGCTCCCACCCCCATACCCTATAATGGCAAATGATTACCCGATGGACCACACATACAAATCCCAGGTTTTGTCCCGATCGCAAAAGTAGTTCCGAGATTGTCACTGCACATGCGCGAAGGCGGGCCCCACCCTGGGTCCGATGGGTGGAAAAGCTTCCCAGGACCGGAATATATACGCCTGCCAAGTCCGGTCCCAATCCTTCCATTCGATTTCGAGTCTATAGCGAACACACAGGCAGACAGACAGATATGTGAAGACTGGCCCCCACCCAGAAACCTTCCCAGGACCAAACTACATGTGCATGCCACGTTTCGTCCCGATATGTCCAGACATTTTCGAGTCTATAGCAAACCCACAGACAGACGCACACACAGACACAGACACAGACAAATAAACTCAAATGTTTAATAGACTAGCTCGAGGCCCTACTCCGTACAGGAATGATTTACATGGACAGCTGAGCCGAGCATGAGCAATTTCAGTGGCCCAGGACACTGCCGGATGGAACTTACATACAAATCTCAGGTTTTAAGCCAATCGGCACAGTAGTTTTCGTGATTGTCACTGCGAATGCGCTAAGATGCCCCTCCCCCCCCCACACACATGTCCGAATAGATTAAAACCTTCCCGGGTTGTGGTGGGGGCCATCTTCGCGCATGCACAGTATTGATCGCGAAAACTACTGGGCCGATCGGCACAAAACTTGGTGTTTGTATGTAGGGTCATCGGTTAATCATTTGTCACCGTCGGGTATGGGGTGGGTACCTGTCTTCGCGCATCCGCAGTAACGATCTCGGAAACTACTGGACCGATCAGGACAAAACTTGGGATTTGTATGTATGGTCTATCGGGTAGTGATTTGCCACCATCGGCTCTGGAGTGGGGGACCTATCTTAGCTTTTGCTCTATGACGATCTCGGTAACTACTGGCCCGATTTGAGCGAAACCTGGGATTTGTATGTCGGGAATTAACCGTGTCGGCTATGAGGTGACAGCCTATCTTTGTGCATGCGCAGTGACGATCCCATCCCCACCCTCACAGACAACGTCGTGGTGAGCACGGACGAGCAGCTATCAGCTCTCCAACATCAAGACATACACAATCGACGTGCATTGCGCCTTAATGCACGGTGTCATTGTGACCCACATGAGAAATCGAGTTCATACTAACAATGTGTATTCCTTTGTCGACATTTGTGTAAGGAACGGGAAAATGATAAATTCGAAGATTTTAATTTTAATAATTTTTAGATGAGCTTAAAGAGTAGCTAAAACCGTATTCTAAAATCGCAAGCCTCAAGACCCCCCCCCCCCCCCCCCTATTTACAGAAGCCATAACAAGACGCATAAAACAGAGTTGCCCCTAAAATATCCGCACAAGCAATATTTATAGTATAATGCAATATTCAAGTATTCATGCATACTTGCAGACTGGCTGGGAGGAATATACCGATTGAAAATGCGTTTTATAGAATGGATATGTGCGGTCAGCTGCCACTGGACTGAAGGCGTCAACCGCTGACCACTTACCCAACATAAAGACGAAAACGGCCCGAACATTGACCACATTAAGCCTAAAATAGCCTTAAATATCTCCAAAATTTCTCGCAGACCTATTGAAATTTGGATATTATCAGAATCGGCTTTTTGGGTTCTAATGATATCCAAATGTGTATACAATGTGTAGTTTCATTGAACATAGGTGGAACTTATATTGGAAAAAATACGAAATTTAATAATCTCAATAAGTGCCGTGTTAGGTAAAGGGATAAAGTGCCAAATTTTTTTGCATGGATTTCCCAAAGCAATTGGTCAATGTAAGTTTGGGTCGAATTATACAAAGTTCCATCAGTGAGAAAGGGCAAATTCTATGATTTAACTCTGATCATATCGCGCAAATAATTTTAGCCTTTGAAAACTGGGAAATATTTTACTACAAAAGTGGTAATAACGTTACTACAAAAGTGGTGACTTTGTTTTTTTATGACAAAAGTGGGCGACGGTTACTACAAAAGTGGAGACCTCATTTTACTATAAAAGTGGGCGACGTTACTACAAAAGTGGTGAGCTACCACAAAAATGGGCGTTTTCTACTACAAAAGTGGTGAGCTACCACAAAAGTGGTAATTACTACAAAAATGGGCGTCACAGTCGTGACATATAAAACAGGCACTATCCTTTACATGAATATCACAGTCTAGAAGGTGAGATTTGATCATTTTTTTCCTGGAAAGAATAAAAACTTACAAACTACTTTAAATGCAAGACACTTCACCCCCATTGCCCACGTGGGGGCACGGTGGCGTTGTGTACTAAGGCGTACTGTTCATCGACGGTGCACTTGTCTTCAACCAATGCTAACCCTCCTTGTGTGGAGTTAGTATGTTGGGGACCCTGACAGTCGCTCGACATTGCTCGGTGGTTCTCTCCGGGTACTTATGCTTCCACCACCAGTTAAACTGTCCGACACGAGTTGACCCTGTCTGTCGAAAGTGGCGTTAAACCTCAATAAATAAATAAATAAATAAGTTACTTTAAACACACATTCGCTAAACAAAGAACCAAAGTGGACATCACTGTGAATGGGTTGCTTCTAATTTGCTTGCTATAAAAAACGAGTTTCCTTTTGTAACTTTCAATAAACGAAAACAACAGACAACACCGGGAACTGTCAGCTGTTTTCGGTTATTAAAAGTAATAAAAGGAAACTTGGTTTTATTTTTTACTGATGTCGTAGGCGTTTTCTCGAGAATTCCTTCCTTCCAAATAGAACCTTCCTCGCTCGTCTAATATTTTCAAAGGAGATAACTTTATCGAAGATCTATTTTTATGACGATACAAGTCAGGGGTGCTAAGAGGGCTGTAGAATTAAATTGTTGCAGAACCTTCTCGTGAATATAAGATAGGTTCGCGCACTATTCGGTGAATTGTATTCTACATACATATTATCGCTACAGTGAAGTGATCTGGGTCGTAGTTTCACGTCGAGCTGAGGAGGTCAGATCGCCGGATCGAACGAGCTGCCTGCTCGTTTGATCCGGCGATCTGACCTCCAAAACTCGACGTGATGTGACGACCCATATCTCTTCACTGTAGAGATAAAAGATTTATTATATGACTTATAGTTCAACATCGCATGCCAACGCTGCAACAAAAATTCCCCCAACCTTTTGGGGTAAATTGGATTGAAGTAAAAAAGAACTATTTTTGTTACTTGGTGTTGTCACGTTCAACTCGAACACTGACAGGTCAAAATTTCTCAGAAAAGCTTCTTCAACGTCCCAATCATCTCCACAATCCATTTTAATTGAGTTTATAAATCGAAAATTGAAATTTTATTTATTTTTTACGAAACCGGAAGCAATGTTTGCTTGCAGACGATACTGTAAACAAACCCAGACCGCCATTCGAGCGCACTCCAGCTGGTAGTAAAGTACTCTCTGAACCCGGAACAGCAAATTATGCGAATTCGAACGCACCCGTAAATAGTCCGTCATACTACAGTGATGCGAAATCGGATTCCACACTGTGGATTTTCCGGAGACCAGAAAAACATCGTCCAACAGTCAAAGTCATATAATAAAAAATGATACCATTCAAAATCTTAGTATTGAAAGGGTAAACAAAGGAATTTCACACGTCACGGAACGTCGATGTGTTACCCAGAATGCACCGTGAGGGTTGCAAGTTTTAAGAACGATGCAATGAAGTGATAATTAAATATTTTCAGTATGGAATATTGATAGAGTGTGGTGCCTATAATCTGAGACGTGTTGTAGAAAAAGACAACTACCATTCTCACCGCCATTCCCGACTGTGGCAACCACTTTTGTTATACCGCCCACTTTTGTTATACCTCACCAGTTTTGTAACAGCGATCGCCCATTTTTGTTACACCTCACGAGTCTTGTAATAGAACGCCAGCTTTTGTTATAGTACATTAGACCCCACTGGACATACACCCTCTATAAGTCTACCAAGGCCTCATGTGGTAAGTTTCGCCAAATGAAAAATTATACCACATTAAACATTTTAAAATAACAACTAGAATGTGGTTTACCACATTATCCCCCAAAACAACTTAAGGACGTCCTGGACGCATGATTTACCACATTAGGTACAAAATGTAAACACGGACAGACGGACGGACGGACGGACGGACGGACGGACGGACGGACGGACGGACGGACGGACGGACGGACGGACGGACGGACGGACGGACGGACGAACGGATGTACTTGTGAGGTGATTTCAGTGTTAGGTACGGGTAAAATTCCGCACCTGCGACCGTTTTTGCACCTCGAAAGTGGGTGTTTTGAGGGGCCGCTCCTCAGAAGAGGGGACTGGACCAGTGGTTAAATCACCGGATTGCACATGTAATGTCTGTACGCACAACTTGTTCACACACGTACTTCTGAAGTAGCCTGAACGGACAGACAAACGGGCTGACAGACAGACAAGCGTGTGGTCAGGCGGGTGGGAGGGTGGGAGGGCGGGAGGGCTTCGGGTGGGCTTCCGGGTGATCATCGGACAGCAAAGCTAGGAGGCAGGCAGGCAGACAAGCGGGCAGGCCGGCCGGTCAGCAGGCAGACAGCAGGCAAGCAGGCAAGAATGCAGGCCATCGAATAAAAACGAATTTGTGTTTCCCTTTTCCTTACATGTACGTTTCAAACACACTCCTACTCCAACCAAAATCGCTTTCATCAAACACACGTTAGAATAGGGACGAATGCAAGTTTTGATTTCAAGTATTACAAAAGCTGGCGATTTATATAACAAAAGTGGCTAGCTGTTTTTTTATAACAAAAATGGGCGATTTCTATAACAAAAATGGTGACTTCAAACTGTAACAAAAGCTGGCGTTCTATAACAAAACTGGTGAGGTATAACAAAAATGGGCGATCGCTATTACAAAACTGGTGAGGTATAACAAAAGCGGGCGGTATAACAAAAGTGGTTGCAACAACCGACCATAATTTTCATGGCAGAAATGTCAAACCTCACACCAACAGCAAGTAGAAATTCAATACCCTTTGATGGTAGATTTCGTCGTACTTTATGTAGTACAGTCGCCGTGGACTGTTCGTAATCCACGTGTGGGCAGTGATGACCAAGCATGCGTTTACCAGGTAATAGAAATCATCATGAGCAAAATTTTAATTAATGAAGCACCGGGTTTTACCCGGTGCTTCATTAATTACATTTTTGATGATTATTCCTATAACTAGTTTTTGGAATCTTATAATGTGTCTGTGACTATTTCCAATAGATATTAAGTAATTTTTATACCACATTTCATGTGATTTTCAAACTGGAGTAAAACGTTCATAATGTAGAACCCAAGGGTCATATATTTCTAACCTCACAATGAGGGGAGAGAGTGTATAGAGATTTCTTCAGCAGTTGAAAATTCACACTTACAGACGTTTGAAAAACAAACCCTGAATCCTTGATCCGCCAATAAATCTCTCTGGAGCTGACGATTCCGACTGGAACTTGGGGGCTCGACTTGCCCCACTTATCAACATTGCTACAATTAAAACAACTTTGTCGTAAATAGGCCGACAGGCATATTGAATTGTACCACTGAGAGATGGTTAAATTCAGGTTATGACACCCCCACATTGAATTGTAGATTTCAGATCACTTCCCAAAGCTTTAAAAATTATTGCCTCCAACGCATCTGGTGACAATTGCTTTGCTTCACACGTTACAAAGCATGTGGGTGACACAATTTTTATGGTTGACAGAAGGTTCAACAAAACTGGGATGAATTATAGATTATATGTAAATTATATCCTTGGAGCAAAAATCCTATTACCTTGAGAGCTGTCCATAGTTTTTACAACGTACTTATGTTTCACTGCTTAATAATTTTTACTTACATAGTTTAATTGCTTGTAATTTATATGAAACTGTCCCCTCAGGGAAAGTTTACTTTCTTTCCAGAACATATTTGTTCAAAGCTTATTGGGTGCAGTCATTTACAAATCGTCTTGTCAGATCGATAGGAATTAAGACTGAGGAGGCATTTGAAAGCGATTATATGGGTTCACTGGGGGTGGGGGGGGGGGGGAGGGGGCGTTGAGGTAACCGGTTCTCGTCAGATCACCGAAGTTAAGCAACGTCGAGCCCGATCAGTCCTTGGATGGGTGGCCGTCTGAGCGATCGATTCGGACTCTCGCGTTGTGAGTTACGATGTTGGAGAGCTGGCAGCTGCTCGTCGTTGCTCGGGGGTTCTCCCCTGGTACTCCGGCTTCCTCCATCCGTAAAACTGTCACCGACACGATATGGCCTTGGCTGTTGAAGTGTTGTAGAGACTATGGGAGTTCGTATATTTCTTTATTGGGGTTAACGACACTTTTTTCAACAGCTAGGATCATCTCATGCCGGACAGGTTTACACTGGCCAAGTACCATAAAACTTTTACAATTGCATTTTCTAGAATTGTATTTTCTGGTTATGACTTTAAATGGGTTGAAATGAACCATTAGCATTTTCAAAGATGTGGCAAATTGCCAGTTGGCAAATTGCCATAACTTTAAAAATGCTAATGATTCATTTTAGTCAGGTATATTAATAGGTAGAAAATACAATTCTAGAAGATACAATTGTAAAAGGTTGATAGTATTGGCTCGATGTGGAGGAAGCCAGAATTCCCGAAGAGAACTTGCTTGTGCCGAGTTAATAAGTTGGGGAGTCAGACAGTTGCTCGTCGGTGGTTCTCTCCGGGAACTCCGGCCTTCTCCATCTGTAAAACTCTCCGACATGATGTGTCCTTGAATGTTGAAAGCAGTATTCACGCGATCTGGTGCCAAGTTAGCCAGTTGCACTAAAATTTTGATTTGGCGTCCCAAAACCTCCATTGGCTAAACTTTTGGCACCAGGAAATCCACTGCAGCAGTGGAGAGCGAGATAGATGACGAAACCAAAAAAAAAAAAAAAAAAAAAACAACAAAAAACCCCCCAACTCATTGAAACCCAGTGATTTTGTCAATAAAATGCAGATATTGACAATATACCGAGAAACCGAACCGATACCGATATCATGAGCACACCGAAAACCGAACCGAACCAATCATTGAATACTCAAACTGCCTCAATTTTCAAATTGTCCAGCATTCACTGTTTATCAGGTCTTGTAGAGTCTTGGTAGCAGTTGAAGGGTTCATTTTCATGAAAGAAGTGGCTGATTTTCTTTTCAGTCTTTGTTAGCTCCCAGGGGCCTAACAGTTGTCCTGAAGTCTCACAAGACTACGACTTGTACGTGTCCAGCTGCTTAGCAGTGAGTTCTAGCCAAGTCTTGGCTGCCTTAAAAGGCAGCCAAGACTTGTCTAGAAATCACTACCCAAGTGCTTTGTCTATTGTCAGCAGAAAGATGGCACGGTCAGGGCACATGCTCCGAGATTGCATACGCCTGAAATAGGGCTTTAAATGTTAAAGTGTGTTTAGAACAAGTCACAAAATTACTGTAGATACGATTTGGTTTTGTAAAAGAATGCAACCGCTGAGCTCATTGACAGTGGCATTTGTGGTAGAATGGTATAAGAACAACTTATTCTGTAGCTTCCTGATGTGAATTTCTCTTTGGTACTATCAGCAAATCCCAGTCAAGTCAGATACCGAATACCAAAACCGACACCGAGGTATACACCCTCAAAAATACCGAAACCGATACCGAACTCAAAATTCCAATACGGTCCATCTTTAATAACGTAATCGCATGAAACAGTGTTTAGACTAACTGTCAAGGTTAATTGTCAGTGAATGGTAACGAGGCATTGTTTTTTTCTTCAATAAAACACTGGGTTATCAACTTTACAAAAGGCAGAATTTAATTAGATAAATAAGTATTATCGAATTAATTGCTGGCTTTTGTAAAGACTCGCGACCCGGAAAACTCGGTGGATTAACACTAATTATCCGATTAATTTGTTATTATCGAAGTGCAACAACGTTTGAACGTGCCGACATCATTCAGCTGATCATTGATTAACCCCCTGCACACTGATGTCGAAATATCTAAAGTTCAAGGTGCAAATTTTTCCCATAATGCAACTAGAAATTGAACCAGTTCAGTCTTGTTTGACAGAGCTCATTGAGCTCTGTCAAACAAGATTGAATTGGTTAAATTCCCAGTTGCATTATGGGAAAAATGGCTACTTGAAATCTGGATACTTTGACATCAGAATGAAGGGAGTTAAATCAGTGACATAGGTATAAATTAGGTGATCTCCAAAGTTCATTTTTCAAAACTCGATCAATTTATTTATTTATTTATTTACTGAGGTTTAACGACACTTTCGACAGCCAGGGTCACCTCACGTCGGACAGTTTTACGGGTGGAGGAAGCTGGAGTACCCGGGGAGAACCACCGAGCAACGGCGAGCAACTGTCAGACTCCCCAACGTACTAACTCCACACTAGCAGAATTGATTGAAGACAAGTGCACCATCGACGTGCAGTGCGCCTTAATACACAAGCTCACTGTGTCCCCACGTGGGCAATTGGGATGAAGTGTCTTGCCCAAGGACACAAGGCATTTGCCGCAGGTGGGATTCGAACCGAGGACTTCTCGGCTTGCATCCTGCATCTCCACCTACAAAGCAAACGCACTGACATTTATTTGGGTTAGACAGTGAAGAAACACTCCATTCGGCGCCAAAACACCTCGTTTGGTACCCAAATATCCAGAATGACTAAAAATGTGACACCAGACAATTCGTGTCATCGTGAATTAACCACGAAACAAAACAACCCCCACCCACCCCCACCCCAAATTAAAAAAAAAAAACACCAAGACGAACATCCTTTTCCAGATGCCCTGGAGAGCGACACTTTTTTGATTTGACCTGTGCGCAATTCAAAACGAGTATTCTGAATGTAGAAAGGTCACACCTGTAATCAAAACACCGCATAGAATTTCGGAATACAGTTGATACTTGAATTCCTGTCGCAGTTCGCGCAGAAAGTGCACGTCAGTTAATGAGCGCCTTACTGCAGAAGAATGGGGCGGTCTGAAATATGCAAGAACGTTTGCGCTGCGCAAAGTGAAATATAATGCGCAATTAGCGTGGTCGGATAGTGAAATCACAAAGTGAACCAATCAAACAGAATGAAAATATTGAGACTACAGTATGTGGAGAGTGGGTTACTGCTGAATCGCTGTGGGATAGATTTTTCAGTCAGTAATTATTTACAGTTTCTGAGGACACGACACAAGAAGCACTTACAAACTTTCATCACATGGCCCACCCGGTTTGCAAGTGTTTCTCGTGCTGTTATGAACAATTTTAAATACCTTTCGAGCGGAGAAAATATATAGCGCTGCGATTAAGCACTATGTTACCCCAAATTTCAACCAAAAAGCACAGTGCCAAAACACACAATTGGAAACATTTCGGATGTTGAAGTTCCATATCTGTTGGGTCACGGTTATTTGTTTAACACACCAATGATAAATGAAAAGACCAAAAATGGATTTTGAAGAGAAAAAATGACTTTTAATTCTCCAAATTGAAAAAAAAAACAGCTACAGCTGAATACGTGGGAAATATCACTGAAATAGTTAAACCAAAATATTCAGTGAACATCCATCTGGTGGCAATTCCCAACCAAATAATTAAGGGCTATATAAGTAATGGAATTTTGTTTATTTTAAAAATTCTCACCTCTGATATTCCTTCAGTTCAAATTAAATATACACAAAATGTACATCAAAAGGAAGATTGAGATGTCTAGAACACGAAACACATGTGTAGTCAACCGATAGAGTCGACTGTAGGCACCACTGGTTCCTGGAAGTCTGGTACACTATTCGTACCAGAACTGATAATTTAATAATATTTCACGAGAACAACTTGTGGCCAAATGTGCTTTACATATCCAAGAACACAGCTAGGGTATCAAAATTCTTCAAAACACAGCGACAGAGCTGCATGAGGGTAAATTCCAAAAACATTTGCTTGTGTTTACATATGAATTTACTTTCGATTTCCGGTCGACGTCATCGGACGGAAAAAGCATTTATATACAACGCTGTCTAAAATCAAATAATGAGAAAGATCGCCTTAATACAGTATACTGTTATGAGACTGCCCAGTTGTCATATTCAGTGCAAGGTATCATGATACCTGTTGAAATTTCTTAGAATTACGATTTTGTTTTTCGATGGGAATTCTTGGTATCGAGCGATTTGCGCATGTCTGTCGAGCATGGGAGCCATCTTCAAGAAAAATTGCAGACAGTGTTGTCCTTTTCCAAAATGCAGTCATATCGCTGCACTCGAAAGTGTTTTGAATCCCTAGCTTTGTTTTTGAATATCTGAAGCACATTCGGCCACGAGTTTATTTATTTGTTTATTTTGAAATTCCCACCTCTGATATTCCTTCAGTTCAAATTAAATATACACAAATTACACACCAAAAATGAAGGTTTGTATGTATAGAACACGAAAAATATATGAAATCAACTAATAGAGTTGTCAGCAGGCACCAATGATTCCTGAAAGTCTGCTACCGCATTCGTACCAGAACTAATTATAAAATAATATTTCCTGAGAACAACTTGTGATCGAATGTGCTTGACATATCCAAACTACTATGGGTATATTCTATATATTCCAGTAGAGGTTTTGAATGGTGTGGATGATCTCTGTTTAGTAGTATACAATTACATTGTTAATGTTGTTATACGTTTTGGGTCCAAATACTCAATTCCCATTGGTCAGCTGGATGAAAACGTCATGACCAAATGTAATTCATTTTCCAATGAATACATTTGGTCGAACTTTGACCCGCATTTACGGTAGAGCGCAGTTGACAGAATGTAATTCGGGCGGTATTTGGGCGGGCTTTTAACTTCTAGCGCCTCTCGCAGTGATCAAATCCTCTGCTGTTTCTTTGGTGTCATTTCCCAACTGTGGCATAAAGCCCGTTACTACAATACTCGTTTCCATTTCTAAAGTTGTGAAAATGAAAAAACAGAGTTGTGCGCTTTGTATTTTGTGTGAGGGTGGTTTTTCGCTTCGTTCGTTCGTACATGTTTTATTTCGTCTTTCTGCTTTGTTGTTTGGTAAAAAGTAGTTTAAACAGTTACGGAATGTAATTATAAGAATTGAATGCATTTTTTATAATCTTTATTGGAGTATGAACGTGTGGGGGTGGATACAAATTGTATGAATCCCTTCGGGATTCATACATAATTTGTACCCATTCCCACACGTTCATACTCCAATAAAGATGATACAATTGCATTCAATTCTTAAATAATTACATTGTTAATGTTGTTATACGTTTTGGGTCCAAATACTCACTTCCCAGTGGTCAGCTGGATGAAAACGTCATGACCAAATGTAATTCATTTCCCAATGAATACATGTGGTCGAACTTTGACCCGCATTTACGGTAGAGCGCAGTTGATAGAATATAATTCGGGCGGTTTTTGGTCGGAGTTTTAACTTTTAGCGCCTCTCGCAGTGATCAACTCCGCAGCTGTTTCGTTGGTGACATTTCCCAGCTGTGACAAAGCCCGTTAAAATTGTTTTGAACATTTCAAGTTTCGTTGCGAAAGACGGCAATTTGACAAATTTGGGTCAACGCCGAAAAACAGCTCTCAACTCAAAGTTGTGCGCTTTGTCTTTTGTGTGAGAGTGGTTTTTCGCCTCGTTCGTTCGTACATGTTTTATTTCGTCTTTCTGCTTTGTTGTTTGGTAAAAAGCAGTTTAAACAGTCACGGAATGTAATTATAAGGATTGAATGCAATTTTTATAATCTTTATTGGAGTAGGAACGTGTGGGAATGGGTACAAATTGTGTATGAATCCCGAATGCAAGACACTTCACCCCCATTGCCCACGTGGGGGCACGTCGGTGTTGTATACTAAGGCATACTGTACATCGATGGTGCAGTTGTTTTCAACCTAACCCTGCTTGTGTGGAGTTAGTATGTTGGGGAGCCTGATAGTTGCTCGACATTGCCCGGTGGTTCTCTCCGGGTACTCCTGCTTCCTCCACCCGTAAAACTGTCAACGACACGATATGACCTTGGCTGTTAAAGTGTCGTTAAACCTTAATAAATAAATAAATAAATAAATAAATAAATAAATAAATAAATAAATAAATAAATAACCCATTCCCGAAGGGATTCATACATAATTTGTACCCATTCCCACACGTTCATACTCCAATAAAGATTATAAAAATTGCATTCAGTTCTTAAAGAATTGTTGAGCACACTGTTTTCTACAGAAATTGAGTTACGCTAATGGCGCAGTGGTTTATTCCCACTAGACCAATTCCCTGTAGACCAACTCCCACGAGGCCCATTCACAAAAGACCAATTCCCCTTAGACCAACTGGCATGTTCTACTTTAAAAATCATTCTACATCAATAATTTGATATATTTATAAATATTTATAAATGTATTTAATGTTATTGATATTCAAGCCTGAAAGTAAGCAGTCTGTCATTTGCAGAATGGTTCACAGAGGGTAAATTTAGTGATGCTACCCTGCTGTGCAGGGTAGCATCACCAAATTCACCCTCTGGGGACCTCATTTTTCAGTTGATAGTCTGCTCATTTTCTGGCTTGTCGATATTTTATAGATGTTGGGCAGATTTTTATAAATAATTGTTTTCCTAATTATCCTTAATCAACCCTTTATCAGAAACAGTACGTAGTTGGTCTAAGGGGAATTGGTCTAGTGGGAAGACACCGGCGCAGTTTGAGCTTGATCGGGACAAAAGTGAACTATTCATGTAGCTATTACTTCAAGATAGCGCACAATTCAGTGACAGGACTTCTAGTATCAACTGTAAATATAAATCGTCGTTTCGATCACAATAATTACTGAATTATTGCCTTCAACCAACAATTACAACGAAATTTATTATTTTCCAACGTTTTGTTGTCAAGGTAGAATGATTTCGTGTTTGATGTGTTGATTCAATGCACAAACAAAGTCAGCCCCGTGGGAAACAATTTAATACTGGAAAGGGGATTGGCAATCAAAGTTAAAAAGAATCCGATGAAAAATAATTAAAAAAGATAAAATTTATACATTGTATAATACAAGTAAGAAGTAAAAAAAAAAAAAATACGTATCTTTCACTTTGTTGTTGAAACTTGGATTTTGTCAATTAAGTTGAAAGAATTAACACGTTTTAGACATCACTTCATCCTTTGAATGCAACAAGGCGCCACCTACAACACACTGACGTTGCAGATGCATGGCGACTTGTTGCGCCAAAAGGAAACTACTTTCAAATAATTTAACGGGACGCCCTTTTAATATTCAAGAGTTTCGATTCGGACTCCCGTGTTGTGTCCTGATTAACCCCGATTGTCCACATGGGGGCATGATGACGCCGTGTAACTAAGGCGTACAGCACGTCGATGGTGCGCATGTCTTCAACCAATCTAACCCTGACTGTGATGCAGTGCGGAGTTACGATGTTGGGGAGCTGGCAGCTGCTCGGTGGGTCTCTCCGGGTACTGCAAATTACTTTAAATGCAAGACACTTCACCCCCCCATTGCTTACGTGGGGGGGGGGGGGGGGAATTGTGGTGCCATGTACTAAGGCATACTGTACAACGATGATACACTTGTTTTCAACCAATGCTAACCCTGCTTGTGTGGAGTTAGTATGTTGCGGAGCCTGACAGTCGCTCGACATTGCCCGATGGTTCTCTCCGGGTACTCCTGCTTCCTCCACCCGTAAAACTGTCAACGACACGATATGACCATGGCTGTTAAAGTGTCGTTAAACCTTAATAAATAAATAAATAAATAAATAAATAAATAAATAAATAAATAAATAACCCATTCAACAGCCATAGTCATACAGTATCCACAATGTTACGGGTAGAGGAAGCCGTTTTACCCGGAGAGAACGACCAAGCAGCGGCGAGTAAGTGTCAGTTAGACTCACCAAATTATTAAGCTGGTATTAGCAGAGTTAACATAGGCTGAAGGCAAGTGCACCGCCGACGTGAAGAATTCATTGGTACACAGCGCCACCGTGCAACCACGTGGGCAGTCTAGATTAAATGTTTTGCCCAAGGACACAGCATATGTGGCGCAGGTCAGGATCGAACCGTCGAGATTTCCATATAATGTCCAATGAGCTACCGCACTACCAACATGGAAGAGTAGAAGCAGTCAAGAGTATGAAGTGTTCCACTTAAATCAGCGATTCAAAGTATCGCCACGCGCAACTTGCCGTGCACCCCACTTTTTTGTTAAAACCGCCCCTTTCTCGTCTCAATGGCTATTTACGCCACCAATAAATCGTTGACGAAAAGAAGAATCAACAATATAGCGAAGTGAATGTAGTTACTATATGGTTTTTCCATGATACAGTAAAGTCGCCGCGGACTGGCCGTATTCCTCACGTGGACAGCGATGTCCACGTATGCGTTTACCAGGTCATAAAAGTCATCATCAGCAGAATTTTAATTAATGAAGCCCAGGGTTATACCCGGTGCTTCACTATTTTGATGCTTATTAGTGTTTAGAATCAAATATTATTGCGTCCGTGGAAATATTGCCCACCCGTGGAAAGTGAACAGCCGACGGCTACTGTACTATATACCACAGTCGGGGACGTGGCTAGAGGTTTCCGATAGGGGGTGTAGGGTGGCGAATTTCCAACTAGGGGGAGGGACCTGGAGGGGGAAACCCCCTCCTGGCCCCTCCCCGTAGTTGAAAATTCACTACTGAGAAAGATTTTTAAAATGAAGCCATTGTCAAGGTGATAGCTAAAAGTGGCGATTTTCTTGTTTAAAAGTGTAAATATTTTCGTTAATATTTCTGCCTGGGTTAAATGTAAAGCGTAAAGATAGGTATGTGACGGACCCTGAAAACAGATTTGTCAAACTAACGTTAATTCAAGAGCTTCTAAATGAAGTGTGAAATTTAATTTCCATTATGGCGCACTTGTTGAACGCCACATTGGCTATCTGATAACAGATCAGTTCTAAGAGAGACAATATTCTCTTCGGTTATCATTATCTGGATAATTAAAGCCAGTTAAAATCTAATTTTTGGAAACTAGTGCATCACAAATGTTCTGGACACACACCCATATTACGTATCTATCCTGTCTCCTAAATGTCAAAAGAATTTTCCTCAAACAAAATTCGCATTAATATCTCTATCCATATTGAATTACAAAGCACTCGTTAAATCAGAATTAATATGTTTAAACTTTGAGTTCCGACTGTATAAAGAGTGAAGCAGAATTCTGAGAGGCAGCTGGCCTGAGGGCACTCAGAGAAGGTCCGAGTTTAGCCTTGGCCGTTGAGGGTCATAGGCACCGAGACTGAAAGTCCGCGTATTGTCGTAACCCTGTGAGGGTTGTATGGAACCGATAGTAGTTTGTTAACGGTTGCGAGCCGTAGTGGCATAGTAGCCAAAGAAGTAAAAGCTGTAACGTTGAGGTCTAGAAACCGTATTAAGGGCTTGAGTAAGCGCTTAAATAGCTCGCGAGATAAGATAGTTTTAGGCGGTGCGAGGATTGGTGATGTTGAGAACACTTTGCAGAATATTTTTATGTACGCTTTGTAAGCATATATCTGAAGGCGAAGAATAATTTAACCCCGTGAGAGCCAGGCAAGGCGCAAAGTGATGGTGAACTGTGGTAGACGCCAATTGAATTGTGATTGGTCTGTGAGAACGCTGATCGAGTCAAAATAGCAGAACATTATTTGTGTTAAGCCCGAATGACCGTGAAGTTAACCCTGCGAGGAGGAAGTAACGAGAAGTGAATAGACACTTTGTATGTATCACAAACCGTGAGAAAATGAAGATGATGTGAGGTTGATCCAGCGGACACAGCTTGCTGTGGGAGACGTCGAGGGCCCTAAAGAATAAACTTTTATCCGCGTAATTAGTGTATTCTTATGGATAATTTTGTGAGTAATTTGTTTCATATTTTATTTCTTTGTACATGTAAATAATTAATCTTTCCAGTGACTTATCGTTGATCACTCTTTAGCGTTGTAAGCCACAGGCACCTTCAGGAATCCCAAGAGTCCCAAGCGGACAGGGCATTGATAAGGTGGCAAGGTTTACGTTCGAACTGGGGTTCAGACGACAGTCACTGGCTGTCGGCTGAGTACTGATAAGAACATAAATTTTCCTCCATTATTTCGAACATCAAGTTAACCCCGTAATCCTTTGACAGCCATGAAAGGGGGCATAAAATTGATTCTAGTAACTGAAATGCCAACACATTTATGATAGACTTATCAGGTTATTATTATTTGGTATTCTTCTGGGAATTGAATATGTGCTAAATAAATGCTCAAGCTAAGAACTTTGAGCAATTCACACTGTCCTAACATTAAATCAGATCTGATGCAGGAATGATCAAGTTTTGATGTTTCATCATTTTGTAACTGTGAATGATGGAATTAACTCAGGAGAACGATTTCACATGATGTGATTTTCTTGAAATGCATTTCGAGGTACGTACTATAAATATCTCGTACCGATTAACATCATACATACTTATGAAGCTCGATATTGCGAACCCTGTAGTTGTAAATAGTAACGATTTGAATTTTTGACGATTTGAAACCTATTTGGAATTTTGGGAAGTAAAGGAGACATCAGCATCACCACAGAAGCTCTAAAATCCAGAGAGATGGAATTTCCAACTACTCATGACTTACCCTCCGAATTTCCAACTACAGGAAATTTTGGCCAGGATTGGAGGTGACACCACGTCCCTGACCACAGTATTCGGTGAACTAGAACCGGGATAAGAAAAAATATAAACTAACATCTCCATTTGTGAAGAATACACACAGCGCCCGGATCTCCCCTTGATGCTCAATCACAATATGCATCTTATTTTCGTAAAGAAGAAAATTGCAGTGGATGAGCAGACAAAAAAAGAACAATCCGACGGTTATAATTTAATTCTACAGTTATAGAAAGCTGTAGGATTAAATTATTACTGAACCTCCCTATAAATGCTGAATGTATTCGCCCACTTCGTCTCTGATAGTATCGAATGAGGCGATACCATCTAGGGCGCCAGTGTTGAATGAGTTGAAATCATTAACCCTTTACCCAACGCAGACTATATCAAAATTTATTATTTTAAATATAATTTATTCAAATTTTTCAAAACATTTCAACAAATCCATATCATGTGACCCCCTCGTTGGAACGAGCTCGTCGAGCACGTTCCAACGAGGGGTCACATGATATGGTTTTGTTGAAATGTTTTGAAAAATAATATTTTTTCAACTACTAAATTTGCATATTATGCGGGCGGATACGGTCGATTCGTTGGGTAAAGGGTTAACTGTGTTTCAATGTTGCACATTATTTTGTGATGGTTTTCTTATTTAAACTAGAACATCACCACTTGATCTGTGTAATCACTTAATTTATCGAGAGGAGGCCTATTTTTATCAGTCGATTAATCTTATCAGTATTAGAAAACTGCATCAGTTAATTCTCCGTACTATTTATTATTTTATTATTTATTGGTGTTTAAGGTCACATACTTATGCACAATGGCTAATCGTGACCGTGACAGTTTTACGGGTGGAGGAAGCCGGAGTACCCGGAGAGAACCACCGAGCAACGACGAGCAGCTGTCAGCTCTCCAACATCGTAACTCTGAACTCTGCACCACAGCACAGGCAGGGTTAGATTGGTTGAAGACATGCGCACCATCGACGTGCAGTACACCTCAGTACACAGCGTCATCGTGCCCCCATGTAGGCAATCGGGGTGAAGTGTCTTGCCCAAGGACACAACGCGGTTGCCCCAGGTGGGATTCGAACCGAGGACCTCTCGGCTTGCAGCCTGCACCTCTACCAACTGAGCCACCGCGCCCCCATTCTCCGCACTACACTTCATGGAAAATCAGTGAAACTGTCTCTTTTTCAAGTTTCCCGAGTGCCATAAAATCAAGAAAGGATGCTAGTTATATTGCAAATGGTGGATTGGGGGTTCGAACCTGCGCGAAAAAAAACGAATATCATGAGGGTATGCACCCTTTTACTTAAAACACTTTAAATACTTGAAACATATTTCAGATTTTATTGACAACAAAAAGTGTTGATGTTGAAAGTAGACGCAGTATTTCAAGTTGTCATGCTAGTCTCATGTATAATGTTTGATGACATGAAAGCGTTACCAAATCGCTGTGACTGTAACAGCTTTCATGTCATCAAACGTCAGATATGCGAGAAGTTGATCGTGACGAATCAGCAAGGGGCCTATAGAGTTGTGAGCAGGTCGCAGCGAAGATTCGAGATTCGATTCAGTTTCGATTCTTAAGATGATATTCGATTCGATTCGAAAACAGTTGCCCGATTCGTTTCCTTTCGAGTCTTTACACGGGAATAAAGCTTGGTATTAGTCACCCTCGTCGTCTCACAAAACGTATAGTGCAGATGGAATTTACATGTAAATAATGCTGAAAATAAAGACAGAGTGCAATTTCATCTATACTGAGTCAAAAAAGAAAGTATAGTAGAAAAAAATGTGAAAAATAGCATAAAGGATGAAATATAATAATTTTAATGTTGCATGTTTGTGGACAAGTCGTCGTGCAAATAGTTTATTGACATGTTGTTGTTGTCCACCCAAACGTATACAAGTTTGCTACGCATTTCAAAATAGCACGTGCTACCCGAGAATGTCAAATTGAATGGGTGACCGACGATTTTCTTTGTGTTATGTTGTGCAAGAGAGCCTGGGTTATTGAGAAAACACGGTAGTTTTTGTCTTCTGACATTTTAAAAAATTCCAAGGTTAACCGAAAATCAGAGGTTGCGTGCCATTGGTATGCATGAGGCTAGAATACCTCCAGATGAGCTGGCTGCTGAGTTTGGAGTCACTGTGGCCACTGTGTACCGTCTCATCGGAAGGTATAGAACCATTGGTTCTACTGCCGACCGCGTTCAGGTCGACCTAGAGCTCCGACCCCTGCACAAGACCGACACATCAGGACGTCTCACTTGCGGGATCGCTTCCTTCCGGCGACGAGAACGGCAGCAGTTACTCCTAGTAGAACTAACAATAGAATTAGTGCACAAACTGTCCGCAACAGACTCGCTGAACACGGCATCCGAAGTAGGCGTCCATACCACGGACCAATCCTCACCCAACGCCATCGTACCGTCAGAATGGAATGGGTACGTCAGCGTGTTCGCTGGACTCAGCAGCGTTGGAGCACAGTTCGTTTTAGTGATGAATCACGATTTTGTCTTCGGCGCGCTGATGGTAGGGCAAGAGTGTATCACTGACGAGTAGAACGGTTTTCTGATGCTTGCGTGTGGTAATGCGATCGTTTCGGTGGGGGTAGTGTAACGGTTTGGGCAGGAATTGCCTTGTACCATCGGACGCAGTTGATCTTCATCGATGGTAATTTGAGTGGACAGCGATATAGGGACGAAATGCTTAACGCTGTTGTTGTCCCGTTGTTCAACGCTAACGTCGAATTGCAGTTACTCCAGCACGACAATGCCCGATGTCACGTGGCGCGTATCTGTCGTGACTTTCTTGAGGAGTAGAGCATCGAACTTCTTCCCTGGTTCCCACTTAGGCAGATTTTCGCCAATCGAGCATCTTTGGGATCAATTGGACAGTCGGGTACGACTTCATGATCTTCAGACGTTAGGCGATTTTCGTAATGTTCTAAGGCAGGAGTGGAACGCAATTCCACAGGGTGACATCCAGTGCCATATCAGGTCTATGCGCCGACGATGTCTTGCCATCCAAGAGGCAAATGGTGGACATACACGCTATTGATTGCATGTGTGAACTTTTCATTGCACCCCATGTCTGAATTACGACGTCCTGACGTGACGCAGGCAACAGTAAGAACACGAAATTATGCAAATTCATACAGCTAGACTCGAAATATGAATTTACAATAATTTGTTTGGGATTAAAGTCGATAAAACTAAAACATTTGCTCCTCAATGTTTATTATACTTTCTTTTTTGACTCGGTATATATTAACATAAATAGCATTGACCCATGCCACCTCCCATGCTAATTCCAGTCTCACTTGTCTCTACCACTCTTGGAAACAAAATTTCCAAAACAATGTGACGATAAGATGTTGTTGGCGGTTAATCCTGTACAGTGCTCAGTACTGTTAAGTCTCGCATCCATACTTGGGTAATATTCCAACTACATCATCAAGGCATGCTTTCCAGGAAGGCATGCCTTGGTGATGTAG
This sequence comes from Pictodentalium vernedei, assembly GCA_031216915.1. Lineage (NCBI taxonomy): Eukaryota > Metazoa > Mollusca > Scaphopoda > Dentaliida > Dentaliidae > Pictodentalium > Pictodentalium vernedei. Next base: position 494,706,422 of record CM062295.1, read on the forward strand.
CTGGAATATTTTATTATACGCTAAAAGATAGATTATCGAAGAAATTGCGGAAAGATAGAAATCGTACCCCCAACTGGGAAGATATAGACATTTTCACTTTGACGGTATCAATCAAAAAGGCGGCTTTCAAAGCATCACTTCAAGGTTCAAGGTAAATACGAGCCAAATTATCACTGGAAATGATCAGTTTGTTCTAAAAACGGATTATGAAAAGTAAATCTAGTTTTGCTTAAAACTAGAGTGGATACTGATCATTTCCAGCAATAATTGAACATGTATTCACCTTGAATTGATGCATGAAACCCGCTTGTCCAAACATGGCCTGAAAGTCCATAATATAAGTTGCTGGTTTGCTACGTCCTTTCAAAGGACGTACCAAACCAAAAACGTATATTACGAACTTTCGGGCCATGTTTGGACTAGAAACCCGCCAGCTGAATCAGATTGCAAGACACTGCCTATTCCGATTATCGATCAAATAACTTCCGCGTATCAATGATTCAATGTGCTGTTTACTTTCATGCATCAATTCAAAGTAGAAACGAGTGAAATTATCAGATTCTTATAAAAAGCGCATAATAAAAAGAAAATCTAGTGTTTTTGTGTGGATACCGAAAATTATCTCACTTGTGACCAAGACAAATGGTTATTTTCGCTCGCGCAAAATAAACATTTGTCTCGGTCATTCATGAGATAATTTTCGGTATCCACTCAAAAACACTAGATATCCTCTATATATCCAGGACAAGTGAACAATACGATAGGGAGCATGAACTTGACCTTCTATCGATGAACTGGTAAACAATGAGATTTACAACTAAACCTTCGAACCACATTATGTACAAAATCTTACAACTGTGGCCGTGACGATTACTAAGGTATCACGCAGACAAACGGTTTGACATACATACTGTTTACTGTGCCTTCGCTCGACTGAACGGTGCGGGTAACAAAATATAACCCTCATAGAAAACCACAGGCAACACTTTATAGTTCGCTATTCTGCAAACCATTTTATATCGGCATGGATGATTTGATACAGCTTTATCCTTCACTTAACTCTTTATCTAACGTGACGATCAAAACCGGACAGCGCTATTCTCAAAAATCGTCAATTAATTTTCATTATTTTTTTTCAATTTTTGTCTCAAAAACATAGGTTATGACCCCTCTTTGGAACGAGCTGGTCGAGCTCGTTCCAATGAGGGGTCATAACCTATGTTTTTGAGACAAAAATGAAAAAAATTAGTTATTCAAGAATTTGTTTTGCAAGTGTGTCGTCTGCTTTCCATGTTAGGTAAAGGGTTAAAATATCAAATGCATACTCAAGAGAATGCTGATGCCCAAAATATCATTGCCAAACTTGAACGTTTTGATCCCGTGACCCTGAATTTTGACTTATTGACCTCTAGATGCCACTGTTGCTGTAACGATGGCTGAAATATCGCGAGAATAGACACATGCACAAAAACGTGTAACAAACGTACGAACAAACAGACAGACAATTCCAATCACTAATTTGTCACGCGTTCCATATTGGCTTGGATTATTTGAGGCGGATTTAGCCTCCACCTGACATACCACGGATGTAGCCGGGGGGGGGGGGGGGGCAGGACTAATAGGTTTAATATGACTGAAAACATTTAGAGTGGAGCGGACAGGGCCAAGAAAAGTTACCAGGAAATGGACCAAGGGAGGCCCGGACCCGGTGAAAATTTTTATTTTTCGAACTGAACGACCACGGCTTCCTTGCATCTGAGCGACCAATAGCAGTCCACATAAGAGACATTTCATTCAATGGCATAATTTGTATCATCTTCATAGATCATTCGGCAAAAATGATTCTACCGGGGGGGGGGGGGGGTGGGGGGGGGACCCATCCTGAAAACCATAGTTCGGCCCAATCGGAGAAGATATTGATTTTTGAAATTGAAGGAACATTGTTTCCTTCCACCTGAGCGATCTATGGCAGACAAGACTGCTGGTGTGTCGAAATGTCCCCTATGCCGGCATTCCACATAAAAAAGACATTTCGATATACTGTCAGTCTATGCATTTCGTCTTTTGGTCATTTTCACGAAATTTCACACACCAACAGGTGTTGGGTTGCATCAATATTGGGAATTTTCCATACAGCCAGTCCGCCTGTGCATTTCGAACAGGTACACTCATGGTAGACATTAGGTTATGGTCCCTTCGTTATTTCAGTCAACAAAATTTACTCCAATTAAATTCCCTAAAAAGAACATAGGGGCCACTGATTCGTTCTGATGCGCTTGAATTTTCAAAGGTTTAACCGGGGAGGTCCCCAGATCCTCACGAACAAGAGGGGACGCGTCTTTCGTGCTCTCGGATGTCCTTGGGTTTGTCCAATGTTGGACCCAAAGGCATGTGGACGGGGTGTACCACGCCAACCAATTATATTACGCTATTTGAGTCCATATTTGGTAGGATTGCGCGTTCTTTCGGGTTTCCGGTTCAGTTCCAATTTTTTAGGCAAACCGGAAAACCGAAACGTAAGACCAAGCAAAAACAGGTCGAACTGGTTTATTGTGTTTGTGCATAAACTGATCAAACTATCTTACAGGGAGGAAACTTTATTAGCGACCACTATGGATTCTCATCATTAAGTCTTTCCGTCAAAAGGGCGAAAACGTCGTGTTCTCCTTGTCACATTTTCTTCCTTATTGACTCGTCCACCGGACGAGTCAATAAGGGAAATGATGTGACAATGAGAATACAGCATAGTTTAGATGAACCTTATTCATTTGTTACCCTGATTTTTGTTTTTTGACTGAATAGGCCTAGCAACTGATCCCCTTGATCCCAAAGGGAAGTTAGGCTGAGCCCAATACAGACAGGTGGTTTGTGGTGAGTCGTGTCGTATTGCGGAATATTTTTCCAAGTTTAGGACCATGAAGAGTTATTGCCAGTGCCGCCGAGAGAAAATACGGGCCCGGGGTGGGGGGGGGGGGGGGGGGGAGATCAATTAGATGGTACCACCTGGGCCCCCTTGTTTCAAACCCAACTTACCAAGGACCCATGAAAATATCAGTTCTCAGAACTGACCAGGAATATCGAAGCGGGACGTCTATATAACCGAATTACAGAACAGCATATTGTGGGCGGATCGACCCACGTTATATCTAATAACTTGGGCAGTTCTTGAAAGGAATATATGCTTACTGGTGAATTCATGTGCCCGCGGCCCGCCTGTCGATTCACACACACTGAGCATTGAAAAAAGCTCGCAAACTAGCTGTCTCCGGTGGCGCGGCTTCGTCCTCGCGGGCCCCCGGACCGCCGGGCGACGGGGTTACTACCCCGGCTATTCCCCCCCCCCTCTCGACGGCCCTGGTTATTGTTATCTGATATCAACACACAGAAACACCTTAACCGGATCTAAAAAATCAAAACCTCCCAGCTCTAATGTTTGGACTAACCGAAGTTCATCGATGGTCCGTGAAACCCAAATTATTTCCCACCTTAAAAAAAATCCTGACTACACCCTTGTATACTGAATGTGTTTTCTCAGTTCTACGGTTATCAAATGCATCAATATCAAAATGGAAGTTACAGTTACAGCGATTGTTACCTTTGACCTATCAGAGGAGGACTGGCCGAAATTCCCGATGGGCCCCCTATTGGATTCTCCCTGGGGCTCACAAAATTGATGCAGCCCAACACTCGTTGGTACGTGAAATGACCAAAAGGCGAAATGGATCTGATTGCATAGACTGTCGAAATATCGAAATCTTCTCTTTGTAGACTACCAATAGAGGACATTTCGATATTCCAGGTCTACCATTGATCGCTCAGGTGAAACGAAACAGTGTTCCTTCAATTTCAAAAATCATAATTTTCACCGATTGGGCCGACCTATGGTCTTCCCGATGCTCCTTCCCCCGGTAGAACCATTTGTGTTGAATGATCGATGAAGCTGATACAAAATGCCATCGATATGTCCTCTATGTGGACTGCCATTGATCCCTCAGATGCAAGGAAGTCGAGTTCGCTCAGTTCGCAACACCAAAATGTTCTCCAGGTCTGGGCCACCCTTGGTCCATTCCCGGTAACTTTTCTTGGCCCTCTCCGCCTCTGTTACCTATTCAGTCGTAAATGCAAACTTAATCAATTTTAACGATCTCAGAGACATCACGCGAACAAACATAAATACAAAACGTGACAAAAACACAAGGACAGTCAGACAGACCGCAGTGATCGTTATTAGGTAACTCACGTCACATGGGTATGCACTATTTGCTGGAGTTTTAGCCGTCATTTAAAATAAAGAAGATGTCATGTTCGGAACGCTGTTGCAGGTGAAGTAAATGTCAAAATCAAACTAATTGACCTTGTGACCTTTAGCTTTGACTTTTTGACCTCAAAATGCAAAATTGACCAGAAAACCTTTGAACCAACCTTTGACCCAAGACTGACAACTGTAGCCTTAACGATTGCAAATATATCGTAAAAACATACAAAGAGACAGGAAAAAAGCATTTGCTATTCAGCCTTCCTGTGGACTACTTGATGTGATAATGGTGTTTAAGGTGACTTGCTGTTATCTATTGTTATCCATTTATTTATTTATTTATTTATTTATTGGTGTTTAAGGTCACATATTTCTGCACAACGGTTAATCATGACCACGACAGTTTTACGGGTGGAGGAAGCCGGAGTATCCGGAGAGAACCACCGAGCAACGGCGAGCAACTGTCAGCTTCCCAACATACTAACTCCACACAAGCAGGGTTAGCATTGGTTGAAGACAGGTACACCATCGGCGTGCAGTACGCCTTAGTACACAGCGTCACCGTGCCCCCACGTGGGCATTGGAGGTGAAGTGTCTTGCCCAATGACATAACGCGATTGCCGCAGGTGGGATTCGAACCGAGGACCTCTCGGCTTGCAGCCTGCACCTCTACCTACTGAGCCACATTTACAAACACTAAATAGCGAACGTACCCTCTTACTCTCGGTGCTAATAAATAATAAAATGACATTAAAATCAACTATTTATTGGATAATGAAATTAATGTATGTGTTTTTCAACATAATCTACCGTTTTATAATGTTTACAACATGTTAATCTTTCACACCAATTAACATAAACGGTGTGTGAAAGAGAACACTATGGTCGCTTATTACCCTTTACCAAACGTTATGGCCAAAATCGAACCAGCGCTATTCTCAAAAATCGCCAATTAATTTTCATTATATTTTTCATTTTTTGTCTCAAAAACATAGGTTATGACCCCTCTTTGGAACGAGCTCGTTCCAATGAGGGGCCATAACCTATGTTTTTGAGACAAAAAATGAAAAAAATCAGTTATTCAAGAATTTTGTTTGCAAGTATCGTCTGATTTTCATGTTAGGTAAAGGGTTAAAATAAAATACCTTGCACTGGATTCTTTCTATGACTCGTGTCTCATCTCCAATCACCGGCATAAAGGATCGAACCGTAGACTTTTCGGCTTAAAGTCCAATGCTCTATAACTAGTGAGCCACACCGCTTACGCTCTCACTAAGAGCTGGGCAAGATGCAATGTGTGCATTCCGATAAAAGAACAAGTAACGATTTTTCTACTCAGATTGTAAATGTCACTCCTCCAATTTGATGAACTCTGCTGCGACAATAATTAATTGAACTGAGTCCAATCTCTTAACTTGTAGAGTGCTGCGTATTTCTTGGTCGCCCAAATGTCTTCACGTGTCTTTGACTTGTTACAATTTATGGAAGACTGCCTTCAGTCCGTAGCAAGGCAAATGCAGACTGATGCAAAAGAATCACAACAAAGATTACATGAACCGCATCCACAGAATATGAAAACTTTAAGTTGTGGTACCTGCACTTAAGAATGATGCCCAAATATGGGCTTCCAGCACTCAACCAGTTAAATGGAATCTGCAATTATTGAATATAGTTTTGACGCAGCGATTCGTTGCGTCTAAATTACAGCTTTAACGTATATTCTTCAAAATGCATACATCGCCTTTGTAGGTCCATTAACTGTAACATGGTGTTACGGGTGTTTTAACTCGACGTTTGAGAGATATAGTTTAGAGGAACAATCACTTCACGAGAGTTTTATTGATAATCTACCGTCCAAGAAATATGGATTAAACGATAACATTAAACCAGAGTGTCGGCTTGTCGTTTTCAAAGTGTCAACCTTTCTATTTATGCGCCTGCATACATTTTGAATTGCTTCATATACCCCCAGGGGCGAAAAACATTACCCATTAGCAAATTTATGAAAACAGTTTACAGATGACATAGAAAAGATCTTAATTGAAATTTTCACAGTTGTTGGGAGTGATCTATAATTTTCCAATATCATTGCACTGCATTTTGAACATTTTGTCAGCTAACCCTTTACCCAACGCAGACGATATCAAAATTTATTATTTTAAATATCATTTTTTTTTAAATTTTTCAAAAAATTTCAACACATCCATATCATGTGACCCCTCGTTGGAACGAGCTCGACGAGCTCGTTCCAACGAGGGCTCACATGATATGGTTTAGTTGAAATTTTTTGAAAAATAATATTTTTTCAACTGCTGAATTTGCATATTACGCGGGCGGGTCCGTGCGATTCGTTGGGTAAAGGGCTAAACACTAAGAAACGCAATTGATATAATAAATAGGATTCTGTCGTGTTCTCGTAGAACTGCGGCAAATAAAAAAATCTAAAAAAAAATGACTGCTTATTTTGATCCTTCGGACAATTGGTGACAAATACATTCGTGTCGTCAACATAAATAACGATACATTGTCTGTACACAATAGTTATGCACATTTGTCGTTAACAAATGACTTCTCAATGAGTTAACACTTCCACCAAAATAAACTAAATTCAAGAGTAAAGTAAACAGACGATTTCTATCTTGTATTTTCGTATGTATAGATACCGACGATTTTCTTATACGTGAGGATGAGAAATATGTATTTCCAAGAGACGTTTCGGCTCGAACGGAATATCCCCGACTCATATTCTCATGAAAATCGACTTTCAATAAAGTTATCTCCCTTAAAGTCATTGGACGAACGAGGAAGGTCCAATTTATTTATTTATTGGTGTTTACGGCCACATACTTATGCACAATGGCTAATCGTGACCGTGACAGTTTTACGGGTGGAGGAAGGCAGAGTACCAGGAGAGAACCATCGAACATCGACAAACAACTGTCAGCCCCTCAACATTCTAACGCTGTTCAAGCTCCGCTCAAGCAGGGTTACAGCGGTTGAAGACATGTGCACCATCGACGTGCAGTCCGCCTTAGTACACGGCGTCATCGTACCCCCATGTCGGCAACCGGGATAAAGTGCCTCGCCCAAGGACATAACGCGGGTCGTCCTGGACGGGGATCGAAATCGGGACCTCTAGCACAGGAGTCCAACAGTCTACCACTGAGCTTCCGCTCTCCCAGGAATGTCCAACTGAAAAGCAAGTAATCGTTGATAAATCTCGAAAACTCCAGTACAAAGAAAAGTCAAGCTCCTTTTGTTACTTTTAATAAACGAAAACAACAGACAGCTCCGAGAGCTGTCTGTTGTTTTCGTTTATTAAAAGTAAAAGAGGGAAAACTTGGCTTTTTATGGCAAGCTAATTAGAAGCAACTTGTACACAGATAACTCGTCATTAAGTATAGCTATCAGTATCAACACCTTCAAACACAAACTGTCCACTTTAGCTCTTTGTTCAGCAAATGTGGAATTCTAAAACACATGAATATAACTTTATCAGGGAAGAACATATTTAAAAATAAATGGTACCCCAAAAGCTTTTGTTTTATAGTTGATGTGAAGAACAAAATTTATAAGAGCTCAATTCCTTCCATTGTTCGAAAACGCTAAGGAAATTACATCTACTACTCTTAGTCTTGCAAGGAGCAGATACATAATCGCACATCTCGGACTACCAGGAAGAAGATCTATTTCGACTTTGGTTAACTATTGCATCCCTGACTTATCTAGTCATGAAAATCGACTTTTGATAAAGTTATCTCCCCTGAAGTTATTGGACGGTCGAGGAAGGCCCAAATAAGAAGCATGTTACTGTTGAGAAAGCACCTATGACATCAGTAGAAATTAAAGCGAAGATTCATTTTGTTACTTTTAATAAACGAAAACAACAAACAGCTCTGGGAGTTGTCAGTTGTTATCGCTTATTAAAAGATACAAAAGAAAACTTGTCTTTTTTGCTAATTAATTTATTTATTGGTTTTTAAGGTCACATACTTATGCCCACTGGCTAATCGTGACCGTGACAGTTTTACGGGTGGAGGAAGTCGGAGTACCCGAAGAGAACCACCGAGCATCGGCGAGCAGCTGTCAGCTCCTCAACATTCTAACTCTGTTCAAGCTCCACTCAAGCAGGGTTACAACGGTTGGAGACATGTGCACCATCGACGTGCAGTACGCCTTAGTACACGGCGCCATCGTGCCCCCATGTCGGCAACCGGATAAAGTGCCTTGCCCAAGGATACAACGCGGGTCGTCCCTGACAGGGATCGAACTCTGGACTTCTAGCATAGAAGTCCAATTAGTCTACCGCTGAGCCACCGCGCTCCCGGTATGCTAATCAGAAGCAACTAAGTAACTGTCCTTTTTGGATCTTTGTTCAGCAAGTGTGTTTTTACAGTAATTTGCAAGTTTGTATTCTCCTCAGGAAAAACATCAGAAAATCTCATCTCCAAGATTTTTATATAACTGGAAAGGCAGTGTCTGTATTATATGTCACCATGCGCACACTGTTCATATAACGCAAAGAATATTAAGAAAAATCAAAACATGGTGAAAACGCAGTTTTCTTCTTTACGTAAACTTCTTTGAGCAAATATTTACTTTTATGAATACAAATTTATTTTGATGAAAATATATTTTATTTTTCCGAATAAATGTTTATTTTTATGAATATATATTTCATGTTTCTAAACAAATATTCAATTTCATAAACAATTTTTTTAAATTTTTATTAACTTTGCAACCTCCCAAGCGCGTAAAAGACTGTGCCTGTATCATATGGCACGATGCACACAGTGTTTATTTATTTATTTATTTATTATGGTTTAGCAGCCAAGGCCATATCGTATCGGTGACAGTTTTACGGGTGGAGGAAGCCGGAGTACCCAGAGAGAACCACCGAGTAACGACGAGCGGCAGCCAGCTCCCCAACATCGTAACTCCGCACCGCAGCACAGGCAGGGTTAGAATGGTTGAAGACATGCGCACCATCGATGTTCAGTACGCCTTAGTACACGGAGTCATCGTGCCCCCATGTGGACAATCGGGGTTAAGTGTCTTTCCCAAGGACACAGCGCGGGAGTCCGAATCGATCACTCAGACGGTCAGCCAAGGACTAACCGGGCTCGACGTTGCTTAACTTGTGCACCATCGATGTGCAGTACTCCTCAGTACACGGTGTCATCATTCCCCCATTGAGGCAACCAGGATAAAGTGCTTTGCCCAAGGACACAACGCGGGTTGTCCCGGACGGGGTTCGAACTTGGGACCTCTAGCATAGAATTCCAACAGTCTACCACTGAGCCATCGCGCTCAGTACCGAGACTGGATATTTGATATCGTGTTACTAGTGTTAGCGTGGTGGGTAAACACCATGACGTTTGATGAAATGCAAGCTGTTACGCTGTGACTACAGTCACAGTATGATAGCGTCAGTCAATAAACGTCATCGATTGGGGGAGTTACAGCGTTGACTTTACCCCATTCTGGGGGTTGGAATGGGGCTGATTGAGTTGCGACGTTTTTCGCTGGCGTTCCATTATTTATGTTGTATTTAGATAAGACTTTTATCCACGCAAAACCAATCGATTCTCTTTTTACTATGCGCTCCGCAGAAAGAGTGTAGGTTTATTCGGTAGCGCCATCAATGAATCATTAAATCTCACATCATCTGATCGTTATCTATTCATTCATCTCCTGCCTTGTCTATATTTAAACTGGTGTAGCAAGTTTTAGTTGAATAGTATTTCCCACACAGCGTTAAAAATGGGTCAAAATTTGTTTTACAGTAATAGTTTAATAAGAATTTACAAGATATGAAGAACCACAGAGCAATTCGTTCGGTAAAATTTCAACAAATTTATTGAATTTTCGTGAGCGACGATCTAGATGATTTGACATAACACAGTGGCGTTAAAAGCAGCGCTATTTTGAGACTGATTCTCGAAATATATCTGCCGTATGGGATATTTTACAACATTTACATTTCCTCGGTAAATTACAGTTAAGCGTTTTGGCCCCACAAAGAAGGTCTTACGTTTCTGAGGCCATTTTTTTGTAAAATTGCATGCGGGCGGTTATTTTTGTATTTCTTTGCCATCAAAAATTCATGTTCTTGATTTATGTTTTCGGTATCATAATCTTTAGAGTAGCATGCATGGTGGTGTATTTCGTCCGCTGAACGCAAGAAGGCTTTGCAGTGTCAAAGCATTGCAAAGCATTCTTGCAATCAAGGGGCAAATTTATCAGTTTTATCAACTTGTGTAAAATATTTTTTATTCTTTTAAGTTTGCATTGGTTGCAAACAAAGAGCACGCGGCAGCCCACAAAACCATGCGGGAAGGCCTGAAAAACACATTTTTAACTTTTTAGGCCTAAGATTTCGAGATTTCGTACTAATTTTGGAAGACAATAAAAGCCAATAAAAACGTTCGACAGGGCATTCAATTTCATCGAGGGATATAATTTGCCTGCCATTTTGAATAGACCATAATAAAAATGATACAGTATATGTGAGGCGGGGAGGATGGGCACAAACTAGAAGGAACATACGGTTGTTTTCAGTCATTTGTTATTTAAAAAAAGAAATGCTGGTTTTCCTTTTTTCATATGAAGTTCAAAGGAATGAGTGGTTATATTCAGTTTCGAGATACTACCAGTACTATACCTGACTATGTATTTTGGAAGTGGTAAAACATTAAACAAAAGAACATCGCAGAAAACCAGTTACAGAATTATATGGTTTTGAAAGCGAAAAGCGAATTTCCATACTCACCCAATGATGCACAACCAACGCCGAAGTACTAAACAACAATTGGAAGATGACTGTCGCCTCTTAACGCAGTAAGCTGCTTAATACAGCATGCGCCGTCGCTCGGGTTTTAACACCGAGCAGGCGAGGTGTTTAAATGAGACATCCAGGTATTAAATCTCCTTATACCATACATGTAGACGGAAATAACGTTTTTGTCCCGTTCGAAACACAATAGAAACACAGTGAAGGAAAATTTGTGGACGCGTTCTCACGCTCAGCAATCAGTTGGACCAAATTCGTGAATAATTGTTTGTTTTTTACAAACGAAGAAGACAACAGATAAGAGTTACATCCCTTGGGTAGTTAAGGAAACGAGTGAACAGTATGTTGTTGACATATCGTCCCTGAGTTCCAATGTGTTCTATGTGCCTACTGGCACATAAAACACATTGGAACTCAAGGGACGATATCTGCTCTTATTTTAGTGTTATCAAGTTGTTTCGTTTAGTTATTCGACTATTTAATTTATAACCGCAAAATATGATCGAATTGTCAGAAATCTGATAATATTTATGACTATTTTCAGGTTTTGGGGCTCGAATTTTATAACGAGGTGAGCGGAAAGGAAAAGCTTTCATTTAAACCATATATCCCCGATGTTTCGCGTGTGCTTATGCCCTGGATGTTGCACGTTCTCATATACCTTGGATGTTGGGTGCATCCTTAACTATGGCTATTTGCCCAGAGCCTTCTGACCAATCAAAAGACAGAATTCATCGGGATATAGGGACAAACACATATCAATGATGACGATAAATCGAAAAACTAAACAACAGTTGCCTCATATTTTTTTTTTGTACAAAATACTAACATTTCACGAGAATCTCTCGCTATTTAATTTTTTACCCTATTTTCCACAGAACGTCACTTCAATGTTCGACCATAACTGTTGAGAATTTCCTAGAACGGCACGATATTTGTTAGATGATTGACGGAAGGCTTTATTTATCACTGACTGATATGAAAACAAAATATCAAATGTTTTAAAGTGAACAAAACGGACGAGTCATATGATAAAAATACGTGTCACACGGAACCAAATGTGTTTTTAAGGGTTTTTAAATGAAAATTGTGCAATATTTCAAATTACGTAAAAACTTCAAAATGGCGATAAATTGAAAAACAGACTACCACTACCCCCTACCGAAAAAGCAGGCTATCTCTTATCTTTTTCACTTTGTACATACTAAAAATTTCATATAAATCGGCTGGCATTTAAAATTTGGTGACGCCGACGTCGAATTTTCGGCTAGAGGTATTCCAAATTGTACAAGTCGGCCTTATGTCCTGAATTATAGTCATTGTTGGGGATGACATTTACAAAATTGTGAAGAGGGAGGTTTGATACAGGCGTAGATATTAATAGATAGAGAAAGAAGTTTGAAATGACTTATTTTTGGATATACATATACATTATCATGATCATGTGCGTGAGCTGGAATTTGTATCAAATTGGAGGTCACGATCCGATTGTAAACACGGCCGAGAATCTGATACAAATTACAGGACAGGCATTTAGTTTAAACAATATTTTCTCAAAGAAAATGCTGTATGTTACAGAACTGAACAATAACAAAAAGGTAACAGCACAAGGCACCGTAGCTCACAATATAACATATATTTGACACTAAATAAATTGCTAATTGAAGGAGGGATTTGACAGGAAGCTTGGAGCTTGTGTGAGTCACCTCCCAGGTATTTGGTCGTGATGATACATTTATCTAACAATCCCGTTACATGAAGCCCGTTTCCCCAGTTTTTTCAGTTTATATTGGGTTTTGGTGACTCTAGCTTTAGAAATATTGGAATTGGTCAAAATTTTGCATTTTATATTTTAACATGTAATTACATGTTGCTTTCATGATGTTGAGTGGTGCGATAGTGCGGTGTTTACCGGGAGTTAAAACTGTCTGATACGGAATCGGAACGGGGGGGGGGGGGGGGGGGGGGGGGGGGGGGGGGGAGTGGTACAAAAGTTTTTTCCGAGTTTTTGGATGCAAATTAAGTTGATTGTTAGATAATGTTGAAAATCAAATTTCTAACACTGGGATGTGAAATTCCGGATCAACATTTAAAAAAAGTGTAAAATTTGGTGACTGTGGCTTTAGAAATGTAGCTGTGGTTCACTGAATGAGAAAAAAAAATAGGCCAACGATCAATATATGTCAACCCAACTTTGTTGAATGACTGAATGAGATTTATAATATGAATAGCCAAGGCAGAAGAGTTCTGTCACTTTTGAACTGAATTATATCTCTCTTTTGATTCGGGATTTGTGACGAACAGTTTAGAAAATGCAAACTTCTATTTGGAATGCACGTTCAGCATATACACAGAACGACACGCGCGTGTATGCCATATCGATTGACCCATTCACACGCGCGCGTCGTTCTGTGTTTATTACACGCATTCACAATAAATAAAACAATTATTAAGACACTCCGCATCATCGTCCAAAAATAGTCCGTTAACGTTTTCCGTCCGGCATTTTCATTTTCCGCATGGTTTAGTGTTGCTGTGGATGGGGAATTCATTGAACAGGCGTGTAATAAATAACATGTTAGAATTGTCAGAAATCCACAGCGTCTTATGGGCTCTACCCATTGAACTCGAATTTTGACTAAATGGATCTCTGCACAAACGCAAGATAATATTGAAGGTGGAAAAACATTTTGAGTGAAGCCAAAATAATTAGGAAAACTGCCAGCAACATGATCGTGACGCGAGGCATATTGCCACCTTCGTCTCTGAGCCCATCGCATATTTGTCCATTACTCAGAGACATTTGAGCACTCCTCTTGATAGTTCAGAAGAAGCTCTAGGACCAAACGACCAAGTTTGCTGTTCACTGCGCAATGGGTACTCTGCATGCAGGCCAGTTAACAGCAAATTAGCCTGTTGGGTTTTAGATGTACAAGGGTCTACAACCCTCGACGCCTTGCTTTGAATGATTCTGCCACCATTCCTACAGACCTGCCAACACCTACCCAAAAAGGTCGAAGTAACTCAGTCAGTATTTGGTTCATATTAAAAACACTCGTGCTCGATATATAAGAATTGCCAAATCCTCAATGTTATTTGTGGTAATTGTATTGCCAATGGGAGCCACCTTTTTTCCGTACGGAAAAGTGCACGAGGCTGGAACAGAGCGAAGTTTATTACGTCAGCTGGATAGATTAACCAATGGGCAATCACAACTAATAACAGATGACTGAGCAATACACCGACAATTATAGTCAACAGCGACCCTGTGTTAATTCAATACACCGACGACAATGGTGGTATATATTAATTGTATATTATTATATATTGTCAATGGGGTGGTAGATTATTTACCTTGCATTGCATCACTGTCCATCTGCGTCTGTAAACAAATGAATGCCAATAGGAAAAATTAACGGAAACATGAAACGGTTTGCAAGCACAACTGATGAAAAATCCTGCCATCATAAATATACTACAGGATTTTTAGATGGCGAATACGCTGTCACATAGGTTCGAACACGTGATGACGACATCCGTCACCTTGTCCTAAATGTTTCTTCGAGCATAGGCCGGGCTGCCACCTGGGTCCGCACACCTCGAAATAAGTAGTAGTAACCCAGTCAGCACATTGGTTCCCATTCAGGACCTGCTCTATTCACGATATACAAGAGTAGGCAAATACTGCGTGTTACTGGCGGTACTGCCTACGGCAGTTATTTATTTAAGAAATAACTGTTTTTTTCCTTCGGTTTATGCGATATAAACTGAAAATTTTCGGCACAAGCTTAATCATAACTCACGTATTTCTTATAAATTTAATCCGGCTGTAATATTAAAATATAAAAACTATGTGTACGTGAATGAAAAACTTTTAATTTTCGCAAAAGACAACAGTCAAACTCTGAAAAGTATGCCACGAACAGGTCACGTCAATCATTGTCAAATTGTTTGTTGTTTTGATTTTCGATCGCAGACGACAGATATTTAGCAAGTCACGTAACAATATCATTAAAACATTTTTTTTAAGTTCCCCCAAAATCATGTTTGGGTGTATGATCTTTCATTCGTCTCCTACTTCAGTATATTTTATTAAATTCAATTGTTCCCGAGAAATTATCATTATATTCTCACTGACGAAAAATCAATCATTGATCTTTGTTTACAAGCTTGTTATCCATCTATCAGTCTGTCGCCACGCCCTCACGGTGACAATTGGATTAAGTGGGCGGGGCTTCCAGAGTCTTCAAAGTTGGATCGGATGTGCGAGCATGTAGACATTCCAAATCATTACGTGATTTGGTTTATACGGTTTTGACGACTATCACTCTGTATGCTTTCAACCAATCAAACGCAGAGACGGGGCAAATGATTAAATTATTTATTCGTATCACATATATTTCTGTACAGTGGCTAATCGGACCGCAGTATGGAGATGAAACAAAGTCCAGCCAATCGTTTTCACAGATGTTGCCTATTTTAAATGACATCCACGAAAGCACTGATGACCAGGTCCAAGTTTACGAGTAAAACAGAGTTTGTTTACCAGAGTAAACAATCACTGCTTCACAACCCAGGGCTTCAACGAGGACCTATACGGGTTACCTCTTCAATGCTTAATATATACGGAGTCAAAACAGAAAGTTTAATAAACTTTGAGAAGCAATTATTTTAGTATTATTGACTTTAATCACAGACAAATTATTGTAAATTCATATTTCGAGTCTAGCTGTATAATTTGCATAATTTCATGTTCTTCCTGTTGCCAGCGTCACGTCAGGACGTCGCAATTCAGACATGGGGTGAAACGAAAAGTTCCCACATGCAGTCAATAGCATGTATGTCCACCGTTTGCCTCTTGGGTGGTAAGACATGGACGACGCATGGACCTGATAAGTCTCTGGGTGTCACTCTGTGGTATTGAGTTCCATTCCTGCCTTAGAACATTACGTAAATAGCCTGATGTCTGAAGATCATGAAACGGTCCAAGTGATCCCAAAGATGCTAGATTGGCGACAAATCTGGCGAAAGTGGGGGCCAGGGAAGAAGATTGATGCTCTGCTCCTGAAGAAAGTCACGACAGATACGCGCCACGTGACATCGGGCATTGTCTTTCTGAAATAACTGCAATCCGACGTAAGCGTTGAACAACGGGACAATAACAGCGTTAAGAATTTCGTCCCTGTTTCGCTGTCTATTCAGATTACCATCGATGAAGATCGACTGCGTCCGATGGTGCAAGGAAATTCCTACCCAATCCATTACACTACCCCCGCCGACACGGTCGCATTCCCGAACGCATGCATCAGAAAACCGTTCTCCTCGTCGGCGATACACTCTTGCCCTACCATCAGCGCGCCGTATACAAAATCGTGATTCATCACTAAAACGTACCGTGCTCCAACGCTGCTGAGTCCAGCGAACACGCTGGCGTACCCATTCCATTCTGACGGTACGATGACGTTGGGTAAGGATTGGTCTGTGGTATGGACACCTACTTCGGATGTAATGTTCAGTGAGCCTGTTGTGGATAGTTTGTGCACTGATTCTATTGTTAGTTCTACCAGGAGTAATTTGCTGCTGTCCTCGTTGCCGGAAGGAAGCGATCCCGCAAGTGAGACGTCCTGATGTGTCGGTCTTTTGCAGGGGTCATTACTCTTGGTCAACCTGAACGCTGTCGATCGGCAGTAGATCTAGTGGTTCTATACCTTCCAATGAGACGGTAAATAGTGGTCACAGTGACGCCGAGCTCAGCTGCGGGCTCCACAGGAGGTATCCCAGCCTCATGCATACTAATGGCACGCAACCTCTGATTTTCGGTTAACCTTGCATTTTTTAAAATGTCGGAAGACAAAAATCAGTGTGTTTTCTCAATAACCCAGGCTCTCTAGCACAACTTAACACGAAGAAAATCGTCGGTCACCCATTTCGTTTGACATTCTCGGGTGGCACTTGCTATTTTGAAATCCGTAGCAAAATTTCATACGGTTGGGTGGACAACAACATGTCATTAAACTCTATGCACGACTTCTTGTCCACAAACAGGGCAACAATAGAACTATTATATTTCATCTTTTATGCCATTCTTTCACGTTTGTTTCTATTATAATTTCTTTTTTGACTCAGTATATCTGTGATTCGAGGGAGTTTTCAACTTTCGATGCAGCTGAAATAAATTAATATTATATTGTTGCGAAATGCAGCCTAAATAAATGAGATAAATTATGCAAAAAAAAAAAAAAATGAACAGAACTTTCTCAGTGCTAAGGTACTATGGTTTACCCGACCCCCTAGTCAAGTATTATTTATTGTTGCGAATGTTTGAAAATACATACAATTTGCCGAATGATGTCTTGTAGCATTGGCAAGGCTATTAAGGGTTTTTGTTAGTTGTCAGTGAAGTAACATTGCTCCATTGTTTTAGAATAACAGCGACTTGCTGGATGCCCATCAGGAAGTACACACATGTTGCAGGTTAAGTAGTGTCACGAGAATACTGATAATAGGCACTTACCACAATACTACTCCAATGGCTTGGCGAAGACAATATGTATAAATACGAATGTCTGGGAAGCACATTCTGCCCGGCATATTGTGGACATTTGTTCTTGGCAAGTCACAGGAGTGTTGGCATTTTTTGTTCCAATAAGAGAAAAATCCTCGCTCTCTGACTGGATGAGAGCTGGCGTAGTTTCTTTTAAGTTCAAGGCTCCAGTAGCAAATGTTACCGTCTGACGTCACAACGCGAACTATTTGAAATGACGTCCCCCGTTTTGTAATTGCTTCATCAATGGAGTGACTAGTAAGTCGCTTCATTTTTCTAGATTTTTCACACGTGCAACATACGGTGTTTCGGATGAAGTGTTGTTTAAATTACAAACCGATTTACGATTGGAACTAAGATGGAATGAACTTATCTGGTTTACTGGTTGCTTATCCAGTGCCGGCGTGGAGTACACGAGGGGTTTATTTACTAAACCTGTGATCGTTAAAGTTGCCTTGAACATGGCAACTTTTAACGATCACAAGTTTAGTAAATAAGCCTCTCGTGTTTCACGATGTAGGTTTTGGGCTATGGGTTTTGTCTTATTGGAAAATATACGTTATTGCGATGAGTTGACGGTAACATGGTCTGAGGTTTGCGGCTCGGAACGTATGTTCAACCTAGACGCTTCGCGTCTCGATTGAATATAAGCTCCGAGCCGCAAACCTTAGACCATGTTACCATCAGTTCATCACAATGACTTATAAAGTTGTCAATTATTATGTGGATGTTTCGCTAACCTCACACGTGGTGAGGAAGTTTATCTTGTCATAAGATTAAGACGTGCTGTCATTTAATAACATATCCCGTCAAAGTCTCATCATGACTCTGCATGTGTGGTCACTCTAAACACTGCGTGGTACTTAGTAAGCACTATCACGTTCGTGCTAACACTTACATGCTTCAGGTTGGAGTTAATAAAAACCTGGTGATTGTGTTAGAGTGTAGGAACGGATTGGTGGAGGTACCTCATTGGTAGAGGGTGCCTCATGTCACCTCTTCGGTTGAACATCGTAGCTGATGTCGCATGATGCTGCAGTCAGCATGATTGTGCAATCTGCACAAGGATAGCCACGTTCTTCGATGTACATAACCACTGACAGCAAGCCAAGACAATCAGTTCCATCTCAGGCCCCAATAAATGTTTCACGCCTTGTTGACCATCTGAAATATTTGAAATATTTATATACTGCACCAGGTTCGACGCCATCACTCTAGTTTACCAGATGTTGACGGATTAATCTATAACAAGAATTGGTAAAGTTTTTGAAGACTGTCAGAAATAAATTATAGTTAGAGAAAATCATCTACAGAGTGTTGGTGTATTATACTGCCCGCTGAACCACAAGATATAATACGGATAAAAGAGGGTGGCACAGCTTATCAAAACCACTACAGAATCCAGTGACGACTGGGTTCAAAGACCTCTGAGGGAAAATCGAAGTCCTCATCTTATCAAAATCACGAGACAATCACTGGGTATTAACCCCTGCTATGCCAAAATATTAGTCTGTGGTTTCAGTTTTGACACGTGGTTATCACTAATGAGAGATCAGTGGAGAATGCACAAGCCAAGATTTGATTGCACACTGCCTGCGTACAATACAGTTGACGCAATGCATAATATTAGTTATCCTTGTGTTTTCCAGGATGTATGGGAATTTATGCCGGTTTGAGAACTCACACACCCCGAGGCGAAGCGTCAGGGCGTATGAGTTCCCAGATCGGTGTAAACTCCCATACACCCTGGAAAACACAAGGATAACGGATTTATTTCCAAGAAGTTTGGTGTACTCAGTACTTTAAACTACACTGAGGGAAAACACTGACAGAAAAGTTGTACATTGTAAGTTTCTTAATAAAACCAAACAAATATGGATGTCACTGGAACTGACTCAACGAGCCATTTCCAATGATTTCCATACCTGTAATATTTTATTGCACATAAATATTAAATGTCCTGTACTTATATTTTTGTTCTAACATAACCGAGAAAAAGGTATGAATTAATAATTAAAAATGGGTACTTTTTAGCCATATGGCCTGCTATTGTGTATTCTTGTTTTCACACCGTGGTTGACCACGGTGTGAAAAAAAGCTACTGTGGATTGCAAGTTCCATCAAAAAGCAGTATTTTGGAAATAATCGTTGGTATCCCATTTTATTATTATGCGTTATCTTACAAGATAGCGGGAAATGTCCATCATATATTTTCTATATCTATTGTTGCGAGAGATGAAAGTAATGATCTTACAACAGGAACGTAGCCCCCCCATGCCCAATAAAATAAAATCGTCTTGACAAAATACAAATCTATATTGAAGATAGCCACAGCACGCGCGATCATTGGTTTTAGAAAGAGAGCGTTTTTACCTGCACTGAATACACGAATGCATGGGTTGAAGTTTGAATGTTTTAGTGGGTAAACAAACAGAGTGAAGTGTGTTTCACGTAACAGAACCCGGAAAGAAAACACACAAGTAATATATATGAATAAATTACATCTTGCAATTTTTCATAAAACCTAAGCTGCGCAAATGATCTTACAGATCGGTTTCTTTCAGTTTATTTTTAGTTAATGCATTATATGTGATTACTCGATGTCCAGAGCGTTGTGAAGTTTTACCACGTAGTCGTGTATTGGCATCGAGATATTACAAATGTCGAGGCCAGCGTTTTTATAACAGTAATTAAATGATGAATAAATCACCAGCTCAATGTAATAAATAGACTAGATCATTTTATCCGTAATGATATTTTTTTATATTGGCCTATTATGCATTAAACATGAAAAACAAAACAAAACAAAAAAAAAAACACTACTATGAACTTAAGGGGTTATAGTACAAGTAGAACAATGAACGAAGATTACGTTATGTACAGCGCAAGAACACAATACCAACGCATCACGATTTTCCTTCATAGAAAACTCAATGCATAGATGCTGAATGGTTGTCAAAACAAACGCCGTTAAAACAGTACTAAATCCCCCCATTATGCAAACATGTCACGAAAAGGTGCAATATTGTGATCTAAATTGGTTATTACCACTCTGTGATTTGCAGATGTACCAACTCTCGACATCGCTCAGAGTCATGTATCTACATGCCCAGAGACGAGATCTCGGCCATTACGCAATAATTTTAAGGGGACGTCCAACCTAACTTTGGGAAATGTTTTGAACTTTTCATTTGTGTCCAAAATACTGATAAAACAATGAAACAAAGTCATTTTTATAGATAGCAAAATAATGACTAGAGTACAAGGAAATTTAATATATTCATGTTTTCACGAAATATTTCTTTTGATGATTTTGACGACAGGCAAGCTTCCAATGATAAAAGTAACGAATTGCAAAAAATCACGAATAGATCGGTAATTCCAATGACAGGGCTTCAAATAAATGACTTCTAACTCCAGACTAGGAGAAAGCATATTTTACCATTTCGTCTCCATTGTGTTACAAACGCCCCAAATAAAAATGCATGAAAAATAAATAAGCTTCCATTTCATAAACATGTGGTCAAATCGATCATACAACGTAACCACTTAAAGCAAATCGTAAACTTGTGGGAATCACTCTTTTCAAAGATCTGAGAATTACAGAGACGACCATATTCTTCTCAAGTCTGCAGGGCGAAGGAATTGAAAACGCTCAATACTTTCACATGGGAAACTTACACCGACAATGCCATTATTGCGAGATAAAGTCAAAATTGCAGGACAACTTTCCAATTTCCTTATCCATAGATGCCATTTTTAGAAATGGATCTCTGTTTCATATTTTAATTTGGTTGTTATCGATAAAATATTAAACTGCATAAATAGGTTTCAAAACAAACATATATTCAAACAAACATTCTTATTAATCGTCAAACTTTTCTTTGTACAAAAATATCCATTGACTGAAGGCCGAACTATATTTATCGCAACTTCTTGTTTCCAATGTTCCATGTTTGTCTGCTATCCAAATATTTCAAAATAAAGAGAACAAGAACGCTTTTAGTTGTTCATCTTCAGTGAAATTTGGGAATATAGTAACCTTAACTTTCTTTGCCACGCAATTACATTTAATGTCAAATCGATCTTCACCGATCTTTCCGCTTAAAGCATACAAACTATGAAATTGGTGACATTGAAGAGGCTTGTCAATTATATGTCAACAAACAAAATTTCCTCGTGACGAGATTTACCGAAATGACACCCTAACACTTGAGACATTACAGATAAATGGAATTATTAAACGACATATTCGTGGTTTTGTTCATGTCTTTCATTGGCAGCCTATCAGATTAGATTCAATCAACAAATAAGCAATTATTGTTATAAATACTAACCATTTATGTGTACACACATATATACATATATATGACAAAAAAGTATTAGTAGGTAACACCTTGAAGACCTATTTTAGTCATTTATTCATGAGCTTTCGGCTTTCAAAGCCTTCATCGGGTGACAGACGAACAACAATGAGACAAAATAAACCAGTACCGTAAAAGTTAAGTACGTACGTAAACAATGACGTTAAGCATACTAGAACGTCAAGATAAACAACTGCAAGCCTATGGGACGCTTTATAGGAAGAACATGTGGAAGAACGAATGGAATATCCTCAATACCCGGGAAATGTACCCCCACCCACCCACCCACCAGGGTGGGTCGGGAGGGGGTACATTTTGGGGTATTGGGGATATTCCCGAAATCCCACCCCCTCCACCACCCTCCTCCATTTATCATTCACAACTTGTGGTTGTGAATGGTGGGTGGAGGCGGTGGTTGGGGTTGGGGGTGGGTGGGTGGAGGGTACATTTCAGGGTTTTGAGGATATTCCATTCTAACTTCCATATGTTCTCCCTATATAGCGTCCGGTAGGCTTGCGGTTGTTTGTCTTGACGTTCTAGTATGCTTAACGTCATTGTTTATGTACGTACTTAACTTTTACAGTACTGCTTTATTTTGTCTCATTGTTGTTCGTCTGTCACCTGATGAAGGCTTTGAAAGCCAAAGGCTCGTCAATAAATGACTAAAATAGGTCTTCAAGGTGTTACCTACTTATATTTTGTACGTCAACCAGACCTTTTATAGTGCGTGCGTCTCACATGAAAACCATCCCCAAATGAATTTGTTGATGATAATTGAATTTGTTTGGTACAAAATGAAAGGTTTTAGTGCCAGGTAGAATTTGACTGTAAATGAGAACAATTCATACATGTGTCGATCTTTGAGTGCAACAAGACGCCATCTGCAATGCTAAATCATTGCAGATGGCGCCTTGTTGCACTCCAAGTATATTTTAATTTAGTATTCTTTTTTCAACCCTCCGATAAAAAAAAAAAAAAACTACATAAAAAACACAAGTGATAAAACATAGATAATAAAAAGTAATAGGCCATTATTTCCAAATGAAACAAAATACTGCATTTTGATTGGCTGAGAAGTACGGTGTAACTTGCAATCCACAGCGGATTTTTTTACACTATGGTTAACCACGGTGTAAAAACAAGAATACACAATAGCAAGCTATATGGCTAAAAAAGGAACAATTTTTAATTATTAATTCATACCTTCTGCTCAATTATGTTAGAACAAAAATAAACATACAGGAAATTTAATATTTGTGTGCAATAAAATATTACAGATATGGATGTCATCGAACTGGCTCATTGAGCCAATTCCAATGACATCCATATTTGTCTGGTTTTATTTATTAAGAAACTTTCAAAGTACAAATTTTCTGTCAGTTTTTTTCCACAATGTAGGTTAAAGTATTAACTATACCAAAATTCTTGGAAATAAATCCGTTATCTTTGTGTTTTCCAGGGTGTATGGGAATTTGCACCGGTTTGGGAACTCATACACCCTTCGGCTTTGCCTCAGGGTGTATGAGTTTCCAAGCCGGTGCAAATTCCCATACACCCTGGAAAACGCAAGGATAACTAATATTATTAACGTTTACAAAATAATTCAATGATTATTATTTACTTAGTTTATTTAATAATATGGGAAATATTCTTTCTTCGGCGGGATATGCTTTGCAGGCATTCCCAGAGCGAACACAAAGCATCCATTGACTTCATAGCCGATAGGACTGCTAGGTTCACTATGACAAATAGGAACTTTATTGAACCTAAAGACATACCATTTCCAACTTGAGCGCCATCCGCTGATCGAACACGATCTAGGAAGCAACAACAGAGGAAACGTAGAATGAATGCCCAACAGGACCGCCATATTATAACGACCTCTACAGATGTTAATCATCGAGATCTTAAGGCTACCATGGAGACAGACGGACCATCAAGTTCGATCAGGACTCTGCATGGTCCCCGCTGGTTGCCAAATGCCAACGGACCATTTGAACGTATTTGGCCACTAGGGAAACGTTGAACAATTGGAAGCCTTAAATTCTATTGTCTTTTGTTTTAACATTTTTTGGTGACATTTTGTGACCCAGTCACTTGATAACTTTGCTAGCTGATAAAAGTGGCAGAGACTAAGTTGTTCGAGCTACCCCATTAGGTCGGCTAACCATGCATGATGGGTGTCTCGAACAATTTCCCGAGAGTTTGTGCGGGAAAATTTCAGGGTTTTAACTCTCTATTATTTCCATCACCTGATCGTTATGACGATTTACAATAATCATTATTTTCCTTTAACCCTTTACCTAACGAATCGCCCGCAAACGCCCCCGTAACAGGCAAATTGAGCAGTTAACAAATTAAATTTTTCAAAATATTTCAACAAAAACATATC
This sequence comes from Pictodentalium vernedei, assembly GCA_031216915.1. NCBI lineage: Eukaryota > Metazoa > Mollusca > Scaphopoda > Dentaliida > Dentaliidae > Pictodentalium > Pictodentalium vernedei. The sequence goes on from CM062295.1 coordinate 494,730,770, forward strand.
ATGTGACCCCTCATTGAGCTCGTTCCAATGAGGGGTCACGTGATATGGTTTTGTTGAAATTTTTTGAAAAATAAAAAAAAAAATTATATTTAAGATAATAAATTTTGATATCGTCTGCGTTGGGTAAAGGTTTAATCATAGGAAAAATGGTTCGTGGAGTCTTACTCATATTAATGTTGATAAATCTCTGAACCGAGTACCAAACCAGAACTTTGGTTCGTGCCAATGTTTAAGATCAAAAATGTCTACATGCTGCCTAATGATTAGACTTTGACCTTTGAGGTTAACCCTTTGAACCCGAGAGGCCGCTTTTCCGATCAGAAGCATGATTCGTCATAATTTCATAGAATATTATATTTATTATTATATATTTATTGGTGCTTTAGGTCATATATTTATGCACAATGGATAATCATAGCCGTGACAGTTTTACGGGTGGAGGAAGCCGGAGTTCCCTGAGAGAACCACCGAGCAACGACGAGTAGCTGCCAGCTCCCCCAACATCGTAACTCCGCACTGCAGCACAGGCAGGGTTAGATTGGCTGAAGACATGCGTACCATCGACGTGCAGTACGCCTTTGTATCCGGTGTCATCGTGCCCCCATGTGGACAATCGGGGTTAAGTGCTTTGCCCAAGGACACAACGCGGGAGTCCGAATTGATCGCTCAGACGGTCACCCACCCAATGATTAACCAGTTTCGTCGTTGCTTAACTTCGGTGATCTGACGAGAACCGGTTACCGCAACGCCACTGCGCCCCCAATTTCATTGAGTAAGGTGGTAGCTGAATGAATGTGTGGGGTCGACCAATTAATATTTTCAACGTGCAGCCCCACCGCTGCACGTTGAAACTATTGATTGGTCTACCCTCAAATAATGAATGTGGACTCTTCCAGTTTCCGCCATTGAACTGATATAGAAGATGCCACCTGGACTTAAAGGGTTCATCTGAACCATTTTGGGAGTTATTTAGATTTCGTGGCTGCACAATTGAGGTATTTTGTATAGAATGACGGTTTGTTTTCATACAGCATTATTAACTCAGGTGAATTGGGCACCTGGCAATGCAATTCAGCATATTTCGATAGGATTTAATGCGACTACCATTTTAACGCGCCTGACTGAGTAGTTGATGGACATAGATCCTCAATAAGTACACATTGTTGATGACTACAATAATTATATGCTATTGCACGCAGTACGAAAATGTCGATCTTCATTACCGTTTGTTGGTGATACATCAAGTTTCCTGTTTGACACGGTTTCGGGAAGCGATTTAGAAAATAAAAATGTCATCATCATTCTACTTTCGAAGAACCAGGAACGTATTTATCATTCCATTGAGAATCGTTTTTTGATTATCGATGTCAGGTTGTTGATAACATCAGCCAGATTTATGCTACAGTACAACGTAATGTCTTACAGTAATTTTGGCAGTTACTGTACATAAGTCTTCAGGGATTATTATCAAACAGTTTTGGCTGACAGCACAAAATGTGGGAAGTCGGATTAATTTGTCACGTGACGCGGCTCTTTGTTTTAGCTGTATTCCGTGGAAGTGGGGAGTTTTACTTGTGAAAGAAGGAAGTAATTTGGCAAAGTAGTTCATCTTCTCATTTTCAATACCAGTATCTCATTTAGCATAGCGCAAGTTTAATTATAAAAGCATATTTTAAAGAGTATTTTCAACCCACCACCACGCCATCATCCTCCAGGCCTTACCTTTGGACGCCCAGCAGCTGAGTGCTGGTAAAGAAAGGTATTGGGATCAGTCCATAAAGGACATCATCTATTTGATAGATGCTCTTTGCAGTTGGTATATTTTTGGCCGCCCAGCAGCTTAGTGCTGGTAAAGAAAGGTATTGGGATCAGCCCGTAAAGGACATGATCTATTTGACAGATGCTCTTTGCAGTACTGTGTATATTTGTAAATATTTGTGTTGTTATTGGCTATACTTTATCCAAAACAATTTGACAAATTCGAAGTAAATTAATAAAGTATAGCCCTCAATCATCAACAAGCGTCTTTGGAGTTATTTTGTTTTGCATGGGTAGCATAAATATAACCAGAACTCAAGTCAGAGAAAACCACGCGAAAATTTACGCAGTTATTTCTACATTAGATAGTCTTACAAAACGACTTCATGATGTTCTTAACCCTTTGAAACCTGGTAGTATCTCCCATGTCAGTTTAACCCTTTACCTAACGTGAAAAGCAGACGACACTTGCCAAAAAAAATCTTGAACAACTAATTTTTTTCATTTTTTGTCTCAAAAACATAGGTTATGACCCCTCATTGGAACGAGCTCGTTCCAGTGAGGGGTCATAACCTATGTTTTTGAGACCAAAAATGAAAAAATAAGGAAAATTCACTGACGATTTTTGAGAATAGCGCTGGCCGGTTTTGGCCGTTACGTTGGGTAAAGGGTTAACGAAATAAATTGGAAGAGTCCATATTTATTTTTAGGGGGGGTTTAGACCAATCAATATTTTCAATGTGCAGCCTTAGGGCTGCTGGTTGAAAATATTGATTGATCTACACCACCTTCAACTTAGCAGGCATCCTACTTAGTGAAAGTATGACATACCATGTCCCTGAGCCAACAAATGGTCTCTGGGCTTCAAAGGGTTAATTCCCACGAATGACGCCTTGGTTATTTAGAAACCTTTGTAGAGTTGTCTTTTGAGTTAGACACTCTGATATGACAAGTAAATACTATGGTTAATGAGACACTTTTATGTCTTATGCATTTACGTAGTCAGATCGCTACTTCATCTGTTTTCAAGTTAAGACTAGAGGTAGTTAGCCTTAAAAATTAACGATTGTTTTAACCGATTTATGACGAAAACGTGCTCATCATACACAGCTGCCCTTGGACCCTGCCAAGTCACTTTGGCAATAGTATCATTTGTTTGAGACTACATCCATATTTAGTAGGCAGTAATTACTTGCCATGGTTAAAGTTTCTCTTGTAAACATCAATTTTCATTTTAAAATCTTCAAAATTATATCTTTGCCTGTTCCGTTTGCATGCTTTTCAATTCTTCCCAACTGACGACGGTAAACGCTGTACCCAAATAAGGTAATTGCGCCCAAATTATGCGGAGTTTGAAACTGTTTCCATAATTTTGCAGTGTTTTGACAATATACAATTTGGCCAGGTTTCCTTGATGCTTGTAATATAGCTTAGAGCTTACCATTGAATCAAACAGTGCAACAGATAAATAAGTTTTTAAAAAAATACAGAGTTCGCTACAGAAAAGCAATCGGCGTCGAAAGTGTTGTATACGACACTATCGACGGCGATTGCTTTTCTGTGGTGAATTCTATGACCATGCACTTAAAGCTTCTGATCTATTGTATTCATGTTTGCGGCATTTTTCAGTAAACGCCATGCGTAATTTAGCTTACAATCAAATAGGCCTTTGGATCGACACTGGGAAACTAAGAAGCCTTTTCGAGTTAGTCGAGTAAACCAACGTCAAATGGTGGTGGGAACCGGTGATAATGGTGAAGACATATGCCAAGGGGATGTAAACTATCATTTCAAGATGGGGACCTAAAACCTAAAAGAGACGCCAAGAAAAAGAAAATACCGGTGCTTTTTCTCCAACCATGCAAGCCAGATCCAAATTGCCGTTCTGCCCAAATTAGACTGATCTGAAGGTCTGTCCATTTGTTAAGAGGACGTCCAACCTAACTTTGGTCAAATTTCATGTAATTTTCTTTCAAGTCTAAAAAAGGCCCAAAATGAATAACCCCAATAAATTATATACCAAAATGCTTGGAATGAAACATAGAACATGTGGAAACTGAAATTTGCCATGGAACTGCTGCCATGTGTAAATAGCACCACCTGAAAGTCTGCTATGGCATAAGTAAGAGAACAAAATTTTTACAATAAAATACCTCAAAATAAAATAACAGCTGTATTCTATAAACATTTAAGTACATACTCGAAGAAATCTTTTCCTCATTCATGAAAGTAATGAAGATTGAGACCAAATGTTATAAGTGGAGTGCTCACTGATTGAAGGCAGACATTTTCTTTTGTTTATGTTTTGATTTGGGGAGTTCAACAAAGGTCAACTTGAAAGAGTCCACCAGAAGAAGTATGGAAGGACAAAAGAGTGTCTCCCAATATAAAGATGTATGTGTTACTGTGGTGGTTTGGAAACTATGATATTCTCCTATGTACAATGCACTGCAAAGTCATACATTGTAGTTGAATAAATATATTTACAAACCCCTTGCACTGTAACCCCTTTTATCCCATGCATCAATTTGATAGTGATTAAATTGTTAAATTTGTCTGGTTTATCAATAAGTATATTAGCTTTGTTTAACTCTTGGACACCAATATACTCATGATATCTGTTGGAGAAGAAATAAGGGTAACTGTAACCTGTCACTGCAATAAACCATCTAAAGTACTTAAAAGTACATTGTCATTCAAAACACATCAAATCAACCTTACATAACCATTATTGCATGTACTTTCCCAGAAGGGCACATCCAGAGGGTCTCACATATTTTTTTCAAGAATGCAGTACACAAAGCAATCCCCAAAAGATTACAAGTGAGCTCCATTCGACAAAAAAAATTTCGGGGGGGGGGGGGGGGGGGGCTCTTTTTGAAGATCCTGGCCACACATGTTCCAAACACCATCAGACAGGTAAACCTCCAAATAAGTGTATCTGCAAAAATCATGTTACATTGCAAAACATTCTTTTTAGAGTTTTAGTTCTGGACCTTTCATGCTTCTTACTTCCAACTATAACACTTAATTTTTCGATTAATGGGTGAATAGAAAAGTCCTGCCACAATCAACATTTTGAGTTCCATAAGCCTTCAAAACAGCTCCGATAAAAGTGTCAAACATCAGATTGGTGGCTTTATACAGAATATTCATTAGGTTGTTGCTTGATAAGTAATAGGAACAAAATCTTCACAAGAAAATTCTGTAGCAATACAATTGAGAGTATTAGCAGGCACTTTGCAACAAATTGTAACAAATCAACTAGTTCTAAACAAAATTTTATAACTCAAAAGAGTGAAAAAGTACCACAACTCTGAAAAAATGTGGGAAGAAACACATGCTGCAGCAGCTACACAGGCATTGTTTCCCCATGATGCTCGATCACAAGACCAAATATCCTTTAAACTGGAGTAGCAATGGTTGAGATACAAGGGGGAATGTTGGTACATGTAATGATGAATGGGTAAGACTAAGATTAAGAGGACAGGGGTCACCACTGCACGGCCCTAGATGCACCTTTGATTTTCCAACTTCCAGGTCTGGGGCATAATAATCGCAACACACCCACCTTATCAGTTCATAATTTCAGTAAAATAAAAGAAATTATCAATTTGAATTAAATAATAGATGATGGAAAATATTTGGCTTCCTTCGCCTTCTCGTACTATTTAATTACCACAAACAATATCAGTTAAATGCCGACAAACGAAACTGAACGCATGTGGTTTGGTTAAAAAGTAACTCGGCATGAATAATGAAGAAATTGCGAATATTTCATTTATTTAAAAGCCAATTGCAGCTAATATTGACCGTGCGTTCGATAATTCGTTTCGGTTTTGACCACACGGCCACGCTGACACTCCGTGACAGCGGTTATGTTTATTGTGATATGCAAATTGGGGGATGGTTTCCGGTGAAGGAGATTTGTCACATTTGTCAGTGTAAAACGATCATAAAAGACACTGATCGACGCTCGTATTACTATGGTTAGTTGCAAGAAAAAACTAAATGCCCAGCATCGTCCAAGCGCACCTTATTTAAAAGCACGAATGCATCATTTTCAACCCATCTTCAATCGGTCCTTTGCAGACATCAAACATACCCGCCTTCAAATTCCATGGTTACTAGGAAGTAAATAACTTCGCAGCGACAGGGGGAAATTAACACACTCAATATAGTTCCAGGTCACTTGGAATATACTTCGTGAAAAAGTGATTTCTGAAGCATTCTGCTTACTTTGTTATGAATATTGCCTTATTTTATGTGTATCGTCCCGATTTTATACACTCGGTTATTTTTTTTACAAGTGGTTCATGTTGTCTTTCTAGTGCGCAATAATTCAGATTTTTTGTCAACAAAAAAGTTCAGACGGCCTGTAAACACGAGAGGGAATTTCGAACCATATTTTGCAGTTATGACATTAACAGCTCAAGTACTTGCTGTCACCTGTTTGCAAATCCGCTCATACATTGTCTCGAACAAATAAAGGGCGTGATCACGTCCTTGCATTCTTACGATTGCCCAAATTGAGTATTTCTGCAAGAACCACATCGTAATCACATGACCGGAAAAACATCGTTGAAACATGGCCACATCCGGAACATCAAAAATTTGTGTTGGTGTTATTACATTCAAACGTCAAAACCCACCAGAGTGTGTGTCAAAAAAATACTTTCTCCGAGTCTGTAGTATGTTATCATTATATTGAGGACAAGGCTTTCGAATTACCGATTATTTTGTGGTTTTACCGGTTCGTTACTTATGCCATTTGCAAATTAATCTTCTTCAAAATCCTAAAATTCACTTTTTTTCCTGAAAAAAATTATATGTACCTTTTCTATGCACTTTACTCATTATTTTGATATATAATTTGCCTTTCCTTACTTCTCTTATCTGTTTCTGAGGCATTGGGAAAAATGTCAAAAAATTGACCAAAGTTAGGTTGGACGACCCCTTAATAGGAGTCTAACAACAGTCAGTTATGTTTTGGAATCAGATATTTTAACTATTGATAAGGAACGAACACAAGTTGTTGACATGTCTGCTCACACTAATTGCCTATACAATCCAAAGTTGTTTTGTCCTGAGACTGGTACGATTCAAATGATACATTCTCAACACAGTTGTGAAGTAGCTGTGATTGTGCATAATAAACACCTTATTCATAAATTTTGCAAAGCGGAAGTGTTGACTCCGTTCGTGTTGCCCAATTCCACGAAACATAGTGAAGGTATTTGGCACATCAGTACTTAAACCCAACTCCGATTTTCACTGCCATGCCCACGACATTCGTCCCCACGTACTGTTATTCCCAGACCTCCTGTACGGCTTCTTTCTTTAAAACCACCATGTATTGCAACTACTACCGGTCTAAAGTTGAGTTTATATTATCATGAATTCGATGATGCGATCTATAAGGTGACACAGTCCGAAATTTTTCCATGTTTAAATGTAACCCAATCCAGACTATGGCACCCATTGTTAACCAGTTGAACACTGGTGGCATCTTCCCTGTCAGTTCAATGGCAGCATTTGGAAGAGTCCACTTTCATTATTTGGGGGTAGACCAATTAATATTTTCAACGTGCAGCCTTGTGGCTGCACGTTGGAAAATTTGATATACCCACACATTCACCAAGCAACCATCCCAAGTAATGAAATTATTACCTAACATCCGGGTTCAAAGGATATGAATATAAGTAGCCAGATCTCACAGCAGAATGGAGAATGCGTTCTTCCTTAGTTCCACCAGAACTGACTTGTCTCTTCTCTCTTAGATTTGCCAGACCTAAATATGTAGGCAACCGGGATAAAGTGTCTTGCCCAAGGACACAACGCGGGTCGTCCCAGAAGGGGATCGAACTAGGGGCCTCTAAGATAGAAGTCCAACAGTCTACCACTGAGCCACTTACATTTTAATGGCCAAGCTGAATCACTGTCCCAGATTTCACGGAAAACGTGTAAACAAAGTCAAAGTGTGAGAGTATAGTTATGGGTCAAGGGCCGTTTATCTGATCAGACGACACTCGGTTAGAGGTGACTACAAAACCGCATGTCTTTATTACCCTTTCTTTTCACGTTCAATGAAGTCATTATTTTCTTTTTTGACACTAGATATTATGCAGATACTCTTTCACCCTTCACACAATGCAACGTCCAAATCGCAATCCAAAAATTGTTTCTTCAATGTCTGCTTCAAACACAAAGCATATGAGCCTTCATTGGAACTAGCTCGTTCCAGTGAGGGTCATAAGTTATGTTTTTGAGGCAAAAAGAAAAAAAAATGTTTAGTTATTCAAAACATTTTTGTAAGTGTCGTCTGCTATTCAAGTTGGGTGAAGGGTTATACAGAGTCGAGTTGTGACAATGACACCGTCAATCTTTTTCCCATTCATTGAGAAAACCACCCTTGAGGCCAACAGAACGGGTGTCTGGACTATATACTATTGAAACAAAGGGGGTGTTTTTTTCCCTATCCAACATTCATTCTACAGTTGAAACGAGAAGTCCTGTCACTGTATTCTGCACTATTATGAAGTACGCTGAATAAGTGCACTTTTTGTTCCCGTCAAGCTCAAACTGCCCCATTAGCGCAACTCAATACCTGTAGTAAACAGTGTGCCCAACAATTCTATACTTGTAAATAGAGATCATTAACATCATTTCTAACCTGTACTGGAATACATGCATAAGACGTAATGACGTAAATAGATATTAAAATTCGACTGCATATACAGAATGAAGAGTGTGGATTACTACTTAATCGCAGCGCCATATATGCTCCACTAGAAAAGTATTTATAATTGTTCAAAACAGCACGAGAAACACTTGCAAACTTTCATCACATGGACCACCGGGTGCAACCCGGTGGTCCATGTGATGATAGTTTGCAAGTGTTTCTTGTGTCTTGTTCTCAGAAACTGTAAATAATTGCTGAGAGAAAAATCTACCCCATAGCGATTTAGTATTAATCCATCCCCCACATTCTTCTGTAATCTCAGTATTTTCTTTCTGTTGATGGGTTCCGCTCGTGATTTAACTACTGACCTCACTAATAACGCATTATATTTTGCTCTGCAGAGCGCAAACGTTCTTGTGTATTTCAGACTACTACTTCTGCAGTGAGGAGCGCATTCACAAACGAGCATTTTCTGCGCTAATTGCGATAGGACTTGTAGTTTCAATTGTAAAACTCTTGAGAGAGAAAATGATGAATATTCTGTTTCAGGTAGCAGCACCACTCATGGTCTATGGATGCAGGACACTCATTTTGCAAGTGACTCTACCCTTTAGGTTACATAAACCCGATATGTCTAACGGGTCGTTCAGTGGACCTTGTAGCAATGTTCATGATTTCTAATCAGTTTAGGGGGAGCGCGGTGGCTCAGTGGTTACGGCATTGGACTTCAATTGTAAGTACCACGGTTCGCTCCCCGCAAGGGGAATTGCGCTGTGTCCTTGGGTACGGAACTTCATCCCGATTGCCCACGTGGAGGCACGTTGGCGCTGTGTACTAAGGCGTACTTGCAAGTCGATCGTGCACTTGGCTTTAACCAATGCTAACCATGCTTGTGCGGAGTTAGCACGTAGGAGAGTCTGACAGTTGCTCGCTGTTGCTCGGTGGTTCTCTCCGGGAAGTCCGGCTTTCTCCACTGTAAAACGACCTGAAACGGTGTGACCCTGGCTGTCGAAAGTGTCGTTAAACTCCAATAAATAAATCAATAATCATTTTAGTATTTCAACTCGTGTCTCGGGTAAGAGAATATCGTCGTTGGGTACCTGAAGGTCCTTTTGGTTTGCGAGGGAAAAGCTAGTTTATGACACTGTTGGGAAGAACTCTATCAACGTTCCACTAGTGTCACGTAACAACATGCCATCACAGGCCCGTCGGAACGAAATTTATATTGGGGGGGCTGATATTGCTAATTTGGGTCAACTGGCTGATACTAAATGGGTATGGGGTATCCAGATGCCGAAGGCATCTGGCGCGAGTGCTGAAGGCACGAGCTTTTTGAGGGGGGAGGGAGGTTACTCCCCTAGAAATTTTTTGAAAAGGGCAATCAAAGGAAGCATTCTGGTAGCTTTTGAAATGCATTGCTCAAAACGTTTGCACATCAACATATGCAGGTGCATGTTATACATTCAGTGATACGTTCATAATTCTAATCCAGGGGCATAGTAAGCTAATTTTATTTGGGGGGGTGGGAGGGGGGGGGGGTAGGACCTATATTCCCATGACGCGTCATCCGAGCAGCGAGTGGGGGTGAACATGAGAGGGGGTATCCTCCGTCTCGTTGGTGGGGGGTTCGGGGGCCTCCCTCGGAAAAATTTTCGAATTTAAGATGTAAAAACATGCATTCTGGTTGATTCTGAGGAAATAAATCGTATATTCCTATGACGCGAAGCGTCATCCGAAACCGCGAAGAGGCGAGTGGGAGTGAGAACGAGAGGGGGTACCTCCCCGTCTCGTTGGTGGGGGTCCGGGAATTTTATACAAATATGCATTCTGAGTGATTCTGAGCAAATACATCGTCAATAAGGAAATACGTCAGCTCTCTGATCAATTCAGCGTGATTTCCGAGCAGAATGACAGGAATAGTGAACATGCAATGAATTACCCTGTGGTTGGTTGGAGTTTAACATCGCTTTCCACAATTAGGCGAAAACATGACTGTCAGTTTTATTCGTGGAAGAAAGCCCACATGGAACCCACTCAATCCAGTAATCATTAACAGCAATGTCGGAATATGGTAACCAGTGGGCATCCCGTGTGGAGAAACCACCAACCCACCAACCACCAACCCAGCCCCCCCCCCCCTCCGCCACGGTTCTAATATGAGTTAAATAATGTAATGTCCAGTTATATTCAGATTACATCGGTTGCTCCCATCCTGGATAACCTAACGACGAAATATGAGCAAATTATTGGGGGGGGGGGGGGGGGGCTGCAGCCCCCCCCCCCCCCAGCCCCCCGGTTCCGACGGGCCTGCATCAGTTTGATGGAAGAAAAGCCATGCATGGCGTGGAAAAATTCCGGGTCGAAATGTTCAGATGCTATTCAAATGAAAGAAAAAAAGAAGAAAAGAAAACAGTTAATCGGCCGATGTTTCGGGTGAATTTCGTTTTACGTTTGTTTGCTTTTAACAGTCAGGGTCATAAAGTGCCAACAATTTTACGGATAGAAGAAACCAGAGTACCCGGAGAGAGAACCACCGAGCGGCGGCGATCAACTATCAGGCTCCCCAGCTTACAAACCCGGCACAAGCAAAGTTAGTAGCGGTTGAAGACAAGCGCACTATCGATGTGCAGTACGCATTAGTGCACAGCACCACTGTGCTCCCACATGGGCAATCGGGATTAACCCTTTAACCAAATCAGACGATTTCAAAATTTATTATTTTAAATACCATTTTTTAAATTTTTTCAAAAAATTTCAACAAAACCATATCATGTGACCCCTCTTTGGAACGAGCTCGACGGGCTCGTTCCAAAGAGGGGTCACATGATATGGTTTTGTTAAAATTTTTCGAAAAATAATATTTCTTCAGCTGCTGAATTTGCATATTACGCGGGCGGATGCGGGCGATTCGTTGGGTAAAGGGTTAAGCGTCTTGGGCGCAACGCAGATGGCGCGAGCCAGGATCGAACCATCCAGCTTTCGTTTGAAGTTCAATGCTCTCACCAGTGAAACACCCCCTCCCACTCTTGTTTTACCTAACCACTACAGGAATGGACCGAGTATTTTCTTGACGTTTTGTGCACTGGAGCTGGAAGTTTATATGTGCCATTTGATAATTTCTCTCAGAATTTTGAATAAAAGGGGGCGCAGTGGCGTTGCGGTAACCGGTTCTCGTCAGATCACCGAAGTTAAGCAACGTCGAGCCCGGTTAATCCTTGGATGGGTGACCGTCTGAGCGATCGATTCAGACTCATGCGTTGAGTCCTTGAGCAAGACACTTCACCCCGATTGCCCACATGGAGGCACGATGACGTCGTGATGCACGATGACGTCGTGATGACGCAGTGTACTAAAGCGTACTGCACGTCGACGGTGCGGATGTCTTCAACCAATCTAACCCTACCTGTGCTGCAGTGCGGAGTTACGAAGTTTGGGATCCGGCAGTTGCTCGGTGGTTCTCTCCGGGTACTCCGGCTTCCTCCACCCGTAAAACTGTCACCGACACGATATGACCTTGGCTGTTAAAGCGTCGTTAAACCCTAATACGTTAAACCCTAACAAATAAATTTTGAATAAACATCGGACAGAAAAAACTACCTGTCATGTTTACTTACAAAACGAGATCATTAAGTGGCGTGTGGACCCAGGGGCGCCGCTAATGGGCGTTTGGGGGTGGGGGTGACCCTCCAATAATTTTCCCAGTCGGTACACTTTCGTCAGGATTGTAGTTTAAGGTATCAGTTCTCTTTGTTCGTAACTATGCACTTCCTTTAAAAACCTAAATTTGGTTCTGGAACTTTTTCACACGCACAGTCGTCCAGACGAATGAAGGTCTGTAGTTCCCGATTCGGGCTGTTGAGGGCGCACCATGACCAGTTTGGAATACCGGTACGGGATGTGTTAATTAAATATGAAATTACGATACGACTACTACAAGTACATTGATTGATTGATTGATTTATTGGTGTTTAAGGTCACATACTTATGCACAATGGCTAATCGTGACCGTGACAGTTTTACGGGTGGAGGAAGCCGGAGTACCCGGAGAGAACAACCGAGCAACGACGAGCAGCTGTCAGCTCTCCAACATCGTAACTCTGAACTCTGCACAGCAGCACAGGCAGGGTGAGATTGGTTGAAGACATGCGCACCATCGACGTGCAGTACGCCTCAGTACACAGCGTCATCGTGCCCCCATGTAGGCAATCGGGGTGAAGTGTCTTTCCCAAGGATACAACGGGGTTGCCGCAGGTGGGATTCGAACCGAGGACCTTTCGGCTTGCAGCCTGCACCTCTACCAACTGAGCCACCGCGCCCCCTACAAGTACATTTAATTTGTTCATAAATAAATTTTCAAGAAAGCTTGAGTGTTTAATCCTGACTGACTAATATTCAAACTGCATCACCAAGGCATGCCTTCGACGAAGGCATGCCCTGAGAAGGCATGCCTTGATGATGTAGTTGGAATAGTGGTCAGTTCTAACCCGAACACTGACAGCCGGGACAAATCAGGTTTTCACCCATCCATTCGCCCTTCTTCGCAACGGCCCTTCCGGACCGAGTCTCTGGCTTGGTCCAAAACTAATTTAGTAAAGGAGTTTCGTGAATTTCATTCTAAACTGAGAAAGAATTGGGGTATCTCAACATTCTCACAAGAGTCCATAGACCAATCCATGGAAATGTGGAAGGGGACTTTTTGGGGAGTGAAGGTCACGAGGTCACCAAGACTTAGTAAGTTCGAGCAAACTAGGTTATAATTTAAGTGACCCAAATTTTCAGCGGTTGTCAAACACCATAAGTCTATTGAGGTCCCAGGGATTGGGGTTCTTGAAGCAGCCCAGGCAACGCGCCCTATATTGAACTCATGTTGAAAATTTAATGTCCACATGTGTGTATGTAAAATTTCAGTTTTGATTATTGGTAGACGGTAGGTCGGGGAACACAAGATCCTTTCAATTAGGAATTTTACTTCTTATTTCAGATAGGGAATGGGGCAGAAATGGGTCCCTCACCCCTAAAAAGCCTTGGATTATACCCCCGAGTCCATTTACTGACACTAAATGGGAGTGACACTGGAAAAGGGTACAACAGACTTGACAAAGTCCAGCGTTCTTCGAGTATTCGAGCACCATTCATCTTTGTCAGAGATCTTTACGAACAGGTAGTTTCGAAGACGCCGAGCGGACCAGTGAGCTTGTCATTCATGCCTATTGTTTCGAGTTGCCGGATTTGAGCTCTGACCGACAGTTACTCGCCGCTACTCAGTGGTTCTCTCCAGGTAACCTTACTTCCCCCACCCTTAAAACTGTGCGGCATATGACCCAGGCTGTTGAAGGTGTAGTTAAACCACACTAATTAAATAATATACGACAATGTGAGACTTTCGGGTGGAGAAGCTAAAAAATATATAGACCATTTACGAAAGCCCACTGGGGCCACCAACGAAAGCCCATTGGGGATCGATCATTGCGAATATTCGCAATGTATTGCGAATATTCGCATTCAACATTGCGAATATTCGCAATGCATTGCGAATATTCGGAATGTTGAATGCGAATATTGTGGTACCAGGCGGTCTTCAGTGGGCAGCCCCAATGTTCTTCAGGCGCTTTGGGAAATTACTTCAATCTCTGTTTATTTGGCGCACTTATACTGAGGAATCTGAAATGTTCACATCGAAATTCGGTACTTTTGATTAACCTGCTTTGCAGAGACCTAGATCTTGAGTTTAAGTGATATTTTCTTGTCGGATAATCGCAACAATATTCGCAATATGAATGCGAATATTCGCAAAGTTGAATGCTAATATTCGCAATGCTCCCACTACAAATTTGCCCCAATGGGTTGAATGCAAATATCCACAATGTTGAATGCGAATATTCACAATGTTGAATGCGAATATTCGCGATGTGAATACGACTAGTCGCAATGTGAATGCGAATATTCGCAATGCTCCCACTACACATGTTGGCCCCAATGCCCTTTCTTACTAATGGGCTTCCGTAACCATTAAACTCTGCAGCCACAAAAGAAGACAATGAAAACCAGTTCATTGTAAATGAGAGCTTGCAATGTGTCCTATACGGAAGTCATCCGGTATGCAGACTCAGTTAAGAGGAAAGTGGTGATTTATTTACATGCCTGTTTGTGATGTTAAGTACAATGTAAGTAAAAGGAGACAAAAGTGTAAAAGTGGATGTCGAAGGCGTCGAAAATTAATGTTGGAAAGCTGAAGAATCGGAGAATCTGCAATTTATTTTAAGGGCCTATATAAGTAATGAAATTTTGTTTATTTTGAAAATTCTCACCTCTGATATTCCTTCAATTCAAATTAAATATACACAAAACTTACATCAAAACTAGAGAAACAGAATTTACTGCACCCAGTAAATTCAAGTCTGCGTGAAAAGGCTTAAAGTGTCAGGAATGAACTATAGAGAAAGAGAATTTATGGATGCTTATTTTCAGGAGTGAAATATTTTTAAACAAATCAGAAATGGATTTTCGTTAATAGTATTCATACTGGAATCAGAACAATTTTTTATAAGAAACCAGAAAAGGCATATATGCGACCAGCATTCAAATGGACATTTTTGGCTCTGCCCACTAATTTGAGTGATGAAATACGTTCATAAACTTTAGAAATGCATTAAGGTGTAATAAAATGCATTTCCCAGACTTTCTGAATAATATGCACTTGATGACTTTGGTTACCTCTTTCCGGAGGACCCTTAGGTGACCTCCGTGACCCATATTTTGAATCTCCATCAAGTGTCAACTCATTTGGTGTTAGTCCCAGGTCCATTCATCATTCCACGATTGAGATATGAGGGTGACCCACTTTCAAACATTTTGGTCACGCCCACTTTTTTAATGCAACAATGCATGTATGGACCTCAGGAATCCTTTGGGGGGTCAAAAATGTGATTTCCAGCAATTATGAAAAATGCACTCAATGAACCCTAGGTGATCTCCGTGACCTTGACCCAAATTTTGAATCTCCATCAAGTGTCGACTCATTTGGTGTTAGTCCCAGGTACATTCATCATACCATGCCTGAGATATGGGCGTGACCCACTTTCAAAATATTTGGCCACGCCCACTTTTTTAATTTAAAAAATGCATGTGTGTATGTCAGAAATGCTTTGGGGGGTCAAATAATGTGATTTCCAGCAATTATGGAAAATGCACTCAATGACCCCAAAGTGACCTCCGTGACCCTGACCCATATTTTGAATCTCCATCGAGTGTTGACTCGCTTGGGCTTGGTCCCAGTTCCATATGTCATACCACACATGAGATATGCGCGTGACCCACTTTCAATAATTTTGGCCACGCCCACTTTTTAACGTAAAAATGCATGTGTGTCCGTCAGGAATGGTTTAGGGGGCAAAAAAAATGTGATTTCCAGCAATTATGAAAAATGCACTCAATGACCCCTAGATGACCTCCGTGACCTTGTCCTATATTTTGAATCTCCATCAAGTGTCGACTCATTTGGTGTTGGTCGCAGGTCCATACGTCATACCACGCCTGAGATATTGGCGTGACCCACTTTCAAAACACCCCCATGGACACCACTAATGCCCCAGGAATCTGAAAAACATAGTAGCCGAGAACTTCTGACTGTCTATCAGTATGCCAAAAATCACCGAGATATGGCAATTCGTTTTTGAGTTATCTTGCGGACAAAAAAGTGATGAGAAGACAGAAGACAGAAGACAGGAGAAGAAGAAGAAGAAGAAGAAGAAGAAGAAGAAGAAGAAGAAGAAGGAGAAGAAGAAGAAGAAGAAGAAGAAGAAGAAGAAACTGTGCAAAAACAATAGTCTCTGTGTTTCACACAGACTAACAATGCCGTCTGAAATCAAATGATGAAAAAGATCGCCTTCATACAGTATACTGTTATTGGATAGAGATTACACGGTTACCACATTCAATGCAAGGTATCATGGCACCTGTTGAAATTTCTTAGAATTACGATTTTGTTTTTCAATGGAAATTCGTGGTATCGGGTTATTTGCGTATACCTGTCGAGCATGGAAACCATCTTCAATAAAAAAATGCAGACAGTGTTGTCCTTTTCCAAAATGCAGTCCTGTCGCTGCACTCGAATGTGTTTTGAATGCCTAGCTTTGTTATTGAATATCTGAAGCACATTCGGCAACGAGTTGTGCTTGCGAAATATTTTTTTATCATCAGTTCTGGTGCGAATACGATAGCAGATTTCCAGGAACCAGTGGTGCCTGCTGTCAACTCTATGAGTTGATTACATACGTGTTTTGTGTTCTGTACATCCCAACCTTTATTTTGATGTATAATTAGTGTATATATAATCTGAAGTCTCCTCAATTATTCTGAGTTTACTTTCATTCCATAACATGTTAGCAACCAAAAGTAAGAATTTGGTTCAAATAATATATTTATGAGTTAGTTTAACCATTTCGTTCTGTAAACTTAACACACTGAGAAAAGAATCTAGATCGGGACATGGACAACATTCATGGGAGACATTTGTAATGGAGACATCAGTAATGGTTTAGGGTCAGTTTCCTTTGGGTAAGGGATGAGCACAGCCTGCTAACTCTTACCGTTACTAATGATTTCTCCCACGTTTTACATTTTTTTCAAGTTTTACAATTTTTTAATGCAATCAGAACACAGACCAGAGGCAAGTGTGACATTGCCATACGCCGAAATTAACATATAAAACATATAAAAGTGACACAAAAGGGGGTAAAGTTGCTATATAAGTAAGGGAATTTTGTTCACTTTAAAATTTCCACCGCTGATATTCCATCAATTCAAATTAAATATGCACAAACTATACATCAAAATGAAGATTGAGATGTATATAACACGAAAAATATATGCAATCAACTCATTCCTGGAAGTCTGCTACCGCTATCGTACCAAAACGGATAATAAAATAATATTTCCGGAGAACAACTCATGGCCAAATGTGCTTCAAAATACTTTGGGATGCAGCGATAGGACTGCATTTGGGGAAGGGATAAGGCCGTCTTCATTTTTTTTATTGAAGATGGGTACCATGATCGACGAACATGTGCAAATCACTTTATACCACGAATTTTCATTGAAAAACAAAATCGTAATTCCCAGAAATTCCAACAGGTGTCATGACACCTTGCAAATAATATGGCAGCTGTGCAGTCTCCATATAATAATAGTATGTAGTATTAACCCTTTACTCAAAGTTACGGCCAAAACCGGCCAGCGCTATTCTCAAAAATCGCCAATTAATTTTCACTATTTTTTCATTTTTTTGTCTCAAAAACATAGGTTATGACCCCTCATTGGAACGAGCTCGTCGATCACGTTCCAATGAGGGGTCATAACCTATGTTTTTGCGACGAAAATGAAAAAATGAGTTATTCAAGAATATTTTTTGCAAGTGTCGTCTGCTTTTCATGTTAGGTAAAGGGTTAATGCGATCTTTCTCATTAGTTGATTTTTGACGGCATTGTATATCGATGCTTTTTTGGCCAGATGACTATGACTAAAATGTAAACAAATCAACAATGAAAACAAAACCGGGAGTTTTGGAATTACCCCCCCCCCCCCCACCCCCCCCCCCCCCCCCCCGCCGCACGTAGATATGTCGTTGCGTTTTAAAAAACTTTGATGTCCTAGCTTTGTTCTTGGATATATGAAGCACATTTGATCCCGAGTTGTTCTCCTAAAATATTATTTTATTATCAGTTCTAGTAAGAATGCGGTAGCAGACTTCCAGGAACCTTTGGTATCGGCTGTCAACTGTATGAGTTGATTGCATATATATTTCACGTTCTATACATCACAACCTTCATTCTGGTGTATAATATGGATTATTTAATTTGAATTTATGGAATATGAGAGGTGGAAATTTCAAAGTAAACGAATTTCCCTTATTTTCATAGCACCTCAAATCCAGTTTTGTTTCACTTTAGTTTTTGAAAATCTTATAGAGTGTACGGTAAAATGAAACACGTCGAGGAGACGAAAGTATTTGTAAACAAATTGTCGAGCCCTCTCTTGTTCAAAGTTATCAATTCTTATACATGTAGTAATGTTTTTTTCATCAGCAGGGTTAACTGAACGCCAATTAAAATATTTCATCGAAATGCTTCATGAAACGTGAACGCCTCATAAGAGAATAAAAAACTGTGCTGCGCTAACCGAATGACAAAAACAAAATACTTTGTCCACGCGAGGGCAAGTTGGTGAGGGGGGGGGGGGGGGGGGGGGGACTGGGACTTGGGGAGAGCCCCCCCCCCTTTCTTAAAAATGGAGAGGGGAAGGATTAAAACTCGTTTCAGCCCCACCCCTCCACTGGCGTTCTGGTAAAAGATTAGATAAGTGTTTATTTTGTTGAAAATATCAACGATGTCGATTCCAAGGGTCATAACAAAAAGATCAGAATGAGGTACTTTCTTGCCAAAAATAATTTATGCTGAATTGAAACGATGCATGCACGTAGCCCCCCGAGCGATGCACTGCTGACAGGTATATTTAGGAAGACATGACGTTATTAAAAAATAAACTACTTTGAAATAAATTTCATTTTCAGCAGTTTTTACAAGACCCTTTCGGTCGTCACCTCCATCTCCCACTTCCCTAAAGGGAAGTGAGAGATGGGAGTATCGGCCGAAAGGTGATACTTAAAACTACCCCTAACATGTGTCAGGTCATCAGCACTCACAACAGTTATTTATTTATTTCTTGGGGTTGAATGGCAAAGAGTCACCTCGTGTCGGACACTTTTTTACGGATGGAGGAAACCGTAGTACTCTGGGAGAACCACCGAGCAACCTCGAGAAACTATCAGATTCCTCAACGTACCAACTTCGCGCAAGCAGGGTTAGCATTGGTTGAAGACAAGTGCACCATCGACGTACTGTTCGCCTTAGTTCACAGCGCCACCGTGCCCTCTCGTGTGCAATCGGGATAAAGTGCCTTGCCCAAGGACACAACGCAGTTACCACTGGCGGGGATCGAACCGTAGACCTTTTGGTTTGAAGTCCAATGCCGTAGCTAATGAGCCACCGCTCACAACAGTTACTATTGATTTTTGAGACAGTACCGAATACAGCTACCCCCCCCCCCCCCCCCCCCAATGTCGATTGCTGCTTTGATTTGCTGCGACTTGTTCTGTGAGTCCCCACTGTGTGTGAACAAACAAGACGTCGAATTGGTCATCACGTTTGTCGATTCAATAGAGTTTGTCTGTGTTTCCGATTTTAACTCCTAAAATATCACACATACACATATAATTAAATACTAACCTGATGAAGCAAGTGTCTTCTCTTGTATGTCACGTATAAAACCAGTTTTTGTTAAGATATAATTAAATAAATTTATACTCCTTTCCACGAAACTCCGAACAAAATTTCACGAAACTCGGACTGTATTACGATGACACTTGGACCTTATTTGGAGGAATCATTCAGGTTTATCAGAGCGTGATTTAAATCTCACCTCTACAGTTGAACAATGGACCGTGAATTTGAGAATAAGAATGTTAATGTTGATAAAAATACTTGATGCGTTTCAGATCAAAATGCTTTCTTATTGGTGTGTATATCCGCGTGTGATGAATAAACTATGTGGTGTTGTGATGTCACATGTTTTCCTCTCCAAGTTAGTGATTGTTTTTAAAGACATAATGCTCAAAGCGCTTGCTTTAACACTTCTTTTACAGAAATCTCGCCCCCTGAGTTTCAATGTGTTCATTGTAATTCATTGGACGATCTGTCTACGGCGGATATCAGAGTTTCGGAAAGGGGGATTCTAAAAAACATAAACAGCACCAGATTGGTTTCTGCCAACCCCAGAAGGGTCAGATGAAAATAAGACCCGTTAATACTTAACCTAGCATGACCAGAAGAAAAACGCATTTGCTAAATTCTTTCTTGAATAAATGAAGATTTTCACTTTTGACATAAAGCTGATAACCCTATCACTGGAACGATCTCGGCGAGTTCGTTCCAATGAGGGGAGGGAGTCAATAGCTATTTTTTAAGAAGTAATTGAAAAAAAACCTAACTGTTGAATAGTGATATTTGTGAATAGCCCTAGTCGGGTGTGGTCGTTACGTTACCAACCAAAACGGGCAGTTCCAAGAATTTTTCTTACGGGGTGGGAGGGGGTGGGTGGGTTGGGGGAG
Source organism: Pictodentalium vernedei (assembly GCA_031216915.1). Classification (NCBI taxonomy): domain Eukaryota; kingdom Metazoa; phylum Mollusca; class Scaphopoda; order Dentaliida; family Dentaliidae; genus Pictodentalium; species Pictodentalium vernedei. The sequence continues at coordinate 494,751,373 of CM062295.1, forward strand.
TGCAACCTAAAAGCTCTGTACAGAAAGGCAGCATGGCATTCTGTCATATTGTCCCCAAGTACTTAGTGTTTGGCAATGTATGATATAACATGTTTGTTTGTTTGTTTACTGGGGGTTTAACGACACTTTCAATAATCAGAGTTATATCGTGTCAGGTAGTTTTATGGGTGGAGGGAGCCGGAGTACCCGGAGAGAACTAAAGATTGTCGGCGAGTAACCGTCGTACTCTCTAACGTACTGACCCACACAGGCAGGGTTAGAATCAATTGAAGGCATGTGTACTCTCGATGTTTACTGTAGTACACATTACCACGTTTCAAATTGGACAATTGGGATTTTGGGAGCCAGGTGGCTCAGTAGTTACGGAATTGGACTTCAAACGAAAGGTCCACGGTTCGATCCCCACCAGGGGCAACTGCGTTGTGTCCTTGGGCAAGGCACTTTATCCTAATTTCCCACGGGGAGGCACGGTGGAGTTGTGTACCAATGCGTACCTCACGTCGCCGATGCACTTGTCTTCAACCAATGTTACCCCTCCTTGTGTGGAGTTAGTACGTTGGGAAGTCTGACAGTTGCTCGTCTTTGCGCGGTGGTTCTCTCCGGGTACTCCGGTTTCCTCCACCCGTAAAACTGTACGACACGAGGTGTCAAAAGTGTCGTTAAACCCCAATAAATGAATAAATAAATAAATAAATAAATAAATAAATAAATAAATAAATAAATAAATAAATAAATAAATAAATAATTTGGATTAAGTGCCTTGCCCAAGGCCCCAACGCAGATGAGGCGGGTTGGGGTCGAGCCTACGGTCCTTCGATCTGAAGTCCAATGTTCTAACCAATGAGCCATCGCGCCCCCGAGGGAATTCTAAAAAAAATATTGTACTAGATTGGAACTACCTACGTCGCGGCCATACCATTTTAGTGTAGTATGCCAGAACGTCCAGATGATGAAAAGTCGTTAGATCCTTCATCCTTCAAAATAAGAAGACATTTACACGAATTGTTCTTGTGTGCTAAAAGTTTTCCATTTTTGCCTCAGAAATAGAGCTTGTGATCCCCTCATTGGAACAAGCTCATTCCACTGTGGGGTCATACGTAAGGTTTAGACGAGCAAAGCTAAAACAAATAATAGTGTTCTTTTGTCTCTACACTGCAAAAATATAGGTTCTCTTTAGAACCAAAAGTGGTTCTAATCTTGACCCTGACATGGAACCAGTTCTGTTTATTCAGTATTTATTTCAAATCAAATAAATTTACAAAGATTAAAATTAAATATTAACAGAATTAAACATAAATTGAGGGGGTTTCAGCCGTAAGTTTAGAGCTCATACGAGGTTGTCTCAAATCATTATTAAGCAAAGGAGATATGAACAGTTGGCATATCGAACCAGTTTTGGTTCTATACCAAAACTGGTTCGATATGCCAACTGTTCATATATCCTTTGTTTCAAAATGTTTGGCGACTGCGTTGAATAAGCTACAAGTTTACTGCTGAATCTACTTCAGTTCATGTAATATTCTGTTAAAATTGAACGCTAATCTTGTTGAACGCTAATCTTGGTAAATTTATTTGATTTGAAATATATACTGTTTAAACAGAACTAGTTCCATCTCAGGGACAAGATTAGAACCAGTTTTGGTTCTGAAGAGAACCTATATTTTTTGCAGTGTAGTGCTCACTGGGTATGATCGATACCTTTCATGAATTGTGATTTGGAGGGTTGAGAGAATCCAGCTGAACTGGCCCGTATAAAATTAGGATGGACATTGTAGTACTGTCCCCAAATACTCTGATATTTTTGGAGAACAAATAATTTCCACCGAATCGCGACTGGGACGCGTTCCGGTCGAAATTCTCTTTCCACTTCTATCATCACATTGCTATTTTAGTTAGCACGCAAACTAAATCCACCTTTTTTGTTAGATCAGTTCTTGCACACTTATTGACCATCAGGGCCGGGGAGATGGAAATTCGGGCCCAGGGTTAATTCTGTGACGGGCCCCTTTCGAAAGTGTCGGGATACTGATTCAGATGCCGAAGTTTTTGAAGTGAATAATTCTTGAAGTGATAACACTGGGACTGATGCATATGTATACAGATAACAGTCTATTAACCCTTTACCTAACATAACGGCAAAAACCAACCGGCGCTATTCATATGACCCCTCCTTGGAACGAGCTAGTTGAGCCCGTTCCAGTGAGGGGTCATAAAATGTTGTTTGTCTCAAAAAATGAAAAAAATAGATATTCAATAATTTTGTTTGCAAGTGTCGTCTGCTTTTCATGTTATGTAAAGGGTTAACAGATTAAGCATCTCCACGGGGCACCCCATTCCTTCTTTACATGAGTGACAACTAATACTCCAATGCGAAGGGCAGCTTATCTTGTTGCTTCTAGCTCGGGGATCGTGGGAGCCCTGGGGTGGGGGGGGGGGGGGTGGCACAAGAGTCAGAACTTTGAGGGTCCCAAGAATCATGGACCAACTCCGGACCGCAAGGTTCCGAGCCCCGTGGTTACTACCCCGGATCCCCACTCTCTCTCCGGTCCTGTTGACCGTGTGGGGATCACAACGAATAGAACAACAATTGCCCATCAATAGTTTAGAGTACCCATCACGAAAAAGACCATTGGATTGGTCGTAATCCACGCGTGGACAGTGATGTTCACGCATGCGTTTACCAGATAATAAAAATCATCATTAGCAAAATTTTAATCAATGAAGCACCGGGTTTTACCCTGTGCTTCATTAATTAAATTTTTGATGAATATTCCTGTAATTAGTGTTTGGAATCTTATATTACTGCGGCCGAGGAAATATTGTCCAAACGCGGAAAGTGACCAGTCCATGGCGGCCGTATTGTATATAAGTAGTATAGCATGTACGTGGAGGGCCCTTATTGGCCGGACCCCGGCCCGGACCCCGGAAGTGACGTCATGTCACGTGACCTGGTGGCGCCATGTTTGGTTGTCATGGTAACCCGCGTGAGCGGCCATCTTGTGACGTCATCTCCATAGTGGTACGTGGTGTGAGTGCGCATGCGCAGCACGTGTTGTTAGGGTGACACGTGTTTCCGTCGTCCAGATTATGGGAAATCAAGCAATCGGATTGGCTAGTTATAATTTATATAAATGATCTAGATAAATGAAACAACAAGAGTACATGGAATAGGGTCAGAACTAACAAGAATAGACCAGAATAGTTAAATATAATAATAATAAGCAAAGCTGTTCCAGATGATAGGCTCTTCTACTGGAGTATACTCCGATTCAATCGAACATCATCCCCAGGGGACTCCTCGGTACTATAGCACAACGTGCTAAGCCGATAAAATGGGAAATCCGTCTCAAATTAAGTCAATTTCGGTGATTTTGGGTGGATTTTTGTGATTTGGAGGGATTGTCGGGTTGTTTGGGTAATTCTACGAATCTGGAATTTACTCTTCTACAAAGGAACACATCCTCCGAACATACCCCCGTCTTGTTGTAAGACTTTAGGTCACATAGCAACCAAGTGCTACCATAGAAACCAAGATGGCGGCCTCCAGTATACAAAATGGACGACGGAAACACATGTCACACTAACAAGACGCGCTGCGCATGCGCACTCACACCTCGTATCACTATGGAGATGACGTCACAAGATGGCCGCTCATGCGGGTTACCATGACAACCAAACATGGCGCCACCAGGTCACGTAACATGACGTCACTTCCGGGGGCCGGGCCGGGGTCCTACCAATAAGAGCCCTCCGGGTACATGTTATACTACTTATATAAGTAAGCAAAATTAGTTTACTTTGAAATTGCCACTCTGATATTTCATAAATTAAAATTAAATAGACACAAATTGCTCATCAAAATGAAGATTGCGATGTATAGAACGTGAACTTGAAATATGCTTACAACTCACAGAGTTGACAGCAGGCACCAAGGGATCATGGAAATCTGCTACCGTATTCGTACCAGAACGGATAATTAAAAAATACTCAAAATTTGCTAAGCACCAAATATTTGACAAAGCATTGTGAAATTTTCTTGTGACATATTTGCGATATTTTTGGTGGATATGATTGAGGAATGTATTGAGCTGGTCCTCAGTGTTTACATTAGCTCTCTTGACAGGCAGATTTTTCGTGACAGTCAGAGAAAGCACGTACCCCTTGATTTGAATGATGTTTTCGTGTACTGTCTACATGTACATGACATGTGTAGGGTATTCAATCTTCATTTCAACACAAACCCTTGTGATTTAATGATTGAATATGGCAAATGCAAATGAAGAAGACATTTGTCTGAAGCAGAAAGGTGGCAGACTGTAGGGATGGTGGAGCAAAGGCCTACCCATCGTCAGATTGGTGAAGCCCTTGGTGTGGATCATACGGTGATCACCAGAGCCTGGGCAAGAGTTCAGCAGTATGACACACCAGTAAGATGGTGGTGGCAGAGACAGGGAAACATCTGCAGCTGAAGACCGGTTTTTGATCATTCAGGCCCGTAGGAACCGTTTTGCCACAGCAACCCAGCTTCGCAGTGACCTTCAGAATGCATCCGGGGTAAATGTTTCGACGCAGACTATCCGGGCAAGGTTGCACGAAGGTGGTCTCATATCGAGAAGACCATGTATTCGCATTCCGCTGTTCAGAACCACCTCCAGGCACGATATGAATGGGCCATGGACCACGTTGGTTGGACCAGAGAAGATTGGCGACCTGCCCTGTTTACAGATGAGTCAAGGTACTGCCTAGACCACACAGATAGGCGTTCTAGGGTATGGAGAAGACCAGGAGAGCGATTCCATGCAGCCAACATTGCTGAGTATGACCGCTATGGTGGAGGGTCAGTCATGGTATGGGCGGCATCACCGGTGATTGACGTACAGTGCTCTGTGTCCTTGAACGTGGTACATTGACTGCACAACGGTATATTGATGCGATCCTGGATGTCCACATCAGATTGTATGCAGGTGCAGTGGGTAACAGATTCATTCTGATGGACGATAATGCTCGTCCTCATGTTGCCCATGCTATCGGGGAGTACCAACAGAGGGAGGGGATTGAGCGTATGGACTGGCCAGCAAGATCCCCTGACCTGAATCCAATCGAACATGTCTGGAATGAGTTGCAGCTTGCAATTTCAGCCCGTCCAGTCCAGCCAATAATTGTCCAGGAGCTTGGTGCCATGCTGGTCCAAGAAAGGATCAACATCCCACAAAGGGCCACAAAGAACCTGATTGGGAGCATGGGAAGGCGTTGTCAAGCTGTAATTAACAGTAATGGGTCTCATACTCGATTTTGAATCCATACCAGTTCGCCCCGTCAACTTTTCGGCATATTGAAAAATTTCCTCTTTTACCAATAATATCCACTTTCCATGGTAATCGTATTCAAAAGCTAAAAAATAATGCCAAACACAAATAAAATCTTAATTTCTGTACTTAAATCATTAAAGATATAATTAAATAAAAAAATATATACACTTTTGATTACATTATTTCAACTAAAACGTAAAACAGGTAGTTGGATGTACTTGGTGCTTAGCAAACTTTGAGTAGTATAATACTCTAAGCGAACAACATTACCTGTGGTCAAATGTGCTCCAGAAACCCAACAAAAATATAGACATTTAAAACACTTCACGATGCAGTGGTAGGACTGCGTCTGGGAAGTGCCATCACTGTCTGTATTTTTTTATTAAAGAAGAACTCAATGACCGACGACATTTGTATGTCAAGTGAATTCTCCGAAAAAGGTGCTATGATATCTTGTAAGTAATGTAACGGTCCAGCCCTCTAAGCTCGCCTCAACTAATCACACATTTTTGGGCCAACCGTTGGCTCGGAGGATCAACCCAGGAAAACCTGAACACTGAAATCCCTTATAACTTTAGTTTCCCCAAAGTTCATATACTTATGATCACCAGTAATAATCATATAACAAATTGGTAGGGTTCTTGGTTCAATTATTGATAACCAATGACTTCAGTGTTGGTAGCAATATGCTAGTTCAATATACAGGTAATTGGGTCACCAATAGTGTTGGGTCACTGTGTCACCTGGTGGTTATTACCGACAATATGTAAATTAGCTGAAGTATAAGGACCAGTTTCTTCTTTCTGTTCAATGCTGTTATTCTGGAGTAACTGGAGCATATGTTTTAGTTTCTTCTTTCTGTTAAATACTGTTATTCTTGATCTCTGTAAATGTGGGCCATCGGTAGTTAATACCCGATTATAGTACCCCTTCAATATTTAGGACATTCCCTATGGGCTACATAAAATGTGAGCAAGAGATGGGTGAACAGGCGTGAGTTGCAAGGGACAAGAAAGTGCCGACAAAAAGTTAGTCGATGTGAAAATACCCCAAACACAATAAGCCAAGCCCTAGGAGCTCAGGTAGGGTAAATGCACATACATACAGTTTGTATCAGCACTACACCACACCACTGTGCACCGTGTAGAACAGCTAACAAGGTATACATTAAAAACTCTGAAGAGGAAGTACAAAGAACACAGGTCATTTATTACTGAAAAGGCGTTGGTAACTTGGTTGGCTTCTTTTCAGTGGAAATAAAATAATGATGTGAGAGGTGTTGTTCCAAAAAATTATTTCTGTACTAGTACTAATTCAATCACAGTGGTTGTTAATAATGCATTGGAGTTGAAGCTATAATATTTCTATCTTATTAAAATAAATAAATACTGTGTTCGTCGTAAACGACGTCTAACATTAGTGTACACCCTCCGAGTATCCCTCAAACTCGACGGGACTGTGCCTGAACAACGGTACAGGTAAAACTACTACGAGCATTTGTTGCGTAACCAACGTAAACAAATCGTATTAAAATTCGTAGTAAAAGTGTGAAACAGAAAGTAGGAACTTTTGGCTAAAAGTGAGTCGTATAAATCCCAAAAAGACTGTTTATAGAGTTCCAACAGTTATATATGTGGAAAACTCGTATTCATGTGTGTATTTTCAATCCATATTTCTTTTGTATGTACCTTTTTAATCTAAATTATGAAGGCTTTAATTGTCTGTTTAATGCTTGTTCAAATCTGTCGTATGCTGATTTTCGCCGGTAAGGCTTTGTTGTGTTGCCGGTAAATGCCGTGGAGAAGACCTCCGCGAATGAGCGTCTCTCCATTTATGCACCTGACCTCCGGAAAGTACCTCCGGCTCCAGTTCAGACAATGAGCTTCTGGATGTCGCTCGGATGTACCTTCACATTCCGAAAGAGCCAATGAAAAAGTGAATGTATTGGACGTAGAAAAACTACTTCCATTTTCGGAGGTCGGAGTGTGGGAAAATAACCATGACTACTGACAAATGTAGCTAAATTTAGTACGACTCCCATAATACCTTGCGTAGTAATGGTTGACAGAAGTAAACTTTGCGCAAATAAATGATCTTGCAATGTGCATTTTGTCAAATATTAACACATTGACAACCCTAGCCGTAACGAACGGTACACCAAAGGTAAAACTAGAGTTGTTGAAACCTACGCGATTTACTCTTAATTAATGGTTAATATAACTAAAAGAGGTGGAATCCTACAAACGTGTATTGCGCCGAAACGCAGAAAAAATACAGAAATGGAGAATGGCTTTGGGCAGGGGATCCGGCGCTCCACTAAATTACTAACTTTAATTATTAATCAAACTTACGTTAATTCTTCACTTAATTAATTACCATTTTATAAATAAATTACGGTCTTAACTTTTATTTTTATCTGACTACTGTTTATTATTTACTTTGATTAATAAGAATTAATTGCTAATTACTGAATTTTATAAATAATATTTGATAATTTTCTTTTGTTTATTGGACTCCTATTTGAATAATTACTGTTTTACAAACTATATTTTGTGACTATTTACAAATGATGCGAGACGTTACAACACCCGCCACATAAAAAAATTGTTCATCCTCGAACAGGGACTATTATTTCTGAAAATTTTAAAATTTCAAAATAATTAAATATTTAAAAAAAGAAAAATAAAATTCCAAATTTAAGCTGTTTGTGGAAATATACCAAAAAAGAAAAAAAATGGAATACCAACCAGTTACCATTTACATCACACAGGACAAAAAAAAAAAAAAAAATAGAAAATCTGTCTTCTGGTTCTCTTCACCATTTGTACTGTATTCTGTATATTATTTACATTCCATTAACTGAAGGTGTATTACATGTATATTTCTTATTCTTCTGCCATCATAGATAAATCCACTGCGCTAGTCTGTGCTGGGCCAACATTCTTCATGACAACTTCCCCATCTGTCTGGGTGCCCACTTCATACGTTGTCTCAACTGATGGGTCTTTCATCAAAAAATCATTCAGGACATACGTAGTGCCATTTGGTAGACGAACCGTTTCTTCTTTCTTAACCATCAGGTAGCCATATGGTACAAAGCGGCGTTTATACGTATTTAAATGTTGCTGGCATGTTCTTCGTGTTGCTGCTATCAGTTGTGCTCTGTGTCCCTCCATGTAGTGTGATGGGGCCCCTATCATGTAAAACCTGGGATACCCGAGAGTTGCTGGTATGTTTTGTATGGTTCTGGTAATTGTATGTCTTTGTTAACTTCCATCAGCTTTGGTTTTGATAGGTCCACAGGTTCATATGTGTCTTCTGTTGTATCATCTTGTGTTGTTACTTCTGGTGTGTTGTATATGGATGTGGTTGGCTGTGTTGGGGCAAACATTTCCTGAATAATGGTGTCCAATTCTGTGGTTTGTAACTCTGGTAGTTGTTGTGCTGAAGGTTGTTGTTCTGAAGGCTGTTCTGGTAGTGAAAGCTGTTCTGTTGTAGGTTGTTGTGACTGTGTAGATTGTTGTTGTTGTTGTTGTTCTGATACTTTCTGAAGGTGTACTGTTGGTATTGTGGTCATTGTGGATTTCTGCTCCTGTGTCTGTTGGTTGTTTGTGGTGTTGACGCCGATGAATAACAATCCGGATATGCTGGGAAGACTTGTATCGGGGCAATATCCTTCCACTGCGATACTGGTAAGCTGAGGTCAATTCCTAGGTCTTCAGATGTTGCATTGCTGGTTGTCTTATGTGTTTCTTGGGTTCTCTGCCTCTTTGGTGGTGGTGATGTTTTAGTAGTGTGTTTGCTATTAACCTTGCTAACCGTTGATTTCATGCGATTTTCTCTGTGTGGTGGTGTGTGCTTCTCGTGACTGTTTCTTCTATTGTCCTGTCTGTACGTGTAATACTCTGTGTCCTCCCTTCTGTGTTGTCGGGTATAGTTGATGTGTTTTCTCCCAATGTGTCTTTCCATGTTCACTCTACTTGCTGCGCTGCATTTATATGAACAAAAAGGGCATTCAGTTACATCTCCGTGCTTTTCTCTTTTGTGTCTACGTAGTTTCTCTCTTTCGTAAAAGAAGTCATCACAGTCCTTGCAATTACAAACTCTGTCCATCTGAAAGTACAGAACGTGGGGGGAAATGCCATAAGTTTCCATGTAACAGCACTTATAGTTCCTAAAATAATACTTGAATAAGACAATAACCTGAACTACCAGCAATTGCTACCATCACTGAATATACACCACTTCATGCTTTACTGTTTTGAGATCTAGTGTTAGGCTGTGAAGTTGGATTAAACCATTTAGTAAATTTCCCCACATACTCCTTCAATCTGTTAACATGTACAATTTTAGGGTTCTTGCTGGGAGATTTCTTTATTTTGAATAGCAAGTCTGAAATCACTTCAATAATAATGTATGGTCCTTCCCAGCGAGATTCAAGTTTTAGGCTTCGGCCTTTCTTCCGAATTGTGTTTTGTAGTAGGACAGCATCCCCAACAGTGTATGCATTGCTTGTTGATTTTATATCATAATATGTTTTTTGCCTTTCACTAGCTTTCAACATGTGGTCACAAGCTGTTTCATGAACCTTGGTCATTTTAACTTGCAAATTCTCAACATAATCTGTAATATTCTCATGTTGAGAGTGAAAATGTTTCTTTGGGATCCCATACAAGAGGTCCACAGGCATCATGACTTCTCTGCCACACATCATCATGCATGATGTTTCACCAGCACTATCATGTACCGAAGAGCGGTAAGCAAACATTAACATGGGGAGGTATACATCCCAGTCCCTCTGGCTTTTTGATATGACCTTGCTCAACATGTCTTCTAGTGTGGGGTTAAAACGTTCTACCAATCCATCGCTAGCAGGGTGGTATGGTGTGGTTCTAGTTTTACTAATATTTAGCTTTTTACATAATTGTACAAACAGTTCCGATTCAAACTATCTACCCTGGTCTGTATGGAGCTGCAATGGCAACCCATATCTACAGATAAACTCATCTACAAGGACATTGGCAACGGTCCCAGCCTCCTGGTTTATCATTGGATATGTTTCAACCCATCGGGTAAAATAATCAGCAATGACCAAAATATATTTCTTCCCATTTTTAGTCTCGGGCAGTGGTCCCAAAATATCTACTGCCACCCTTTCAAGAGGTGCATCCACCAAGTACTGCTTCATTGGCGCTTGTGATTTCTTCGAAGGATTCTTTCTACACTGACACATCTGATGTTTCCTTATGTAGTTTCGTACTGAAGTTTTCATTCCTACCCAGTAGAAACGCCCCCGGACTCTTGCAGCAGTCCATGAAATACCCAAGTGTCCAGCCATCGGGTCACTATGCAATAACTTTAAAACATCCTGAACCCAAATTTTAGGCTCGATATACCGCCAGGACTTTTCGTCAGTACCACAGTTTTGCCATTTGCAAAACAAAATACCATTAACCAAAGAAATCCTTTCCCACACAGCCCAATAAGCCTTAACATCTTTTGGGAAATGACTAATTTCTGCCCATTTTGGTCGACCTCCACCACTCTCCTTCCAGCCTAATACAAGGGCCAAAATTTTATCATACAATTGGACATTTCTCAGATTCTCATCAGATTTTGCCTTAATCCAACTGATGGATTCAGCTGAATCTTCAACGTCGTTAGAGTCTAATAGCTTGTTATAATCATCATCATCGGAATTACTAGTCTCTAAATTGTCTTTTCTTGATGCAATTATGTAATGATCCATCACTTGTACAAAATAGTCATCTGGTTTTATTATGTTTTGTGTTTCAGACACTTTGACTTCTTTCCTATTACAGTACTCACAACCTTCTGTGCATAGCCTCCTAGATAGGCCATCTGCATTACCATGCCTTACACCTGGTCTGTGTTGGATAGTAAAATTATATGTCTCTAAAACCTCGAGCCATCTTGCTAACTGGCCTTCGGCATTTTTAAATTGCCATATCCAGTTCAAGGCACTATGATCAGTCCTTACAAGAAAATTGACTCCATATAAATAGTGGTGAAAGTGCTTAATGGCACTTATTGCTGCAAATAACTCTTGGCGGGTTATGTAGTATTTCCGTTCTGCTTTTGTTAAAGTCTAGCTGTAGTATGCAACAACATGTTCATCATCATCATGAAATTGAGACAGTACAGTCCCAATGCCATGACCACTGGCATCTGCGTCAAGAATAAAAGTCTTTGTAAGATCAGGATAAGCAAGCACTGGAGAAGTTGATAATAATTTCTTCAACTTATCAAAGGCTTCTTGGCAATCTTCTGTCCAAACTAATGGAACATCTTTCTCTGTAAGCCTATGTAAAGGTCTTGCTATTTTAGCAAAATCCTTGATAAACCTCCTGTAATAGGAGCAAGTTCCAAGAAAGCTCCTTATATCCGAGACATTTAGGTATAGGCCATGTTTTGATTGCTGTTGTCTTTTCTGGAGCTGCTTCTATGCCCCTCTCTGAGGCAACATGACCAAGAAATTCTACTTGTGACTTAAAAAAATGACATTTCTTGGGGGATATTTTCTGTCCAGCCTCCCCTATTCGTTTTAATACTTCGTCCAATCTCTCAAGGTGTGCATCAAAAGTGCTTGAGAAAATCACTATGTCATCAATATAAAGTAGACAGGTTTGCCACTGTAAGCCATGTAAGATATATTCTAACAATCTCTCAAAAGTTGCGCAGGCATTGCACAAACCACAAGCCATAGATTTAAATTCATACAACCCATTAATTGTAATGAAAGCAGTCTTTTCCTGGTCTTTGGGGTTTACTTGGACTTGCCAGTACCCACTCTGTAGGTCCACTGTTGAAAATATTTTTGAACCTCGTAAAGCATCAAGTGAGTCATCAATTCTTGGTAATGGGTAGGAGTCTTTAATTGTGACAGTATTTAGTTTACGATAATCGATACAAAATCGTATTGATCCGTCCTTCTTCCGAACAATCACTATGGGTGAAGACCACGGTGATTTCGAAGGTACGATCACGCCCGTTTCCAACATACGTTGAATTTCATTCCCCACTTCTTTGATCTGGGACAAGGGAACTCGTCTTGGAGCTTGTTTAATAGGCTTTGTACTACCTGTATCAATATTGTGGTACACTATATTTGTTTTTCCAAGATCATCCCTGCTCCTAGCAAAAGCATTAGTATGCTTGTGTAAAAGTGACTGTATTGACTCCTTCTGTTCAGCACTAATAGAGTCATCAAGTGCATTTAAAATAATATCTAAATGTGCAAAAGATCCATCTTCTCCCTGAGCATTAGCCTCAGCAGCCTCACTACTTGCTGTGTTCACCTTGTTAATTGGGACTTCTAGATTATGTACCCGAAGGGGCACAACTTCACATTCAGCAGCAACAGTATCTTTATACAGCATCTTTGCTTCAGCAGTAACATTTATTACTCGCAAAGGTATGTTTGTACCACTGGGATCAATTAGGCAGTTGGCTACTAACAATCTCTTTTTCAGTAAAGTTTCACTGCCCTTTTCTATGAGTGCAGTTTTATAATAAGGCAACTCCCCAGTCATGGTGCAGGGTATCACCATTTCACAAGATGGTGTTATAGTCATGTTTTCTGATATAGTGATTCTGTATACTGACTGTCCTTGACTCTCCAAGTGACACTTAATTTCAAGGTCATCCATAATTAATTTTCCTTCCTTTATATGTATAGTGCAATTATCTTTCTGGAGGAAATCATACCCCAAAATTGCTGGAGCATCAATATCTGCTACAATCATATAACACTGTCTGATGTTGTTGTGAATATTACGAGGAAAGGTAGCTGCACCCTCAGGTGTGACTAATTCACCATCAGCCATGCGAAGACGCCCACATGCTTGGTCCAAGTGTGGTCTGTCATGTAATTTCTCATAAATCTTCTTGTGTAGCACTGATACAGTTGCCCCTGTGTCTATGAGACAGTCAAATTTTTTCTCTCCAAATAAATTTATATTAACGAATAATCTGTAATTATTTACAGTTCTTGTTTCATATATAAGCTCGAGTCCATTTTCAGAAACTGCTGAATCTTGACCCCCAGACTCAGCATAAATTAGTTTTCCGAGTCAGCTCTTGTTTGAACAGCTTTATCTATTTTTGGGCGTTTATATGTTGATGCCTGTTTCTCATAAGGGTAATATCGCTTATTGAAAGCTGCTTTATATTTCCTGCATTCCTTCTTGAGGTGGCCAGGAATTCCACAGAAAAAGCATTTCCTGTCATCCCGACTTATTTGTTTTTTATTTTCAATCTTAGCTATCCTTTCATTTAAGGCATTGATTACATCTTCTCTTGACTCACTAGATAAATCACGTGTTAAGCCTTCTTCTACTGTCTGAGCATGCATACTATATTTAGCATTGCTCTTTCCATTGTGGCTTAACATGAATGCTTCATATTTCAAAGCCAAGTTAAGTGCTTCATCAATATTTTCAGCACTGCTTTGACAATCTGCCCACTCCATGTCTTTGTCATGAAGTGCATTGCGACAACATTTGTAAGCAATACTATTTCCGACATCATCTGATGCAGTAGGATATGCAAACCTCACTAAGCGTTTTACATCCTGTACTAGCTCAGGTAATTGCTCACCTTTCTTTCTTATTAGGCTATCCAGTTGGGTACGATAATACTTCACACTGATTTTTAGGCTCAAATCTCGCCGTTAAACTTGGTTTAAGTTGTGAATAGTCTTTAAGTTGTTCAGGCTTTAGATCAGTTAAAATACTTCTTGCATTTCCTTTCAAACATGTAGCCAGTTTCATTGCCCGTACATTATTACGCCATCCATTTAATTCAGCAACCATTTCAAAGTGACTTATGTAATCCGTCCAACTTGACTTGCCATCGTAGTAATCTAGCTTCATATAACCAGTTTTTTGTCCATCCCTATTATCCTCATGGTTGACATGTGACCTCATGTGATATTCACCATTATTTAATGTCTCACAGTTGTTAGTTGCATTTTGTTGAGATATTACACTTTGCGTCATTAGCTGATTCATCATATCAGTCATATTATTAACTGATTCTCATAGTAACAGTAATTCAGTCTCTACATTACTGATTCTGTCAGTATGTACTTGCTTATTGTCGCCATTAATGACAACAGTCTCAACATTCTCCTCTGCATCCTGCTCAGATGAATGTTGAACTTCAGTTATCTGAGAAATGTCCAGTTGACCATTTGCTTGTTGGGGGTTGTGGAATTCTCTCTCGTCATTAACCGGGGTTACCCCACCAGTCTTTGTAGTTCTAGGCATTTTGCCAAACTCAGCAATGTAACCCAATCACTAAGGAATAATCTATTCTAAATGTGAGTTAATTAATATCGTCACCTCTGCCACCAAGAATGTAATGGTCCAGCCCTCTAAGCTCGCCTCAACTAATCACACACTTTTTGGGCCAACCGTTGGCTCGGAGGATCAACCCAGGGAAACCTGAACACTGAAATCCCTTATAACTTTAGTTTCCCCAAAGTGCATTTACTTATGATCACCAGTAATAATAATACAACAAATTGGTAGAGTGCTTGGTTCAATTATTGATAACCAATGACTTCAGTGTTGGTAGCAATATGCTAGTTCAATATACAGGTAATTGGGTCACCAATAGTGTTGGGTCACTGTGTCACCTGGTGGTTTTTACCGACAATATGTAAATTAGCTGAAGTATAAGGACCAGTTTCTTCTTTCTGTTCAGTGCTGTTATTCTGGAGTAACTGGAGCATATGTTTTAGTTTCTTCTTTCTGTTAAATACTGTTATTCG
This sequence comes from Pictodentalium vernedei, assembly GCA_031216915.1. Lineage (NCBI taxonomy): Eukaryota > Metazoa > Mollusca > Scaphopoda > Dentaliida > Dentaliidae > Pictodentalium > Pictodentalium vernedei. Next base: position 494,766,478 of record CM062295.1, read on the forward strand.
TGATCTCTGTAAATGTGGGCCATCGGTAGTTAATACCCGATTATAGTACCCCTTCAATATTTAGGCCATTCCCTATGGGCTACATAAAATGTGAGCAAGAGATGGGTGAACAGGCGCGAGTTTGCAAGGGACAAGAAAGTGGCGACAAAAAGTTAGTCGATGTGAAAATACCCCAAACACAATAAGCCAAGCTCTAGGAGCTCAGGTAGCGTAAATGCACATACATAAAGTTTGTATCAGCACTACAGGAACGTCTGTATCAACTACACTGTGCACCGTGTAGAATAGCTAACAAGGTATACATTAAAAACTCTGAAGAGGAAGTACAAAGAACACAGGTCATTTATTACTGAAAAGGCGTTGGTAACTTGGTTGGCTTCTTTTCAGTGGAAATAAAATAATGATGTGAGAGGTGTTGTTCCAAAAATTATTTCTGTACTAGTACTAATTCAATCACAGTGGTTGTTAATACTGCATTGGATTTGAAGCTATAATATTTCTATCTTATTAAAATAAATAAATACTGTGTTCGTCGTAAACGACGTCTAACATTAGTGTACACCCTCCCAGTATCCCTCAAACTCGACGGGACTGTGCCTGAACAAAGGTACAGGTAAAACTACTACGAGCATTTGTTGCGTAACCAACGTAAACAAATCGTAGTAAAATTCGTAGTAAAAGTGTGAAACCGAAAGTGGGAACTTTTGGCTAAAAGTGAGTCGTATAAATCCCAAAAGACTGTTTATAGAGTTCCAACAGTTATATATGTGGAAAGCTCGTATTCATTTGTGTATTTTCAATCCATATTTCTTTTGTATGTACCTTTTTAATCTAAATTATGAAGGCTTTAATTGTCTGTTTAATGCTTGTTCAAATCTGTCGTATGGTGATTTTCGCTGGTAAGGCTTTGTTGTGTTGCCGGTAAATGACGAGGAGAAGACCTCCGCGAATGAGCGTCTCTCCTTTTATACACCTGACCTCTGGAAAGTACCTCCGGCTCCAGTTCAGCCAATGAGCTTCTGGATGTCGCTCGGATGTACCTTCACCTTCCGAAAGAGCCAATGAAAAAGTGGATGTACTGGACGTAGAAAAACTACTTCCAATTTCGGAGGTCGGAGTGTGGGAAAATAACCATGACTACTGAGAAACGTAGCTAAATTTAGTACGACTCCCATAATACCTTGCGTAGTACTGGTTGACTGAAGTAAACTTTGCTCAAATAAATGATCTTGCAATGTGCATTTTGTCAAATATTAACACATTGACAACCCTAGCCGTAACGAACGGTGCATCAAAGGTAAAACTAGAGTTGTTGAAACTTACGCGATTTACTCTTAATTAACGTCTAATATAAATAAAAGGGGTGGAATCCTACAAACGTGTATTGCGCCGAAACGCTGAAAAATACAGAAATGGAGAATGGCTTTGGGCAGGGGATTCGGCGCTCCACTAAATTACCAACTTTAATTATTAATCAAACTTACGTTAATTCTTCACTTAATTAATTACCATTTTATAAATAAATTACGGTCTTAACTTTTATTTTTATCTGACTACTGTTTATTATTTACTTTGATTAATAAGAATTAATTGCTAATTACTGAATTTTATAAATAATATTTGAAAATTTTCTTTTGTTTATTGGACTCCTATTTGAATAATTACTGTTTTACAAACTATATTTTGTGACTATTTACAAATGATGCGAGACGTTACAGTAATATGACAACTGTGTAGTCTGCACATAACGATAGTCTGGAGTGTGACCAGTCTCATTATTTCATGCTAGACGGCATTGTATTTTTTTTGACCTTGGTGACCTTGACCTAAACGTAAGCGGATAGAAAACAAAACAAAGTCGAGAGTTTTGTAACTTACTACCATGCAGCAATGCCCCTGCGCTTCGGAGAACTTTGATTTCCTAGTGTTGTTCTTGGATATCTGAAGCGTGTTTGGCCACGAGTTTTTCTCATGAAATGTTACTTGATTATCAATTCTGATACGAATACGGTAGCAGACTTCTCGGAACCACTGATGCCTGCTGTCAATTCTGCACGTTAAATGTATATGTTTTTCATTTTCGATACATCACAATCATCATTTTCATGTATAATTTTTGTGTGTTCATTTTATTTTTATGGAATATCAGACTTGAGAATTTCAATGTAAACTAATTTATAAATTATATAGCACCACAATTCTCTCCAATATAAAAAAAACGTGTTCAATTTTTCTCATTAAAACAAAAACTTAATGTAAATTGGGCTTTAAGAGAGATAACACACTCCGCCAAGGATATTTCTATGGACAATAGTCTCGGGGCTTCGCCCTCAACCATTATCTGACTGAATACACTGGGGGCGCGTGTTACCCTGCATCAGGTATGTCAAAGTATCGCCGGTACCAACGTAACCGGTACCGGGACGGGACAGAGCCTGTCCCACCGGTACCGGGACAAATCAACAATTGGATGACATATCGCAATCAGATGGGAGAAATTCGCATTTAAACCACAGAATAATTTCTTTGAAGTAGCCGATGACGGCGCTTTCCTTGTTTTTAATGCGACGTTTGAAAAGTCAAAATGGTCGGCCTTATCGTGGTTATGGTTCGGAGAGAACATGCACATGTAGAGTGTTTTGATATGTTAATTCAAAAATAAGTTAAAAGTACATTATGCAAGTGTGCCATACACGACTATCAGCCTATTTACCCTCGTCCAATTAGGAATTTGCCGATAAAATGATTTTTGTCCCCGGGACAAAAGCTTCAGTACCGGTACCGGTTGGAGCATGAGAGAATCGACGGTACCGGTAGCGGTTCAAGTACCGATTGACATGCCTGCCCTGCACGGAATCAATCAGCATTCTACCTAATCACCAGGCGTCTGTTTTCTTCTATTAACACGTGTGGGATTAATCAGCCTGATTTAACTTGTGCCACTGTATTTTGTTTTTTGTAGGTGTTCCTTGGGATGGCTGCTGAATAAACTAAGATGCCCCATACGCACGCATTCAACCTCCAAAATAGTGTTCCAGACCTCCTCTACAGTATGTAAATAAGGGTTATTAATTTCAGCGTGTATAGTTATAAGATGTTTAAGACCAAAATGATAATTCAGAAATGCACAAGGAAAAAAATTATAAAATTTGGAAAAAATATGTTTTGACAACTTAAACCAGGGCTTGGTCGTGTGTACAAATTTTTTTGCAGATCCCCTCCCATGGATGAACAGGGATACCGGACCCGAAAGTGTCGGCGGAAGCTTAGAAGATACCAATACTGGGAGCTATTCAAACTTTGAACTACCCCAAAACTCTTCCGATGGTTTAATGAAGAATAAACACGACTGGGGGCGAATTGTATTGGTTTTAAGCAGTTCAACGTCATAACGAAGTTTTGACATCGACGCCAAGGATAATATGGACACATGAAGTGCGTATTATTAGTAGCTAATGGGGAAAGTGTATTTTGGTTTGTTTATTTGGCTTTAATGATACTTTGAACAGACAGGGTAATGTCGTGTTGAACAGTATTACTTTTAGGTGAAGCTGGGGTACACGGAGAGGACCACCCAGACCTGGCAATCTAGAAAACCAAGGAGTGCAAAACAATTGCCCTGTCACCCAATCACCCATGGAGTGAAGGCATCACCCAAAGTACTATTCTCAAATTTCATATAGAAACACAAGAAGCACAAGCCACGTTTTAACCAATGGACGTCCGGGTTTAACCCGGAGGTCCATTGGCTGAAAATTTGCTTTTGCTAATTACGCTTTGCATCAAATCATCATTTATTGCTTGAGAGAAATCATCACACTCCACAGTTGATTTATTGAAAATACACTCTCTATGTACTGTATATTTACTTAATATTGTGACTGAAAAATTGTGCTACATTCATCTGTTTAGAAGGTAGGTGTACATCTTTGTTACCCGTGCCTTATATTTTCCCCAGCACTGTAGTAACTTATGAATAGTCTGTAGATAATTAATTTTCAAGTGGTTTAACGTCTGCGTCACTGCGGCACTAAGAACATATAGAGAATTTAAATCTGATTATGAATTAGAAACATATTTGAAAAATGTTAAAGATATGGACTTGAGAAAACCCTTCTGTGAATTACGAATTAGTAGCCATTTATTGGAAATTGAGAAACGGCGACACAAGCAACCCAAGTACCTCTTAATGAAAGGATTTGCAAAAAGTGTAATTCAGAAATCGAAACAGAAGAACATTTCACCATGAGATGTCCAATATATACTGAACTCAGAAAACAATATTTCGCGGAAATTGGGAAACTAAATCAAAACTTTACAAAGATGAGCGACAAACAAAAATTCATATGTAAAATGTGTAACAAGAGAAGGGATACACGCAACGTCATCTGCAACATGGTTAGATCATTTCTTCGAAAAAGAAATGATTCACCTAATAAATGTTGATTATATACATGTATAGAGTAATGGATACCGAAATGTATGGTTATCTTTATTTTTTTTTTGTTTATTGTTATTATTTACTGGCATCTGTCTCATGTGGACGTTATTGTCATTAAACCATCCATCCATCCATCCATCCACCATCCATCCATCCATCCATCCATCCATCTATCCATCCATCCATCCGTCCGTCCGTCCGGACGAACCCGTCCGTCCGGGCAATAATACGGGACTTATGAGGTTTTTTGCCAGGGCAGACATTATGAGCTTACTTCCAGATTATGAGCTCAAGTACAAATATTATGAGGTTAATGTCTAAAATATGAGACTTATGAGGCAAGAATCGATTTGTAGCGATTTTTCGGGGTTTATGTTAAGGTTTATGGCCAATTAACGGCTGTGGTTAGCGATGCCCCCTCTTCAGGTCTATCTTGGGAGATCTAACCATGTTTATTCACCCAAAAGAATTTCCGAAGAAACGACCTTTTAGCGGTTGCCCAAACGTTTTAAAATGATCAATTTTTTCGCAAAAAAATAAGCCCACAACTCCCGTTTTCCCGCATGTCCGTCCGTCCCCGTCCGTCAGTCCGTCCGTCCAAACCCAACATTTTGATTTTTTATTTAAATTTTTATTGAAAATTAAAATAATTTTATAAAATCTCAATACAGGGGTTCAACCATGACTTGGCCCCATTTTCATGATATTTCAATTTATACGTGCTTCTTACGGAGAGCTTTGACGCCATGGAAACGTACACATAGTGTGACCATGCAACGATACGAATCGCAGATATATACGTGTACGATAGACGGACTAGAAAATCGTATGCGATGGTGTGACCGCTGCCTAACCCCGAAACAAATCAGGCAGATGATTTAGATTCTAATCGCATCTCACGCCTCTTCAAGTTGTAAATATTTGCGCCTCCTTACAACTATTAATATTTTCAATCTCCACTCTTGGATTGTATTCACTGACGACTCGTCTGTTTTGGCAGGGCAATCAAAAAGTCGGAATATTCCAGAACGGAATTAAAGTATTTTCAGAAGCGGAACTTCCATGAATTTTCCCGTACAGAAAACCTGATGATAGAAGAAGCGTTCAAAAGTAGACACTTGGTAGGATTTTCGAATACTTCCGAATCAGAGCGTCTCGAATCGAATCATCGGGCCGATTTCGCATCGAATCGAAGTTTCGCAAGGTCTTACCCCTTTGAACACGAGCGGCAGCTTTCATTTAGTAGGAAGGCTGCTGAGTTAAAGTGTGGGGTAGATGAATCAATATTTTCAACGTGCAGCCCTAAGACTGCACGTTGAAAATATTAATTGGTCTATCCCCAAATAATAAATATGGACTCTTCCGATTGCTTCCATTGAACTGACAGGGAAGATACCTTCAGGGTTCAAAAGGTTAAAACTAGTAGTTTTCCCTTTGCTGAGATGTATTCATGTTATAATACTGATTCAGATGTAGACGACGCATTATAATCCTCTCATATTTATTTATTTATTGGAGTTTAACAACACTTTCGACATCCAGGTTCACCTCGTGTCGGACAGTTTTACGGTTGGAGGAAATCGGAGTACCCGGATAGAACCACCGATAAAAGGCGAGCAACTGTCAGAATCCCCAACATACTAACTCCACACAAGCAGGGTTAGCATTGGTTGAAGACAGTAGGTAGAGATGCAGGCTGCAAACCGAGAGGTCCTCCGTTCGAATCGCACCTGCGGCAACCGCGTTGTGTCCTTGGGCAAGACACTTCATCCCAATTGCCTGCGCGGGGGCACGGTGGCGTTGTGTTCTAAGGCGTACTGTACGTCGATGGTGCACTTGTCTACAACCAATGCTAACCCTCCTTGTGTGGAGTTAGTACGTTGGGGTGTCCGACAGTTGCTCGCCGTTGCTCGGTGGTTATCTCCGAAAACTCCGGCTTCCCCACCCGTAAAACGGTCCGACATGAGCTGACCCTGGCTGTCAAAAGTGTCGTTAAACCCCAATAAATAAATAAATCCACCGATTAGCATGGGCGGTGTATTTCGTCCCTTGGGTGCAAGAAGGCTTTGCAATGCTAAAGCATTGCAAAGCCTTGTTGCACTCAATGGACAAATTTATCAATATTTTAACTTGGGTAAAAATATCAGTCAAAAATCCTTTAATTTTTTTTCTTCAGTTTGCCTTGGTTATAAAAAGAGAGCATGCAGCAGCCAAAAGCACCATGGGGGGGGGGGGGGGGTGTTAAGAAACAGATTTTTAACTTTTCAGGCCTTATTCCCGTGCAATATACCCTTTCTAAAATTGTCGTGGAATATTTGAGGATGTTCGACTGACGATATACAACACAGCCTTTCAAGGAATATTGTGTAGAATTCTATTTTGTTATTTCCATGTTCAAGAATGAATATGACTGCGTTTGGTAAGATTCATGACAAGAGAGGTTATGTACTTAGGACTGGTATCCTGATAGCTAGCAAGATTCTTCCTCACTTTGTTCGACATAATACAGAAATTATTGTTTATTTATTTATTTATTGATGTTTAAGATCACATACTTATGCACAATGGCTAATCGTGACCCTGACAGTTTTACGGGTGGAGGAAGCCGGAGTACCCGGAGAGAGCCACCGAGCATCGACGAGCAACTATCAGCTCCTCAACATTCTAACTCTGTTCAAGCTCCGCTCAAGCAGGGTAACAGCGGTTGAAGACATGTGCACCATCGACGTGCAGTACGCATTAATACACGGCGTCATCGTGCTCCCATGCAGGCAACCGGCATAAAGTGCCTTGCCCAAGGACACAACGCGGGTCGTCCCTGACGGGAATCGAACTCGCAACCTCTAACATTGAAATCCAATAGTCTATCACTGAGCTACCGCGCTCCCACAGAAATTATTATTGTACGCCATATCATTGACTACGCCAAATTAATGGAAAATAGTCCACGGGCTGAGGCGTTTGTGGACTATTCTTCCTCGATGACCACTCTTTTGGCATAGTCAACTTCTCGCCGTGCAATATTTAACCCTTTATCTTTATCTAACATGAAAAGCAGACGACACTTGCAAAAAAAAAAAAATTCTTGAATAACTAATTTTTTTCATTTTTTGTCTCCAAAACATAGGTTGTGACCCCTCATTGGAACGAGCTCGACGAGCTCGTTCCAACGAGGGGTCATAACCTATGTTCTTTGAGAGCAAAAATGAAAAAAATAATGAAAATTAATTGGGGATTTTTGAGAATAGCGCTGGCCGGTTTTGGCCGTCACGTTGGGTAAAGGATTAAAGCATATCACAAGGCTTATTCTCCGTCTCTACTAATCGCTCCATATCAAAAGTTGGACGGTGATGCCTTGTAACAGAAATAAGATTCCAGCGTTCCTGATACAGATGGGACCTGCAAAAACTAGTTGGTATGAACTACAGGAAGATAGTCGGTGAGAACCGCATGTGGCAACCACTTTTGTTACAACAACCACTTTTGTTACAGCTCACCACTTTCGTTTACAGCTCACCACTTTTGTTACAAAATCAACCACTTTTGTTACAAAATGAGCTCACCACTTTTGTTACAACAATCGCCAATTTTTGTAACAAAAAAAACTCGCTCACCACTTTTGTTACAACAATCGCCCATTTTGTTACAATTTTTGTCGGTGTGAAAAATGAAGTAATCTGCAAGTATTTGGACGTGACGCTCAGTCAAAACCTGAACCTGTTGCATATGTCCAGTCCCAACATCGTATACACGTGTGTTAGAGTTCTGAAGTTGTCTATTTTCGGAAAATTCTAACTTTTAGGTCAATGGGACTGCTGTTTCTTTCCCGAACTTTTGGACACAGTATTCTTGGATGAGGCGTCTTTTTACTTTATACAGTAATCTCCTGAATGTCTCGACATTTCTCTTCATTTTTTTATCGAAAGAATTGACTTAGTTGAGTAGAGCCTTTTGTCAATACTCTTTAACCCGTCACCACAGTATTTTAGAAAGGTGCGGTGGCCCATTGGATAGCCTGTCGTCGTGTGACCGAGAGGTCATGAGTTCGAATCTCTCTAAAGTCACGCGCGTTGTGTCCTTGAGCAAGACACTCAACCTCACTTGCCACACACACCTTCATCCACTGCTAACCCTGCCTCTGTCGGGTTAGTAAGTTCGAGAGTCGTCTGACAGCTACTCGCCGCTGCTTGGTGGTTCTCTCCGTGGAATTCCTCCACCAGTAAAACTGTCTGACACAATCTGATCCTGGCTGTCTAAAGTGTCGTTAAACCCCAATAAATAAATAAATAAATAAATAACAGTTTTTTAGAAATGAAGTAAAAGTTTGAAAAATCTATATAGAAATCATTAACATAACAATAAAACTATTGATGTCATTGGAATGAGATTACAGTAATGTTTATTTTTACGGTATTAGTCTTATTGTGGGTAATTATTTGACTTTTCTGGCCTCTATGTTAGATACACGTTTACGGATAAAGATCTAGTATGCCGATATCGAGTGAGAAAACGTATAGTGGTAGTGTGGTGTCAACGCGGGTGTGGGGTGGGTGGTTGGGAGGAACACCGATTATTCTCCGGTACAATATAACGATTATATTTAACCCCCTGATACATAATGGTTTTCTGTTTAAAAAAAAATCCTATATTGGAGTAAGTCTCACTTTTTTCAGATATAATAACAAAATTATGGAAGACGTTGAAACCCTTTCATAGAGCAGGTTACAATGACAATCATATTTGTGTGGTTTTGTATAAGAAGTTCAAATCTATTCCAGGTAGTGCTGGACTTAATATCAGTATTATTAATATTTAGTTATCTGGTAGGGAATATACCCAGAGATACTCTCTTTCAGGAGAGGGGGTCATCTTCAGGGTTTACTCTACGGGCGGAATTCTCGAAAGGAGGGGGGGGGGGGGGGGTTGTATACTGGTGCATTTTCAAGACATCTGGCGACCAATAATACATCTGCATTCTCTTGTAGTGTAATGGGCCTTTGTAGAAACGGGAGTTATGGGCCTTCTGAGTAATAGGCTTTCGGAGTAAAACGCGTTCAGAGTTAGGGGCCTTCGGAGTAATGGGCTTTCGGAGTTATGAGCCGTAGGAAAAAGGACCTCCGGAGTAATGGGCCGTCGGAATATAGCTACGTCACCGTTTGTATGATGTCGTTGCTAAGGGGTGTGGTGAAACGTGGTAAAGAGAATAGTGTTAAATAGGGGTTAAAGTAGAAAATTGCTCAATTCGCCGATTTCTTGAATAAAGGAAGCGGCAAAATGGCGTCAAATTCAGGGAGATCATCCTACTAGGCAGAAAGATACCTCTTTAAAGAATAAGTGGTGGAGAAACAAAAATAAAATGCTGAGGCCAAGGTCACTAGTATGTAATGTTGACTTATTGCCCTTTTAGCAGGTTCTCGTGCAGGTTCTCTCATCTGACGTCATCAGTCACGTGACAGTAATGGTGGAGTGGGGTTGCCATGGTAGCCCAAATGAGCGGCCATCTTGTGACGCCATTCCCACGGTGGCAGGTGGTCCCACTGCGCATGCCCAGCGCGTGTTTCTAAGGTGACGTACTCTTCCGACACGCATTTTGACTATGTGCTCCGCCATCTTGACTGTTAGGGTAGCATGTGGTTGCTATGGAGCCCAATGGACTCCTTGTTGGTAGTGCTGTGTTGTGAGGGTATGTTCTATTCTGTGTGAGTATGCCTTGGAAATTCCTTGATACCTTCAGTAGAGCAGAATACCCTGGCTTGAAGGCTTTTCGGGGGCTTCCAGCCGATTTCCTTATACCGTACGGTAGGACGTGGTCGCTATGGTGAAGAATACCTTCTTGTTGGACATGGACGTATTCTGAGGGTGTGTTGGATTCAGCGGGAGTACATAGAATCACCACAAAGAACCTAACAACGACCCACACCTACCCCAACGGACCTTTTATTGGACCGAATCCCCATCGAATCTTATCCAAACGGACCATTGTGAGCTTCGCCCACACGAGCACAAGACGCCTATAGGAAGAGGCCTCAGTGACCCTAACTCATAGCTTTCACGGCCTCCCATGTCCTCTTAGCCCCACCTCATGGCCTTCCCTGACTCATAGCCCTCACTTCTTGGTTTCATCTTGCCTTCATAAAGCACTAGTGAACACCTCCCGTATGAGGATAAGAGGTCTATGAGGCGAGGCGACTGAGACCTCGGTGAGGCCTCATCTCACACCCCTCTTATCCTTATCTCGCATCAAGTGTTCACTAGTGATCATTCTCCCTGTATGAGGATAAGAGGGATATGAGGTGAGGTCTCTGTTATGAGGTGGAGGCAGTAGTAGCAGCGGATGGCTCCCTGGGGATGTATAGTTTCAGGGGTCTCGTAGGAAGGCACACGTAATGGTGCTGGGGGGGGGGGGGGGGGGCAGGAAGGTAGCTGGTCGTGGCACCCCTACGAGATCCCCGAAACGATAATCCACGAGGCCACGCGCTGCTACTACTGCCAATACCCCATAACAGAGGCCTCACCTCACACCCCTCATCCTCATACGGGAAGAATGATCACTGGTGATTACCATAGGCGATCACTAGTGATCACTACAGGCGATCACTAGTGATCACTTGAACCGAGATGAATATAAGAGGCCTCACCTCACATCCCTCTTATCCTCATACGGGGAGAATGACCAATAGTGACCACCAAAGGTGATCACTAGTGAGGTGATCCAACAGGACGAGCGATAGCGACACAGTTGCCCTTCTTCCAGAAGCCTTCGCCTACCACATTTGACCCAACACCTCACCACCCCTTCCAAGGAAGACCTGCCCTAGGACCCTTCTCCCACAGCCCGACCACGAGCGACACAGTTCCCCGGCGACGCAAACCCAGCGGAGAAGCAACGACCAGAAGATCTCCCCACGTGACCCACCATCCCATCCATGTGTGACCCGGTAACCCACCCCAGTGATCCTATCCCTAGCTTCCCCTGTCATTCCTGGGGGCCTGTCCTCGGGACCATTCCAAATAACACTGCACCAGGCTCCCTGGGTTAGAGCGACACAGTCACCCTCCCTCTCCTTCCAGAAGCACCATCCTCCTCAACTTAGTGACCCGGCCCTCACCTAACACCCCTCTTATCCTCATACGGGGAGATGATCACTAGTATTCACCACAGGCGATCACTAATGATCACTCGAACCGAGATGAGGATAAGAGGGGTGTGAGGTGAGACTTCACTGAGGCTTCACCTCATAAGCCTCTTTTCTCATACGGAGATGTTCACTAGAGGGCTATGCGGGTAAGATGAGGCCATGAGGTGAGGGCTATGTGTCAGGGAAGGCCATGAGGTGGGGATTAAGAGGGCAGGCGAGGCCGTGAAAGCTATGCGTCTTGTTATCGTGTGGGGCGAAACTCACAAAAGTCCATTTCAGTAAGTTTCGGTGGGGATTCGGTCCAATAAAAGGTCCGTTGGGGTAGGTTTGGGTTGTTGTGTTGCTTGTGGTGATTCGATGTACTCCCACTGAATCGAACAAACCATAGAACACGCCCCTGTCCAACAGGAAAGCCATTGGGCTCCATAGCGACCACGTGCTACTCCTAACAACCAAGATGGCGGCGTCCATAGTCAAAATGACTGGCGGAAGAGTGCGTTACCTTAGAAACACGCGCTGCGCATGCGCAGTGGGATCACGTGTCACCGTGGGAATGACGTCACAAGATGGCCGCTCACGCGTGCTGCCATGGCAATCTCACACCACCCCTTCCGTCACGTGACTGATGACGTCAGGTGAGGAACCTGCATGAGAACCAGTAAAAGAGCAAGAAGTCAACATCACATACTACTAAGATCCAAGGCTCAAGGAGTTGGAATCTCCTATAATTGGCACCGATAGGCACGTGTCATTTCAGATATATGTGGTCGCAGGGGCACGATACACTACATATCACCACGACAATGATGCCGCAAGGTGGCAGGTGACTATATCACTCAATAATGAGCAAGGGTGTGGCATTACTACTCAACATGCGCGACAACGATTTGGTTTGGTAATTATTATTGGAGTGTTGGCGTTTTATGACATTTGAATAGCTGAGGTCATATTCTGTCAAAGATAGTTTTACGTGTGGAGGAAGTCGGAGTACCTGGGGAGTACCACCGAACAGCGGCGAGTAACTGTCAACTCTCCGGCGTCCTAATCCGACATCAGCAGGGTTAACATTGGTTGTAGGCATGTGTGCTCTCGACGTGCCATACGCCTCAGCACATGGCGCAACCGTGCTCCCAAGCGGGCAATTGGGATTAAATGACTTGCCCAATAACACAATACAAGTTACCCCGGCCAGGCATTAAACTCACAACCTTCCGATCTCAAGACCAACGTGCTAACCATTGAGCAACTGCGCTCCCGATACTCATAACTGAACGTCACGTCTTGCATTACTTGCAGATAACTACTTCATTTTTCACACTGACAAAAATTGTACCAATAATGGGCGATTGTTGTAACAAAAGTGGTGAGCGAGGTTTTTTTTGTTACAAAAATGGGCGATTGTTGTAACAAAAGTGGTGAGCTCATTTTGTTACAAAAGTTGTTGATTTTGTAACAAAAGTGGTGAGCTGTAACACAAGTGGGCAAGTGTTGTAACAAAAGTGAGCAAGTGTTGTAACAAAAGTGGTGAGCTATAACAAAGGTGGTTGTTGTCACAAAAGTGGTTGCTACAACGTGTCTTGCCGAAGATGATTATCCTATTCTCAAATTAGTTGTCATTTCAACCAACAAGAACACGAACCGACCACTGCTTCAATGCGGCTTCACTTTATGACACTTTTCACCGGTAAAATCCTTTATTGTCGTGCCTAGTGTGTATAGAGCCTTTGCATTTTCAGAATGGTAGATTTTACGCCAAAATAGTCACTCAAATCAATCAACTGTCTTGTTTTTTTTATCCACTGGTGGAAAATAACTTTGATAAGCGTTCAAACAAGGGAGATAAACATTAAGTGAAAATGGGAATCGGGTTCGGTCTGAGAAGAGCTGCTTTACTGGTTGATAGTTGAACGTTCCGCATTTTTTAGTTTAATTTTTCAATTGATGTAATAGCTTGGAGTTGTCAAAGTAGATGGCAGAATATTGGAAGCTACTCCACTAATAACGGCGATAGCAGTGTCAGAAATGGCGGTGTCAGAGTAGCAGTAGTTGTTGTGATAGTATAGCAGTAGTAGTAGTATAGTAGTAGTAGTAGTAGTATAGTATAGTAATAGTAGTAGTAGTAGTGTAGTAGCAGCAGGGTAGTAGTGGTAGTACTAGTAGGGTAGTAGTTGTAGTAGTAGTAGTAGTAGTAGTAGTAGTAGTAGTAGTAGTAGGGTAGTAGTAGTAGTAGTAGTGGTAGTAGTAGTAGTAGTAGTAGTAGCAGTAGTAGTGTAGTAGTATAGTAGTAGTAGTAGTAGTAGTACTAGTAGTAGTAGTAGTAGTAGTAGTAGTAGTAGTAGTAGCAGTAGTAGTAGTAGTAGTAGTAGTAGTAGTAGTAGTGTAGTAGTAGTAGTAGTAGTAGTATAGTAGTAGTATAGTAGTAGTGTAGTAGTAGTATAGTAGTAGTAGTGTAGTAGTAGTAGTAATAGTAGAAGTAGTAGTAGTAGTAGTAGTAGCATAGTAGTAGTAGTAGTAGTAGTAGTAGTAGTAGTAGTAGTAGTAGTAGTAGTAGTGTAGTAGTAGTAGTAGTGTAGTAGTAGTAGTATAGTTGTAGTAGTAGTAGTAGTAGTAGTAGTAGTAGTAGTAGTAGTAGTAGTAGTAGTAGTAGTAGTAGTAGCAGCATAATAGTAGTAGTAGTAGTAGTAGTAGTAGTATAGTAGTAATAGTAGTGTAGTAGTAGTAGTAGTAGTAGTAGTAGTAGTAGTAGTAGTAGTAGTGGTAGTAGTAGTAGCTTAGTAGTAATAGTAGTAGTAGTAGTAGTAGTAGTAGTAGTAGTAGTAGTAGTAGTATAGTAATAGTAGTAGTAGTAGTATAGTAGTAGTAGTAGTAGTAGTAGCAGTAGTGGTAAGTGGTAGTAGTAGTAATAGTAGTAGTAGTAGTTGTAGTAGTATTAGTTGTAGTAGTATTAGTAGTGGTAGTAGTAAGCAGCACTGTTGGCACTTGAGCACTTAATCAATATATCGATTGGTTACGTAAGTGGTACCACCTGACACGACATCAAATAATGACGTCAAAGATATTCTTTATCGATTCATGACCCTTTATACGTACTATTATGTAATACAATCATACCATCCCATTTATAAATGCATATATAGTACGTGGAGAGTGTATTACCACTAAATCACCCGCAGAGTGGAGATTCCACCCTAGCAATAATTGCAAATTTGTTACAAAGCATAACAAGCACAGGCAAAGTTTCAACCAATGGACCTCCGGGTTAAACCCGGAGGTCCATTGGCTGAAACGTTGCTCTTGTTTTTTTTTATCCATATGTACACAATTTGAAAGTTACATTTTGGGTGAAAACTCCACTCCGCAGGGTGATTTAGTTACAATCCACTCTCCACGTACTGTACACTATGAGTTGCTTCACGTATATAGGTAAAAATCTGTAACCCCTCGACACATCAGTTATACTTGCAGGTAAAAATCAATAACCTTTTGTTACGCCGTTTATACTTACTGTTACGTAAAATAATCATACCATCTCATTCATAAATGCATACACCATATGAGTTCCGTCACGTATATATCACGTAATAATGTGACTAAATTAAGTTATGACGCATTTACTGTGTGGCCCCCGTAGACAATACACAATAGCTA
This sequence comes from Pictodentalium vernedei, assembly GCA_031216915.1. NCBI lineage: Eukaryota > Metazoa > Mollusca > Scaphopoda > Dentaliida > Dentaliidae > Pictodentalium > Pictodentalium vernedei. The sequence continues at coordinate 494,781,706 of CM062295.1, forward strand.
TCACACATAACCAACTTATTACTTATTTGCGTCATCAAACAAAATTTATTTATTATGCTAAATCCCCATTTGATCACCTTAGTCTGGCCGACTTTTCAGTTGTCAAGATTCATACTGCATAAGACATTCCGTGCATTAGACGTTCCTTCTGATATTCAAAGCCCTTAACGGTCTGGTTCCTGATTATCTGAGCAGCCTGGTACAAAGGTATGTACCATTTCGAATTATCCGTTCAACAACTTCGAACTCCCTGTTATACAAACTAGGCCGCCTCGCAACGGCAGGCGATTGTGCGTTTGACGTGGCGAGTCCCTCCCTTTGAAATAGACTGCCCGACCACCTGAAGGCACCACAGAAGCTCGATAGTTTAAAACTAAAACCTCACATCTTCACCCGAGTTTTCGGTGTTCGTTAGTAGTATGTTCTCCCCGTGTTCCATATAACACATTTGCTATATACTAACAGAACGCTGTAAAGCCCGGGGGCGCATATTTTGCGAATTCATGTCTCTAAACTGTATTTATTTTTTATGTAACATTCTTTGTGTCCAATGTTTTCTATAAGTTGTTGACTGGACTTTGATCTCTCGAGTACAACATTCTTTGTGCCTGCGTGTGTGTAATCAGTTTTTTTTAAATAACTTAACTTCGGAAAGCAAATGTATGTCCGAACAATGACACAGATGTTTTTACCTTACAATGAATACCGAGTACAGTACGTGGAGAGTGTACTCTCACTAAATCACCTTCTGAGTGGAGATTCCACCCAAGCAATAATTGCAAATTTGTTGCAAAGCCGAACCAGCACAAGCAAAGTTTCAGCCAAAGGACCTCCGGATTAAACCCGGAGGTCCATTGGCTGAAACATTGCTTGTGTTTTTTGTCGATATGCACAAAATTTGAAAGTTATAGCTTGGGTGATAACTCCACTCCGCGGGTGATTTAGTTACAATCCACTCTCCAGGTACTGTATATTAAATATAGGGCCCTGCGAATCACACATTTTCGATTCGATTCGACTCTCGAATCTAATCAGGGATGTCTGGAAGGTCAGTTGCTGGGGGAAGAGGGTGCTGTCAACCTGACTTGTTGTCACTGTGCCGGCGCAAGTCCCGTTGTCGAAAGCAGGCCTTGAAGATGTAGCTAGAATATTACTCAGTAAGGGTTGCAGTTAAAAAAAAACAGAAACTAGTACATGAATTGCCCGTACTATGTACTGCAAAGGACTAGCCGCTAGCAACAGTTTATCGTCGAGATTGCTTGGGAACCTTAAATTAGCATCCAACAGTAGTAGTGACTGGTGAGACTGGAATCTGAAGTTAGCATAGGTGGCGGTATGAGTGCAGATTCTATTTATGTTAATACAGCAGAAATTACACTCAGTCTTCACTAACATGAGATGACGACTATGCCAAGCTATATTCCAGTTTCGAAGGGAAACGAATCGACAAGCCCATTTCGAATCGAGCCGAACACCAACTTGATATTCGAAAGAGAATCGAATTTAGGCCCTAATTAAATATAAATATAGAATACTATAGGTATATAAAGAATATTTATATAATATTCTATATAAATATAGCCCAAAAAAACAAAGGCCAAGTTTGGCCTTTGTTTTTTGGGGTTCATAACTCAAGAAACTCATAACTCAAGAAATAGACAGAAACAAACGATCTTTCCTTATAACTAAACTTGAGGGGCAATAAATTTAAACGCTCTGTACTTTGCGGAGTTAAAATAAAAGCCAGGTCGCATCATGCTTCCTAGTGATAACTGAATAAAAAAGGCATAGTTTTCTAAAATTCTGTTTGAAATAACGATACATTTCGCTGAAACATGTTCTTATGTCATTAAAAATTTTATTGACAAATGAAATGCGTAAGTTAAAAGAAACGTCATAGGCCACCCCGCCCGCACAAAACTTCAATCTCCTTTTCCACTTGACGGAAGAGTGCTGTCATTCAAAGCAACACCGAGTTAAATTTAATTCTAATTTTGACAATTTCCTGAGAAATTGAAGACACAGTTTGTAAGGTGGAGGTAGATATAAACCCAGATGACATGAAGTTGGTTGAACTTTGTCTTATAAAGAGAATGGAAAGTTTTGTTCGCGTGAGTTTCGTTTGTGAATGCCATCGATGTCTTTATGACCGGTCATTATTTACGTTTGTAAAACGATGAACGCAGACGATCACCTATCCTCCACTCGAAAAGTATTCATAATTGTTCATAACAGCTCGAGAAACACTTGCAAACTTTGCAAACCACTGTGGTCCATGTAATGAAAGTTTGCAAGTACTTCTTGTGACTTGACCTAAGAAATTATAAACAATTACTGAGTGAAAAATCTTTCCCACAGCGATTTAGTAGCAATTCACCTTCCCCGTACTGCAGTCTCAATATTTTCTTTCTGTTTGATCAGTTCAGTTCGTGATTTCACAATCGACCTCACTAATAGCGGATTATATTTTGCTGCACAGCGCAAACGTTCTTGAATATTTCAGACTACTTCTTTCTCCTGCAGTGAAGAATGCATTAACTGACGAACATTTTCAACGTTAATTGTGACAGGACTTCTAGTTTCAACTGTACATTTCCGCAATGTTTTATGTCCTTAAGGATTTCACGTACATAGTTAGCACATGTGTGCTTCCATTCAGACTATTATCCGTGGAACTGATGACACGATTGACGACTGCCATGAGCGAAATGTTGAAGTTTGGTGACACATTTATGATGGTCATGTTCTGAACGTTCAGGCTGTAAAATACATTCATTCATACACTACATGCATTGAGATAGACACGAAGGTTTTCAGCCCAATTTACATCTATTCGTGTATGTTAAAAAACCATTGAAAATCACATAAAACGAGAAAATGTGTTAAGCCTGTTTGACTTTTCACTTCACTGCGCTGTGTACCAAGGCGTACTATACGTCAATGGTGCACTTGTCTTCAACGAGTAAACAGAGTGATATGTTATCGAAGGGGTGTATACAGAATAGTATGTGAATTAACCCTTTGCCTAATGCAGACGATATCAAAATTTAATATTTTAAATATCATTTTGACGAGCTCGTTCCAAAGAAGGGTCACATGATATGGTTTTGCTGAATTTTTTTGAAAAATAATATTTTTCCAGCTGTGAATTTGCATATTACACCGGGCGGATGTGGCAAATTCGTTGGGAAAAAGGGTTAATTGCCTGTCCAGAGAGAGACAGAGAGAGACACAGAAAGAGAGACATACATAGAGAGAGAGAGTGGGGGAGAGAGAGGGAGAGAGAGAGAGAGAGAGAGAGAGAGAGAGAGAGAGAGAGAGAGAGAGAGAGAGAGAAAGAGAGAGATGTTCATCCAGGACAGCCATGTATGAACACACAACGCTGCATGTTTTAAATTCATAAGTAATATTGGGAAATCTATTTATGGTTCTCTACATATTGTTCAGTCCATTCTTTCCAACTAGAGAGAGGTGTTTCCTTTTATTCGAGGATAACTCGAATGCTTGATAAACGTATTCTCGTTATAACCCTTTACCTAACATGAAAAGCAGACGACACTTGCAAACAAAATTCTTGAATACCTATTTTTGTTTGTCTCAAAAACATAGGTTATGACCCCTCATTGGAACGAGCTCGACGAGCACTTGAGAGAGGTAGGGGTGGCATTTTTGTCCAGATTTCCTCGTGGTAATATATGTACATTCCAACAATATCAGTCGTCTTATTAGTCTGTGTGAAAAATTATTGTTTTTGTAAGGTTTCTTTTTCTTTTTCTTCCTTTTTCTTCTTCTTCTTTTTATTTTCGTGTCTTCTGTCCTCTAAGCACTTCCTTGTCCGCACGATAACTCGAAAACGATTTGTCTTATCTCTTTGATATTTAACATACAGACAGATAGTCACAACTTCGCGGTACCTTATGTTTTTCAGGTAGCTAGAGCCCTTGAGTATGGCCAGTCGACCACAGGGTTTTCACAGCTTCCAATTTCCTGTAACAGTAAATTATCCCCAAGCAATGTTATGTTATATTTATTCACACTGCAGAAAATATAAACACAATCAGATTACAGAAGTGTAGTTAGCTGTCAAACATTAAATGTTATCTTGCTATTTTAATCAGATGTCAATTCTTCAAAACAAGCTGAGAGAAACCCTTAGCTTTGCAAGAAAATAAAGTATAAATTATTCAGTTCAATGTGTTTAACCCTCCCAAGACTCCCAAGACTTCAATGTGGATTCCAAAGATTTTATGTCATGCAATGTGAGAATGACAACCATTTCCATACTCATATCACTGCTCTAAACATTCAAATAAGTGGCAGAGCAAAAAAAAATATCCATTTCTGATTCCGTGATCGAACCCTTTGAATGCTGTGCACATATATGCTTTTTCTGGTTTCTTGGAAAAATTTATCTGATTCCTGTATGAATATCTTTAAATACTATTAACGAAAACCTATTTGAAAATAGTTCATCCCCCAAAATAAACCTCCATAAATTCTCTTTCTATTTTGTTCATTTCTGATGCTTTTACTCCTTTCACATAGGCTTGAATTTACTGGATGCAGTAAATTCCGTTTCTCTAGTTTATTTAAAACTTCAAATCCCTGGCAAGAAAGTCTGAGTATGGGTCTACATCACTCTTATAAGGGATTTCATACAGCAAAAGGCTGTACTTTCTATCGTGAATCTCTGAGAGGATCAACTTTCTTCTAGCTCGCTTTGCCTTGCGGTGCAGTCTTTTTCTAGTTCGGGAATGACGGCATTCTCAGTTATCTCCACCCGCTGTGCGTATTACTCAACATTCTGAAATAAATCAACAAAATCAGATTTTATCGCAGAACATCATCCAATAAGCTGGATCCAACCAGCGTTTTCGGCGGTAAGCGATGGTCCGGTGTTTTGGGTGTTGAACACCGCAATTCAAGTGATATGATAAATTTCTATGAGGCTTGTTCTACTCTATTTGGCGCCCTCAGATCGAGGGGGTACTCACTGCACTTTTTACGTAGCCTGAAATCTCAAACTCTGAAAAGGTTCGAAAGTTCAGCTGAAACTACTGATCTCGAACCACTGAAAATTGACACAACATACCGTTGCAGAATGGTAGTGACGCGGTATTTAATTGCAAAAAGCCTCGTTGTAGATTGCATACTTTTATGCCTGATCAGAAAGAGGAATTTTCCTCGAACAAACGAAAAATCATTATCAGATCCGTAACCCCCTCCATTGTGATTCACCAAATATTATTTACCTTATCACGCGTAAGCGCTGTCGGAAGCAGTATGTTGGTCAAAGTCAAAATCCTTTCCGAGAATGTGCTACTAGACACAAACAGGATATAAAACATAATGCTGATGCCCCAGTAGCACAACATTTTAACCTTCCTGGTTATTCTTTACACGATTTCGAAATCCATCCTATTGAACAACCACCAATTAAAAACACATTAGAAGAAACTGATGAATTTAAAAAAAACGTGAAGCGTTTTGGATCAAAACGCTTCAAACCCTCTGGCCATTTGGTATGAACGTTTCCGCTCCTGCTTCTGTTTCTTTTCCTCCTTCTTCTGCCTCTAGTGTGGTTCAACCAGGTATATCGTACTCAGAGAAAGTCAAATCACCAAGCCGCAACTCGGGCCGCTCATTTGATTCTAAATTCTCCCAGTTTCGGTATAGGAGCGGAGTTGATTTTGACAAAAGGAATTGGCGCCTCGCCGATGTTTGTAAAAAACATCCTTATGATTGGTAGTTCAAATTTAGGACGAATTGATCGAAATCCCCATCCGGACATCCAGGTGGAGTGTTACCCCGGCGCCAAATACAATCATTTTCGCTCGATGTTTAAAGGGCACAGGGGCCAGTCCAGTCCCCCAAAAATATTCTTAAATATTGGAGTGAATTCTCGAAATGATAATTCAGATCTCGTAATTAAGCTGTTGCGGAATATGCTTAGCGATATCAGGGACAAGTTTAGATCAGCAAAAATTTATTTGCTGAACTAAACTTTTCGCAAAAATTCCCTCAGGCTGAGAGGAGAACCTTGAGCATCATCAATGAAACCATTCGGAAAGTTAAGGACGTTAACGTGATACCAAAAATTGATGACGCGCAGTTTGATGTTGCTCAGGATTTAATCCATTAGACCACGAGAAGCGCCATTCTTATGTATGATCATTGGTTGAACCATCTAGATTTAAACTAAGTAAAGGCAATGGTAACAACCGCCTAACAGATGTGGGAATAGGAAGTAATGTGGTTAACCTGTCTGGCACCAATGACCTAACAACCCAAGAGAAGTCTCTTTTAGATCGCGGTTTAACTTTTGTACTCGCACTTAAACCTAAAACTGGTAATCAAACAAATTTACCATCATATAACTGTAATTTTCTTTGGCAAATGAAATTAGCAGACCGCTTTAGAAACTCCAGCGGTCGGAAACTTCCTTTTACAGAATCATCTGGTTGGTCACCTCCAGATAGTGAAGTAGATCCCGAAAGTATTGAGGCTGGCAAACGAATCCTCCAAAAGGTGTTCAGCATGAACATTCTCTCCGATAAAGACAATTTAACAGCTGGTGAACGGAGAGCCCTCACGAAACTTCGAAAAAATAAGAAGTTAGTAATTAAACCAGCAGACAAAGGTGGGTCGGTAGTCGTTCTATCTCGGGATAATTATATAAAGGAGGCCATGAGACAACTCAGTAATACTAAACATTATAAGAAAATAGATTCACTTATTTGGCCTAGTAATGTCGAAAAATTCAATAAGATCTTAAAATTTCTCCTCGACGAAGGTCACATAACCAAAAAACAATTGAAAGATTTAACAACTATGCTCAGTGCTCAAACAGGACAATTTTACATCCTTCCAAAAATCCACAAGGACCGTTCTTCATGGACGGATGGCGTAACTCCACCCGGGAGGCATTGTAATTCGGAATCTTATGCGATCTCGGAACTAATTGATTATCATCTGAAACCTATAGCAAACAGACATCCGAGCTATCTAAAAAATACACAGGATTTTCTGTCAAAATTTCGAAACTGAAAATATCGAAAAATGCAATTTTGGCTACTTTGGATATCGACAGTATGAATACGAACATTGATATTGATAAAGGTGTTAAATCAGTTAAAATGCATTTGAAACATATACGGATGCAAAACGCCCGGATGAACAAATTTTGGATCTTTTAGAGCTGTGCTTAAAGGGTAATGACTTTCAAATCAATGGAGAATATTTTCTACAAATAATGGGTTGTCCTGTGGGCAAAAGATTCAGTCCTAATTTTGCAAGCATTTATGTAGCGGAATGGGAGGAAAATGCCTTAAGCAAATGTGCAAAGCATCCTCTCGTATATCTCAGATATTTAGATGACATTTTTATTATTTGGGAACATTTAAAAGAAGGTTTTGATGAAATTTTAGAAATCTTGAACAATCATGATCCAAACATTGAATTAAATGCTACTATTAGTGAAAATTCTGTTGATTGTCTCGATGTGACCTGTATAAAGGCAAGCAATTTCAGGCATCCGGTCATTTAGATTATAAAGTATATTTTAAACCAACTGATTCACATCAATTGTTGCGCACAAAATCATTTCATCCTCAACATACTTTTAAAGGTATCATCAAATCACAGCTTATTCGTTTGCACCGCAATTCAAGTGATACGGTAAATTTCAAGGAGGCTTGTTCTAGTCTATTTGGCTCACTCAGATCGAGGGGTACACACTGCGCTTTTTGCGGAGCCTGAAATCTCAAACTCTGAGAAAGCTTGAAAGTCCAGCTGAAACTACTGATTTGGAACCACTGAAAATTGAACACAACAGACCGTTGCAGAGTTGAGTGGCGCGGTATTTAATTGCAAAAAGGCTCGTTGTAGATTGCCATATTTTTATGCCTGATCAGAAAGAGGAGTTTTCCTCCGAACAAACGAAAAATCATTATCAGACCCGTAACCCCCTCCATTGTGATTCACCAAATATTATTGACCTTGTCACGTGTAAGCGCTGTCGAAAGAAGTATGTTGGTCAAAGTCAAAATCCTTTCCGAGAATGTGCTACTAGACACAAACAGGATATAAAACATAATGCCGATGCCCCAGTAGCACAACATTCTAACCTCCCTGGCCATTCTTTGTACGATTTCGAAATCCATCCTATTGAACAACCACCAATTAATGACACATTAGAAGAAACGGATGAATTTAGACAAAAACGTGAAGCGTTTTGGATTAATACGCTTCAAACCCTCTGGCCATTTGGTATGAACATATCATTGGGAGAATGCGAAAGGAGGTCCATCATTCCTTTCGAAACAAAAGCTTGCGTAACATCCTTGTAAGGATTAAATTAGAGCCCATCAATGAATAACATCAGGGTTCAGTAAAGGAAAATAATTTTTCGGCGGCATATTATAGCCCAAGAACATTAGGTTTCACTAGGGAAAAAAATCGGAGAAAGCTGATTTTTTCAGGGAATGTCGAGTACATGTCACTGAACGATTAGACAAAAGTCCCCTAAAATCCCAGTTGAGCTTTTTTTTCTACAGCCTTTTTTCGAAAACGCGTTTGAAAAAAATAAAAAAAAATCGCACGAACTTTGTAACCTCGAATTGATCCAACTGTATTTTTTGTTTTCGCGTATTTCGAGCTACATAATGTCTAATATACATTTACCTAGAGGAAAATGTGCATTCTGTGACAATTTCTGCGAAAAATTATTGAAAATTCACAAAAAAGTATCGGATTTACGCAAAAAATGACGATTTTCCTAACGGATTTGCCCAAAGGGTCGTAGTACAGAACGGGATGTTAGTTGGACAGACGATAAAAAATCCACCACCATTTGAAGACTTTTATCATTGCTTACAAAATAGACATTATGGAAGACCCCCTCTGCTTCTGGCCGAGTTCCCCTTTTGGCATAAAATTCGTCAGCATGAGAACTCAACTATTTTCGGGCTTGGGGCCGAACAGACACGTCTGTGTCTGGCAGCATTAGATCAATAAATAATATTTACAGAATGTACAAAAATCAATAAATAATATTTACAGAATGTACAAATCAATCAACATGGATTAAGTTACAGTGACTATTATCAACGCTATATACAGAAATGACATGACCTATATACATATTATTCATCGAACTCAGAAATTTCCGACAGGACAATGTTTCTGTGGTTGTTACAAGAATCCGAACTGCAATTACACAAACCTGAACATGAGAGTCCTGCCTTCTTACACCCACACCTTTTTGTACAAGCACTCTTGCAACAACAACTGATCAGATTCAGTAGGTTATCGGGGGCACATGGGTTTGTGGCTGCAGTCGGTACAAGAAGTCCATTGTCTAGCGACCACCCCCAATCCGTCGGAGGAAGCGAAGTGCCCAGCCATTGTTGGACCTGGAGATAACATCTGTAGACATGTTGTTGTGCAGCATCGCCGCTTGGTGGGAGTGAGGCTAGGTCGATGGGTTTATTCAGTTTAGATTTTGCTACATAACGCTTGTAAGTGACACATCTATATTGGTCGAGAGAGGAAACAGTTTTACTCCCGTATAATATCAGGAGAAGTTGTTCCCCGGCAGCGGCTACTGCACTTGGTGTACTGTCATCCGCCAAAATTGTGTTGACATACTGTTGTGAGTCGCTAGTAACATCGGAGACAATTGTACTGAATACTTTCTTCTTACCAACTCGAAAGAGTGCAGAAGTAGTGTCACAACCACTTATAGAATGTGCTACAAGGAGGTTGCTTCTATGGTCACCCATTTTGGTTGCTATTTCACTAACTGAAACTAGTAAGTTTGGGGTAATGGAATACATCATGTGAATATTACATCCCGGTTGAACTCGAGAGGTAAGAATGACTAACAAGTCTGTGTCTGTTCCCACAACGACAACATTGTTGTCATCTTGAGCGATGTCAAGTGCAGTTTCGGCTATCAGTACATCAGCATCAGCCTCGGCCTGCTTGGACTGAATATTGATAGCAGATAGCTCCTGCATTAGAAGATCGATCAGTTGGGTTTTGTTCTTGGCATTTGCAAGGAAATCGGATTGGGGTGTGGTGGCTGGTAACTCGGGTGAGATATTGATATCAATGGAATACCTGTCTTTAGATCTACGGGCTTGTTCCATGCCCTTTGTCGACATTGTACAAGCATAACCATCAAAAACAACCACGACGTTCGCCCCAAAATGTCTCACTAGATAATTGGAATATGATGTACATATGTCCTTATATGACGACTGTTTAGGCCATACAACTGCCCTCAATAAAAATCCACCATCTACAACAAACAGAGAATGTTCTGGGATTTTAGTTTGCTCGGAACCGTATGTTTTGAGTATCTTACCGAGCGTGCTTTTCTGTGTCTTCCTCATTCCAGCAGAATCAAACAATGCTGGTGGTTTCGGGGCGAGTTCATATTTGAAATACTCTTCCATCTCTGCCTGTGACTGAATAACACATGTGATGCGGTTGAACAGAATTGTGGGGTCAATCACTACCTTACTTCCACGGACTTTGATGCTATTTGCCATCGATGCGAAAGACTTCACAGTGTCAACACGTCGTAGTTTGATGCTGTTGGACGTTTTGCTTACAACATTCGATACGCAACATTCACCAATTTTGCGAACTTGGTCACAGTTCACAGTTTCGTCGGCCACAAGCCCGGTCGCTATAGAGACTAATTGTAGTGGATCTCTATTCTGAAAGGGGGAATGCACTCTGAGCCAGTTCAATAATTTGGTGATATCATTGGCATCAGTCAATTGTGAACTTTGACGGAGATCCCGATGTTGTTCGCCATGACCAGTGTGAACATGAACAAAATTTTCGAGAGCATTACATATCGGAAGGCAAAGAGGTAGTCCATGTACCCATTTCGCAACAGTGCTATCGGTTATTCCCCTGCCATGTGTGAGACCACCAGGGAGCTTGAACATTCTCATTAAACACTGCTCTATGGTCTGAGCAGAATATATACCTTCCCAGAATTTATCTGAGCGCCTTATGGTAAAGTAACCTTTCTCAGTGAACAACTTCAAATCATCCTGTTGCATTATTTCTGTTAGCTCATTCATCTGCTGCAAATAGAGATGAGAACTTTTTGCGTATGCAAAATGACCACCTGCGTGAAATACTGGAATCATATTGCGAACACAATATGTGTGGAGTTCCCAGTCGCCCGTGCGCTCTGCTCTCAAGAACAACTGGAGAAGACCTGTTTGCTCGTAGTATTGTACCCAAAGCTTTCCTGTGCGTCCTACGGACGCATTCTGGAGCAGTTCGTGTAATTTTGACAATAGATGGTTGACACTTTCTTGATTGACAACGTCAGCTGTTGTACAGTCACCTCTGGCAAGTCCACAGAATATTTCTTTGACTTCTGTGCAGTCTATGTTATCTAGTGTTCGGCTTTCTTCAAACACAAGTTTTGTAATGGCAATTTGTGTTAGGGGGTATGGTTAATATTTCACACGTTTCACCAGTTCATTATGGAATAAATGACTATTGTTATATATCATTATAAAGCCACTGCTTTTCTGCAATTTTTGATATATAATTTAACTCCCAAAGTAGTCGTAGATTTGATTTAATGGACGTTGTGTACCGTTGTGTGTATGAAAACAATAAATTTTTTTTCGTAATTTTGTACATTTTCGTGAATATTTCACCATTGAGTGTGAGGATTGGTACAAAGTTGGCATTTTCTGTTGGGGATATGTATTCTCAATATAATTCAGCACGATATTTATGATTCTCACCCTACTAAGGCGAATAAGAATGAGAAATATGGAGCTGGGTCGAATTTTTAAAAAAAATTTTTTTTTCATCAAAAAAACGCTATAACTAAAAAAGCTCAACTCGGATTCGCGGGGACTTTTCACACTTTATCCGCAATGTGTGTCCCGGAAACATATATAAAAAAATCAGCTTTCTCCGATTTTTTTCCTTACTTTCTCATTTTTATGTCTAATGTGCCTGGACTATTAAAAGAAAAAAACATTTCAGTAGAAAATATCTGTGCCAGGGCGAATTTTTAACCTCAAACGCACGCACGCACGCACGCACGCACGCACGCACGCACGCACGCACGCACGCACGCACGCACGCACGCACGCACGCACGCACGCACGCACGCACGCACGCACGCACGCACGCACGCACGCACGCACGCACGCACGCACGCACGCACGCACGCACGCACGCACGCACGCACGCACGCACGCACGCACGCACGCACGCACGCACGCACGCACGCACGCACGCACGCACGCACGCACGCACGATGCCAAATGGGGAGGCGTGCCCCAACCCACCCCGTTCGTTTTGCTTTATGTTATTGGTGGAAAATACTATTCAGTAGAAGTGAGAAGGACCAATCCAGATTTAAAATTACAAACTGTCCATAATGATTGCTTGAAAATTTAGTATTCAAATTTTCACTATGAAAGTGAAGACACACATACGCACCGGTGTTAATATTAATTGTGAAAAACCGCGGACTTAGTTCTACTGCAGTACATAGACCCCCCCCCCCCCCCACCCTCTCTCTCTCTCACACACACACAAGACCCAAAACAAACAAAACAAACAACTTTTAGCAAAGGTAATCAGAATTACATGTGGAACTGGGTGGGTAATCGTTGATTCATTGGAAAACATAGCCCTAAAGCGTACTGCTCGTCGATGGTGTACACGTATGTCTTCATCCGCCGTAACCCTGCTTGAGCGAAGCTTGAACAGAGATAGAATGTTCAGGAGCTGACAGTTGCTAGTCGATGCTCGGTGGATCTCTCCGGGTACTCCGGCTTCCTCCACCCATAAAACTGTCACGGTCGCGATTAGCCAATATGCATAAGTATGTGACCTTAAACACCAATAAATAAATAAATAAATACTGCATTATCAAACAGGAACTTTCTGACCCTTTGTCCGGTTTCCCTCATCTCCCCAAATTGACTTGGTCTCTGGCCATTCTAACCGAGTTCACTAAACGTTTCCCTAACGTTTCCCTAACACCCCAAAAAGCATGTGGACTTGTGTTCCGGGATCAAATTCCTGGATCAATTTGTGACAAATATTCCCGAAAGAAAAATTAACCCGTATTAGTTTCCTCCATGAAATGAGTATTCAAGTCGAAGAGCATGATTTTTATTTTTATAATCAAACCAAGGGAGAGAACTCAACGTATTTTTTCGTATTCAAAAGTGTCCGAACGAACCCGGTGCAAATAGCAATATTGATCGATTGGGTTGGTCCTGGGCCGGGAGAGGGTGGGGGCCCGGGGTAGTAATCTTGGGGAGGGGGCGAGTTTGACCCAGTAGTCCAGCATTCTTGGGTTAGGCCCACCCCCACGTCCAGACATGGCCCGAAGGACTGTATTTTTTATTTGTTGGTCTGGTACGTCCTTTCAAAGGAAGTACCAAACCAAAAATCAAAATACTGGCTTTCAGGCCAATTTTGGACTCGCCCTCCCCCAAGGTTATGACTCCTGTGCCAACAGTTAATTAGGGGGCTGTATCGTGACTGCATAATCAAACCAAGGGAGAGAACTCAACGTATTTTTTCGTATTCAAAAGTGTCCGAACGAACCCGGTGCAAATAGCAATATTGATCGATTGGGTTGGTCCTGGGCCGGGGAGAGGGTGGGGGCCCGGGGTAGTAATCTTGGGGAGGGGGCGAGTTTGACCCAGTAGACCAGCATTCTTGGGTTAGGCCCACCCCCACGTCCAGACATGGCCCGAAGGACTGTATTTTTTATTTGTTGGTCTGGTACGTCCTTTCAAAGGAAGTACCAAACCAAAAATTAAAATACTGGCTTTCAGGCCAATTTTGGACTCGCCCTCCCCCAAGGTTATGACTCCTGTGCCAACAGTTAATTAGGGGGCTGTATCGTGACTGCAGCTCTGCTCTTGACCAACGGTTGTAATTTTGAACTGCATGATTCTTGAAGTAATAACTTGATGAACTCAGCTTGACGTAATAAAGTTATTACTTCAAGAACTGTGCAATCAAAAGCTATAACTCTGGGTCAATGGATACTCACTGATGAATTTGGAAATTTGTAAACATGCTGCTAAAATTTCATTTTGACAGTCAACAAATAACGTGATTCTTTACCCCAAAAGTCACCAGAAGTCTCCATTTAATAGCTGATTTCAAAATGTTTTTGTGGGGAGACCCATCAACACACCTATCATCGCCCGTGACTTCAGTACTCGTGACAGATGTCTTCGGCACAGTGGCGTAGATAGCTTTTCGCTGGCGGAGGGGCAGGCCCAAAATTTTCCGACAGACCGAAAATTTTCCGACAGTGTAACAACAACAAAAACCCAAACAAACAGAAAGAATCTGTTCTTTACTGCAAATGTACTGAAAATTGGTCTTTTTTACCCAAAATGGCATGTTTTTATCCCCAAAGCCAGCATTTTAATGTTATTAGGCATAAATTCGCCTAAAAATGGTCCCAAAAAATTTCCGACAAAACTTCTGGAGAGGGGGGGGGGGGGGGGGGGGCTCCGCCCCCCTTTATCTACGCCACTGCTTCGGCATCTGCATCAGTATCTCGACACGCTTCCCGGCCCTGAGTCGGTCCAGCAGGATTCTACGGAGTTTTGTTCTCACACCACCAACTCAACAAACAACACACCAACGCGTTTATTCCCTGAAAGCCAACGCCCTCTCCAATAATTTGTAATGAAACAAGTTTTGAATAACAAATTTAGGCCACCAAACATAATCTAGCCCTCAACCAGATAATCACTACTGCGAAACATATCTTGTTATTTGTACTTTCCAACGTCTGACGTCGCATTTTGAAAAACGAAACTGAATTCCCAGTGACGTTTGAACGTCAGGATTAAATTAAATTTGAGAATTAATTAAATTCTGAAAGGGTTTGTATTTCAATTGATGCCACTGAAGAGGCAGGAAAGATACCAAGCGGGTAGAAAATGTACAAATCATTATGGAACTTACTATTTTCTTCCATTACCGTGACCTTTATGAGTATATGTTTTGGCTCCTGACATGAATCGTATGTATTTTCCGACTTTTTGTAGGACAGTTTTACAGGTAAAGGAAGCCACCAAGAGTATCCACAGAGAACCTTGGAACAGCGGAGAACAACTGTCAGACTTCCCGATGTACTTACTCCGCACAAGCAGTGAGTGTTAGCATTGGTTGAAGACAGGCGCACCTTCAGCGTGCAGTACGCCTTAGTATACAGCCTGGATTAAGTGCCTTGCCCAAAGACACAACGCAGCTGCCTCTGGCGGGGATCGAACGGTGCACCTTTCGGTTTGAAGTCCAATGCCGTAATCAGTGAGCCATCATATTTCAAGTTTTACCGGGTGTTTTAAGAGAAAAACCAAACAGGCGGATTGGCAATCCTTTCGCGCAACGTATTAAATCCAACGAACTTTTCCGTAAGAATAAGTTTATAAGAGGTAAGATTAAGAAAACTTTGATCTTTTTCTACAAAAGATTATCAAACTAGAACAGTTAAAGAATAATCATCTCTAAAAAACATAAGCTCGAGCATTGCAAATGACGCCATTATGCGTTCAAAAAAGATAAACGATAAAGGCTATCTACAATTCTTTCGTGGAAAACAGAATTGTCTCATAATAATAATAATAATTTATTTAGCCTAAAATTCCATTAAAAGTGCTCTTTGGCTGTACATAACGCTTACATATACACAAAACGCACCAAAAAGAAAACAAAGCTAACAGAAACACAGAGAGTTACAAAAGATCAATAAAAGCCTTGCGGAAGAAAAAAAGTTTTAATCTTTAATTTGAAAGTAGAAACTGAATTAGACTGTTTAATATCACGGGGAAGTTGATTTCACAGTTTAGGCCTGCTTATGGAAAATGCTCTATCATCTGCAGTACGCAGCTTGCCACTAGGATGTTTCAAGCTTAGCATGCCGGATGACCGAAGTGCTCTAGAGGGTTGATAGAATTCGAGCATGTCTGACAGATAAGTTGGGGCCAATCCGTTCAGGCATTTATAAACTAACAAACGCACTTTAAAATCAATTCTTTGTTTAATACGGAGCCAGTGCATTCTAAAATGACCTGGAGTGATATGGCATGATTTTACAGTTTTTGTAATGAGGCGGGCAGTGCAGTTCTGTACTCTTTGGAGCTTGTCAATATTACATTACTTTGATCCATAAAGCAAAGAATATTGCAGTAGTCAAGACGTGTGGTTGCAAATGCATGAACGAGTTGTTCCGACAACTGTTTATCAATAAGGCATCGTATTTTGCTAATATTTCGAAGATGGAAGAATGCTGATCGACAGATTTGGTTCAAATGGTTGTCGAAAGGAAGGCTGTTATCAAAGAGACAGCTCGAACTTTAGATGTGGGGTTTACTTCGGCTTCCCCTATGTTGGAACAAGATGATTTATAGAGCTGATTGGACGTTCCGATGTAGATTACCTCAGTTTTCTCATCATTAAGCTTGAGGAAATTACATGACATCCATACCATTATCTCTTCGGCGCACTGTTCAATAACACCGCAAGCATGATTTTCAGTGTCGGGACCGAAGTGAATATACAGCTGTGTATCATCAACGTAGAAATGACATTTAAGATTGTCCCGACGAATAATGTCGCCCAAGAGAAGAACATAAATCTGATATAAAATTGGCCTTAGTACAGAGCCTTGAGGTACACCATATGGTAATACGAATTTTTCAGACATATCGCCGTGGATACAAACACTCTGCGTTCCGTTTTGTAGGTACGATGTGAACCAATCAAGCACTTTACTGGTATTTCCTACTCTGCATTTCAATCGGTGTATCAAAACAGAGTGGTCAATAGTAGCAAATGCCGCACTAAGGTCAAGCAAAACCATGCATGAAACTTTTCACCCATCCATGGATAGCAAGAGATCATTGTGAACACGAACGAGGGTGGTTTCCACACTGTGGGTAGGCTTGTATGCAGACTGATACACTTCTGAGAGGCCGTTTCTGGCTAAATATGAATTCAGCTGAGAAGCCATAGCCCTCTCAATAACCTTTGATAGAAACGAGAGGTTAGATACAGGGCGGTAGTTTTTCAGGAGTAGCGGCGTAACAACAGCATGTTTCATTTTATCTGGAAAAACTTCTGCTTGAAGTGATGTATTGGCGATTTTAACTAAGGGTAGCATAAGTTCAGGGAGGCAAGACTTTAACTTCCAAGTTGGAATAGTGTCGATGCTACACTGCTTCGATGGCGCGCGTTTAATGATCTGCATTATCTCCAGAGAATCGACATACTCCAATCTTTCCAAAGCAACGATCTGACTAGGAACAGGAGAGTCTAAATCAAGGTTATTTATGTTTAGATCGACATTGAATGATTTTCTTATGATTTCAATCTTATCAGCAAAGTAAGGTGAAAAGGTGTTAGCAAGATCAATAGCCGAAGAGTTATCGAGGAGAGCAGACAGCTTTTTGCGATGCAAGAACATGCCTAGGACTGTAGACAAGACCTACGGACGGTGTCTATTGTCAGAAATGAGGCCACTGATAAAATGACTCTTTGCGGAACTTATTAAATTATTGACGTAGTTACGCTGATTGAGAAACATTTCTCTGTGGACACACAGTCTCGTCTTTCACCATTGCTTTTTTCAGTTTCCGCCTCAAAATTTTGGCGTCTCTTATTTCATCTGTATACGCAAGTATTGGGGCGGATAACAATCGACTTGTACCGTAATGTGGCGTGTATGTCAATTAGCTCGGAGTGGGCCAGATCAAAGTCATCAAACAGCACATTGGCAGTCTCGTTATCATTTGACATCAGTGCGGGTGAGAAGTTAAGAGAGGTGGCAAAGCTGCCAATGTCGATATCACGGAATTTACGGTAGGAGACTTTACGCCTCACTGGTGATGGATTGAGCAGACTAAGGTCACAGAGAATGGGAAAGTGGTCCGATAGAGCAAGGTCTGTGATCTCAGTGCCTGGATCAGACTGGCTTCATCAGAGCGGGTGATTACAAGTCCGAGCGTATGCCCGTCTTTGTGGGTAGCATTTACGACGTGTTGGGATAAATTCATGGAGTTCAAAAGATCGACGAATTTCAAGGCAGTGATGTTTGTTGTATCATCGACGTGAAAGTTAAAGTCACCGGCAGAAATCAGTTTGCCAGGTGAAGTCGTCGCATGAGAGCTAGAATGTTCTATGTCCCATGGAGGACACAGAACATTCTAGCACTCAGGCGACGAAGTGACAAGACCTCCGACAAAGTCTGCAAATTCTTGGAAAAACTCAAAGAGTGGTGGGTTGTTCTTCGAAGATGACGGTGGTCGATAAACACCACACAATGTATAATCTGTGAATTGATAGTTACTAGGACACTTGTTGTCTCGAAAGTGGTGAAATTGTTAGTAACGTAACGTTTGACCTGGAGGTCATTTTTAAAGAGAATGCCAACGCCGCCGTCCTTACGAGTTTCTCTAGGAGTATGAAGTAAACTATATCCTCTCGACTGAAGCTCTCCTATCATGAATGTATCTTTTCTCGACAGTCACGTTTCAGTTTTCAATAACACGGATACGCTGTTTTCCTCTGAATAATTTATTACTGTAGTAACTTTATTAGAAATTCATCGGGTGTTCATAACACACATTCGAAAATTATCGACCTTGGTGTGAAAAGAGTTAATTTTAACTTGGGTGAGATTACTAACCATAACACAACGCTTCACATGATTTCTTACCAACCGTCTAGTGGCTCTTTTTGTCCTGCGGCTCCTGAAAATTCCGTACTCTTTTATTCTATATATCACAGCGTCGTTCATCTAGAAAGGAATAGCATTGGCTCATGATAGTGTTCGATAACTGGACTATATATTCGAGTTTTCTCCTCTCTACAGGTGAGATAATTCGGGTATTTACTCAAACACCGTAATTAATTTTTATTACTTTCCTCACTGGTCGATTTCCTTTAAATACAAACTTACAAAACGTAAAAACAAACAAGAACAAACAACATTTTGTGGCTGCACGAATTATAATGGAACGTCATATTCCATCGAGTTGACCAGACGAGGTTAGGCAGATCAAATAAGACGTCGTGCTATGGTATTGCGCGAACCTTGAACCCTGTCTTCTGGTTATTTTGTTACAATTTGTTCGCTTCGCATAGAAAAATATTGCTTTTACGTTCTAACCTTTTGTTTCAATAATATTCTCTTATTGAATACTTAGGGGCGCGGTGGCGTTGCGGTGACCGGTTCTCGTCAGATCACCGAAGTTAAGCAACGTCGAGCCCGTTTAGTCTTCGGATGGGTGGCTGTCTAGCGATCGATTCGGACTCCCGCGTTCTGTCCTTGGGAAAGGCACTTAACCCCGATTGTCCACATGGGGGGCACGATGACGCCGTGTACTAAGGCGTACTGCACGTCGATGGTGAGCATGTCTTCAACCAATCTAACCCTGCCTGTGCTGCAGTGCGGAGTTACGATGTTGGGGAGCTGGCAGCTGCTCATCGTTGCACGGTGGTTCTCTCCGGGTACTTCGGCTTCCTCCACCCGTAAAACTGTCACGGTCATGATTAGCCATTGTGCATAAGTATGTGACCTTAAACACCAATAAATAAATATAATAATATTGAATACTTAACATGTCGACGTCAATGGAGCTATTTTTCGAACGCTCGCTCTGCTTATCAGCGCCTTGTTTCCAACAACGTAATTCGAGGTCTAATTGGGATCGTTGTTTGCATTGAACTATTTTGGTATTTGTATCGGCTATTAGATCAAGTTATAAATAGAAACTGAATCAATTCCCTAGTGTGTAATAAATATGTGTTTTGTGCACATTGTGCTTGTACAGAATCTTTTGTCGCGATGAGACTCGTTTTTGGGGACATGTACCTACGAGCCGTGAGACTGTATACAAGCACAATGAGCGCATAACACATTTATCTACCCATCAGTCAAAAAAAAACAAAAAAAAACGAAAACCATGAATTCTCAAAAATAATTCTTAAATAAAATGCCACACTGAAATGATCAAAATAATAGATCTCCATTTTCAATTCTCTCAATCCGGCGGCACGTGAAGAAATTGCTTCAGCATGAACGAAATTGTACATTGTGAAAAAAAAAATTAATCAAACTCAGCCCAAGTATGCTTTTTCCGTCGAGCAATGATATTTCGCACCAAATTTAATTCATTTCATGAGGTCACCCAAGTCAGAGATGGATGGTTTACAAAAAGAACTAGGGAATTATTTTTCTGTAGTGCGCAAGAATCGCTTTAAATACATGACGTCACTTCATTCATAATTTTTAGAAGCGACCAAATCACAATGAAATTGACAGGTTCCGCTCCACAGTTTTCCAGGCATTTACAAAAATGACATACACTCTCTTCAAATGCAAATATTCTGTAACGTAGTTATCTAACACATAACATATATTACATTTCCCAAATCCACAAAAAACATGTAATACTATCTGACTAAGCAAAAATAAACAATCTGAATGTGGGTGAAATAATTTATTGCCAAAGGCAAGACTTCAACCTGCAAAATTGCATGAAAAAATGCCGAAACCAGTCATTTTCAGCCACCCAGTGCCTCGAATGCAGAAGTTTCCCACCACTCCCACCTACCTACCCGTGGCGCGTAGCAGCCCCTGTTTCTAAAATGCAAAAAACAATTTATATGTTTCCATTTCATTTTTTAGTTACATACCTGGTAACAAACCCGTGTAAAAATGACTTTCTAAAAAATAGCCAATTTTATGAAGCCTCTGTTTCCAATAATTCATCTGGTAATTTACCCCTATGCATCAGACTCCAACTTTGGGACCCAAACTACAAATTCCCTTGTCCAACAAGTAGCCTAATGTAATCATATATCTGATACTAAAAATATATCTCCAATTTACATTACATTAGTTTCAACATATGCCCTAGGTTTAGAATTTCACCCCTGTGCAATAGTGCGAAACTGCAGAGAGGAACCATAAAAGAAAACAAGCGTGATCTCCCCTTGGAGTTCACTCAAGCAAAAGAATCTGGAGTCTATCCTGAGTTGAATGAACAAAAACCACAAGTCTCTATTTCCAACCAGTAAAAAGATATAGCGTGACCTTTCTGATTGCCGACTAGCTTTTGCGGCCAGTTTTTGTCTGATTTTCACAACCACACCACACCTCCTCAATCCTCACATTTCTCTGAGCCACTTGAGAAAGCATTTTGGTTATTACCACCAGCCACACTGACTACCCAGGTCCTGTCAATGTTAAATACAATCAAAATGTAAAACAATAAGCAGCAATAAACCACTGCTTTGGGGATGGGGTGTTGCCTTCTAGATATAAAAGTGCAAACAGATTAACGGACGGATGACACACAGACATGACACCAGTGACCAAAATGAAAAAGTAGACACCATGACTGCAATTCTGTGGCGAATAACAACAACCAGGCTGTTCATAATTGCATATATCTATCATGAATACAGAGCTCGGTGTTTAGGGAAGGCAGTGCTCTACCTTAATGTGTTTTCGATATCTGACGTAAAGTCAAAAAGGGGCGAAATTAGGCTATATCAACAAATTTCTCAAAATTTCCACTTATTTCCTTCCACTTGTGCTGAAATATCACTTGATGAATGTTAACTATCACCAACAATTGCACGAAAACCAGAAATAATGAAAAGTTTTTTTTAAAAATGGTGTATTAAAATTAAAACTCAAACACAAATAAAGAACTTCCTGGTTCAAGAGTTGACAATGACGGCAAAATGCTCTTAAGGTTTTCCACAGTTTTCCAGGCATTTACAAAAATGACATGCCATACACTCTCTTCAAATGCAAATATTCAGTAACTTAGTTATCTAACCCATAACATGTATTACATTTCCCAAATCCACAAAAAACATATAACGCTGTCTAAGTAAAAATAAACAATCTGAATATAGGTGAAATAATTTATTGTCAAAGGCAAGACTTCAACCTGCAAAATTGCATGAAAAAATGCCCAAACCAGTCATTTTCAGCCACCCAGCAGCCTAAAAAAACAGAATTTTCCCACCACCCCCCACCTACCTACCCCTGGAGAATAGCATCCCCTGTTTCTAAAATGCACAAAACAATTTATATGTTTCCATTTCATTTTTTAGTTACATGTCTGGTAACAAACCCGTGTAAAAATGACCTTCTAAAAAAATAGCCATTTTTTCGAAGCCACTGTTTCCCATAATTCATCTGGTAATTTACCTTATGCATCAGACTCCAACTTTGGGACCAAAACTTCAAATTCTCTTGTCCAACAAATAGCCTAATGTAATCATATATGTGATACCAAAAATATATCTCCAATTCCCATGGCATTAGTTTTAACAGTTGCCCTATATTTAGAATTTTCCCCCCTGTGCAATAGTGCGAAACTGTAGAGCGCAACCTTACCTTTCAGAATTTTCTCGTTACAACTTTCAATTTTTGTGATTCACCTCCATCTTTTTAGTTTCGCTGTTTTTGCCTGGAGGATTGTTTATGTAACGGATCGTGCAATCCCCTGCAACGTGGAATGCTATATAGAGCAGGAGTGGCGGAACGATTTTCAAAGTGGGGGAGGGGGAGGGGGGGGGGGTGCTGGATCGGGAGATGGATGGTCGTCGGTATGACGGGACGACCATGGTTCGTCCGTCGTACGAGAATTTTAAATTCCAGGGTCCCAAACTCCCATTTCCATGCATCTGAGCGGATATTTTAAGATTTTTCAGGAAATGTATTTGAAAGATTTCACACTTTGAGAGTCGTTAAAAAACGTCGGTAAAGCATACAGGTGAGGTCTATTTATCAGCTTTGGTCGTAACGACCAAAGCTGATAGACAGACCTCACCTGTATGCTTTACCAGACGTTAACAGGAATTATACTGTCTGTAGATTATCTTGTCTGGGGGTGGATTTGGTACTTGTGTGTCTGTAAGATTAGGACCTACTTCAGTTAAACGATTTTTAAGAGACTGTATACATTTTAGCGTTTGCTGCCACTTACTCAAAAAAATGATCCGAAATCCATCGAAACTGAACCAGTACGAGAGAAACAGCTGGCGAAAATATGGGGAGGCTCTGGATCCGCCCCTTGTTTCACCGGTCATTGGTTGTGTTAAAATATATGCATACAAAAGAACATGGCCCGGCAAAAAAGTGGAGGGGCTGAAGGACCCAACCCCCCCCCCCCAGCCCCCCCCCCCCCGGTTCCGCCGCCCCTGTTAAGAAAGAACCTGATGCATCGTTCATTGCAGCATCATAAGTTTTTAAAGGAAATAACTTGTGATTGCCAGTACAACTGAAACAGTCTGCATTCTATTCTCGCGATGTCATTTGACTTTTATCGTTACTGCAATAGCGATACAAGGTCTATTATCGCTGAATTTTATTTTTATCGCTACTGATATTGTTGTTTGCGACTGCGTTTTTGGTAAATGGGAGATAAAACTCAAGACAATCGTCCAGGAAATTAGGCATGAACCTCGTTAAAGGCTTGGTCCAGGCCTAACTTACCAACCTCTCGAGCCACCAGTGAAATTCTGAAATAAATCTTCTGCTCTTATGACATGGAACCAGTCTAGTCCTTAAATGGTTCATCGCCTATTTTTAGAATCAATTGGATGGAATATTTCAGTTGGTCGGAAAGCGAACCGGACAACATTCAAGTTCTGACAACGATGCGAATATCTCTCAGACAACGGTAGTTAATTTCTTAAAAATACAAATAAATAATAACATATTTGGACACAATCTTCTCTTTACGTATCTTTACGTATCTTTCTGCCACACGTGTTTTCCAATCACACCCGAGTTTCGTTTTCGTTTTTATTTTAAGCAGTCGATTAATAAATAACAAAGAGCTTTAAAGTTTGAAATTTTCTGTGTGTGATCTTTGAAGTTTTAAATTAATGAATTGCATGTCATGGAGACGTTTAATAAACAATAATCGTCACGACATGTAAATGCTTTCGACAATACGGCACTCGTGTCATCGCGGAAGGATAGAACGAGAGGCTGCGCCTCTCGTTCTATCCTTCCGCGTTGGCACTAGTGCCGTATTAACGAACGCATTCTCGCATCGCGAGGATTGTTATGAGACCTGTCGTCATAAAGTGGGTGCTTTCTTAGTGAATGTGTATGGTAGACCAATCAATATTTTCGACGTGCAGCTCCAAGGCAGCACTTAGAAAATATTAATTGGTCTACCCCAATAAACGAACATGGTCTCTTGAAATTACTGCCATTGAACTGGGATGGAAGGCACCATCAGGGTTGAAGGGGGCTAAGAACAAAAATTTCAAAATAGACAATAATATCCCACTTCAAGAATATGGCTTAAAGATCTTCATTTAACAACACGGATAAGCACGTACCGTGCTCGCCCATTGTGAGGTGATATAAGCCAAATTCTCCAATAGAATGGTAGGCTACTTGTGTCCAGGTGATAATTTTTTAAGCAAGGGATTTTTATCCTTAAGTTCGTTTCACACGGTACGTGACCTAGAATTATCATTGTCAAATTAGATCGAAATTGAAGGTCACGAAAGGACAGAATATAATTACAAAAATAAGCATGAATAAAAATATTTCTGTAAGCTTTGACAAGTGAATCAGCGTTTTAGTCCTTTCAAATTTTGTCGGTCATCCTTCACGGAAGGTAAGTTTCAAAGCGAGAAACAATTCGGCTGCTTTTTTCTGTAATAGAAATAGAAGATCAAAGTGACCTCCAACCATATAAGGAGGCAAACACAGTCATTAAAGTACAACCGCGTCCCGTGATGGATCAGAGGTCTCTTCAACATGCTTTAAAAAAAACATTGCTCTCGCGAT
This sequence comes from Pictodentalium vernedei, assembly GCA_031216915.1. Taxonomy (NCBI): domain Eukaryota; kingdom Metazoa; phylum Mollusca; class Scaphopoda; order Dentaliida; family Dentaliidae; genus Pictodentalium; species Pictodentalium vernedei. The sequence continues at coordinate 494,806,580 of CM062295.1, forward strand.
TCGTGAGTTATTTCCCCTATATTGATAGAGTGAAAATTGTAGCCTGGAAAATTGCACATAAAAATGAAAATCTCAGAGCGAGCGACAAGTGTTATTTAATTATGCTAAGTCATTGTTTTAGCCACTATCTTTTTACGTTTTAGACGGAGTGTATTGGGAAAATATATATACGTACGAATCGACAGAAAAGTGCTTAGTCTAAAAATGTTTCTTGAAATGTTTTACATTTGGAAATTTCCTGATCGGTCCAGAGCTTTTCCTCAAATTTGCCAATAAAATTGTTTGCGTCTCTTTCAAATCATGGCTTATGATCCCCAAAAGAAACAAGTGATTTTGAAATTTTTAGTTAATTAAAGAAAGCGAACAGTATTATCATCTGCAACTTAATGCACTTCCTTAACTGTTAGAGTGCTGGAGGCCCCTATTTGGGATTTATTCTTAAGTGCACTTTCAGCAACATAAGGCTTCAAATCCAATGGCTGTGCTTCATTTTATCTTTGAAGTGATATTATTTAGTCAAGGATTCGCCTTGTTACAGTTTATGGGAGAGTGCACTCTCCTATAAATTGTAACAAGGCAAAGACATGTGAACAAATTTTGATGGCCAAAAATTTTTTCGCACTCTACCAGTTAAAGAGAGACCATGGGTATTAATTTTTCACGGCTGCTTTTGACCTGGCTTTAGAACCCTACGCATAGGAATTTCTATCATCCAATCGAATCTCGATATCGAATACGAATCGGAAACAGCGCGAATCGATTTTCGTAAATCACTTTTTATTTTACCAAAATTACATAATTAACATGCATATCCTTGTTGTTTGCGCGTGTTGCAGGTGGCTTGGGTACCCGAGTGCATGGATAAAAAGTTACATTGCTACAGCATTACTTAGAAAATAGAGCACGGGATTCCGCTTTATTTATTTATTTAATTTATTTATTTATTGGGAGTTAACGACACTTTCGACAGCCCGGGCCAACTCGTGTCGGGCGGTTCTACAGTTGGAGGACGCTTGAGTACCTGGGGAAAACCAATAAGCAGAGGCGAGCACCTGTCAGACTCCCCAGTGTATTAACTGCACACAAGCAGGGTTAGCATTGGTTGAAGACAAGTGCGCCACCGCCGTGTAGTAAGGCTTAGTACACAGCGCCACCGTGCCCCCACGTTGGCAATCGGGGGATTATGAGCCTTGGCCAAGGACACAACGCAGTTGCCCCGACGGGGATCGAACGGTAGACCTTTCGGTTTGAAGTCCAACGCCGTAACCACCGCGCTCCCTGTGCTCCTCCACTTTATAACTACTGTTGCAGCGATGTAACTTGTGAGACAGACAAGCATAATGATAAGCTGAGTGAACCGAATATGTTAGGGGTAAGTAATCTTTTATTTCTGCGGCATGATTCCGCCAGTGGAACAGGGTGGAAGGCATTTATTTACCACCATCCATTCGTGAAAAAAACATGAAGTACCCGATATGAAAATATACAGTAAGGCCACCGTGGAGAGGTCATTTTCCACGGATGGGCAATATTTTCACGCACCCAATAATATTAGATTCGAAACACTAAATACAAGAATAATCATCGACAAATTTAATTAATGAAGCACCAGGCACAACCCTGTGTTTTATTAATTAAAATTTTGCCTGTGAAGATTTTTACTAACTGGTAAATTCATGCGTGGGCATCACTGCCTACACGTGCATTACAACCAGTGCACGGCGACTGTACTGCACGAATCAGGAAGCCGATGCGATGTCAACCCAGAATCAGACATTGGACATCGACATCGAAACGGATCAACGAAACATCAAAATGCCCTTTTTATACCATGATCACCTATTCTACTATATATGAAAAGCCTATGACATAAAATATAGCTTTACACACCAACCGTGATGAACACACCAGCAATGGGATTTCAATAGTAAAAATTTACACCTACAGTAGAACTGCATCCCCATTGACCTTTGGTGACGTCGACCTGAATTCAAACGTGTTTAAATTTATCGCACGTCGCCTCGCGAAGAGTGAAATGGAAGTGGCAATTATTTATTACGTTTTTAAAAGGGTTTACCTCATAAGATGACAAAAGTTAACAAACATGCATTGTCTCCTGTTAATAAAGCATGGATAACTCGAAATAGTATGTTATTATGTTATTAAAACGAAAAAGGCTCAGTTTCTTTTTTTCATTTCGTTTCGGGGATAAAATTGGCAGCGGAAGTACCGCCCACCGATGCTCGTGTAAAGAAAAACAGATTCGCTCGTATATACGTCTGGTGCACAGTAAAATAGAGAAACAATAATAGCGACTCTTAATAATCTGACGATCATAGTATAAATAAAATATACCCAAAGTATCTTGGTGTTCCAAATGTTCACCACTCGTGGTGAAGTGGTGTTAACCGCGCGCCGAAGGCTCGCGGTTAGCACCACTTCACCACACGTGGTGAACATTTTGGTACACCAAGCTACTATGAGTGTATTCTATATTTGCCTGTCTTATACTCAAAACAGATTTCTATCAAGTACAGAACTCTTTTCTCAAATGCTAAGCTATCTGAACGTTTCTTTGCAAGCGAACATTCTCTTTAACGGTCTGGATTTTCAGCGTGAAAATAGACAGATGGTATCTATTTTACCTTTTCATATTCATTTTTTTGCGAACTGCTGATAAATGATGTAAAAATAATGACTTATCTTGAACACATTACAATTTCATGCCCGGCTATTTTAGTCAGTCCAAAATTTACTCTGCAAACTGCACTCATGAAGACAACAGCCTGAACAGGTGCTTATTATGTGAGATACAGTTCATACAAACTCCCGGAGCCCTTTACAGACGTGTGTTAAATGACATCATTCCATAATCAACGGCAAACCCAATTAGACTTTGGTCATTGTTTATTTATTGGGGTCTAAACGAAAATTTCAACGCCCAGGATCATATCCTGTCAGACATCTTTACGGGCGGAAAAAGACGGAGTACACGGCTAGTGCCATCGAGCAACGGCGAGTAACTCCCAGACTCCCCATATAATAACTCACCACAAACAAAATTCGCAGTGGTTGAAGGCAAGTGCACCATCAACGTATATGCCTTTGAACACGGCGCCACCGTGCCTCCGTCGTTTGAACAACCAGGATTAAGTGTTTTGCTATAGGACACAACGAAGTTGACTCAGTTCGGGATGGAACCATAGACCTTTCAATCTGAAGTCTAAAGCACAAACTTATGCGCTACCGTGCTCTCTCTATGTGAGTGGCATACTGACTCACTTTTGATGCTCCTGTTCATAGTTTAAATGTGGTCCCTCTTCTCGTTGTTTAAGATGGGAGGGCATGACATTTAATTATTTATACACAAAACGCAAATCTCATAATGGACATTAATTTTGTGTCTACAAATGAACAATTAAAGTTTCTTTAATGGTATCCGATATGCTTGCATATGATTGGTTGAGATGAGTTTTTCATAGTTCGATGAATAATTTTCTTATTGTATGAATATTTTTGCTTTGCTCCGCCCATTTGTCAAATAAAGAAATGAGCATGTCCAACAGTACAATTAAACTGTAATCGCAGTAGGTTGACTGTTAGTTAGTATTCGTATGGGTTGTTCCCTCTAGTTTTTCTCTTCAAAATTCGAAACCACGTGTATAAGCCTATGTTAAAAAAAAACTGTTGTGCGCACAAAAATTGATATGATGACAATGATATATATGACTGAGACTTCGTCCACCAAGGGCAAGGCAAGAAATAAGCAGACTGTCATCTTCAGAATGAGGTCCCCAGAGGGTGAATTTGGTGATGTTACCCTACACAACGGGTAGCATTACTAAATTTACCCTCTGTGGACCTCAATCTGAATCAAGTCCTGAGGCCTAAACAGAAAGACACATGATATATTCGGGGATTCTAGCCCACTAGATGGGGTAGCACCAGCAAATTCATCCTCTGGGGACCTCATTCTGCAAATAACAGATTCCTTATTCCAGACTTGACTAAGGGTACATTACAATATAAGCAAACACTTTAAATTATAAATTATAACAATTGAAATGAATTATCTGTCGCTTTATCGGAATATGAATGTGGAATGGGCGTGGTACGTTTTGCCTCAAGTGCTTCGCACTTCATACAACTTAGCACGCCCATCCCACATTCATACTCTAATAAAGTGACAGATAATTCACTTCAATTGTTATAATTGCTTTATCGGAGCATGAATGCGGAATGGGCGTGGTAAGTGTTGTCCGAAGTGAAGGGGGGGGGGGAGGGGGCACCAAAAATTTGCAAGACGTGAAGTGGGGAGGAGGGGGTCTCTTGAGTGCGCCAAAAATGTGCATTTCCAACTTGTGCAATTTTTTGAATTTTTTAAAAATATATCAATATATCAGTTAATATATACCGTCATTTGTGTTTCAAACCTTAAAGATGATGTTCTACATCACACTCTTAACATAAATACAACATCAGGGGGCTTTATATGTGAGAATATTGGGCTTAATCTGGGAAAATGTCACACGTTAGTAGGGGTGGGTGTCTTGTTCGAAATGTAGACAATGTGCAGACAATATTTTGGGAAAATTCTCTCTGATGCACTAAATTCAACCCAAGTTATTTATTTATTTATCTATTAATTGATTTATTTATTTATTTATTGGTGTTTAACGACACTTTAACAACCAGGGTCATCTCGTGTCGGTGACAGGTTTATGGGTGGAGGAAGCCAGAGCACCCGGAGAGAACCACCGAGCAACGACGAGCAGCTGGCAGCTCTTCAACATCATAACCCACGACTGGCCTACACACTACACAGCGGTACTGCGTACTACACAGCACAGACATGGTTAGATTGGCTGAAGACATGTGCACCTCGGCGTGCAGTACGTCTCAGCACACAGGGTCATCGTGCCCCCACGTGGGCAATTGGGGTAAGTTTATTTTGGATTTTAATGGGAGAGTAAAATTGATAAAATGCATATGCGATTGTACCAGGAATATATTGTATTTTTATGTGCCACTGACCAAATCCGATTGATCCCAGTTGATTCCATACATGCGCCAAATCCTGAGGATAGCCTTATCAAAAGATAAACTATCTTAACGAATTAAAAAGACAGCTCATACAGAAAGGAGGATTGTAGGGGATGTTTCTCAAATCCTGGACTGGTCATAATCCAGGTGCGGGCAGTGATGTTCGCGCATGCGATTACCAAGTAATACAATTATCATCAGCAAAATGTTAATTAATGAAGCATCGGGTTATACCCGGTGTGACAGGAATGGAAGTCCGTAGGAACGTTAGTCCCTCTGGACTATTATTCCGCGGAATTATAGTCCTAGGTCTAACATTTCTAGGAATAGTAGTCCGGCGGACTACTATTCCTAGAAATGTTAGACCTAGGACTATAATTCCGCGGAATAATAGTTCAGATGGACTAATTTTCCTACGGACTTCCATTCCTGTCACACCGGTGCTTCATTAATTAAATTTTTGATTTTTCTTCCTATAATTAGTGTTGGGAATCCAATATTATTGCGCCCGGGGAAATATTGCCCACGTGTAGAAAGTGACCAGTCCAAGACGCGCACCCAACTGTAATGCCCCCAGCCTGTAAAAGGGCGTGCTCGTAACAAATTTGTCATTTGTGTCCTGATCATCGAAGAGAGCGGACAAAATGCAATCATGTCGTCACTATTCACCAATGGAAGATTCGAAGTCCTATGAGTCGCAGTTATCTGAAATCAGGGACGCAGCTAGAGGAAGGGTTTATAGGGATGTTCCCCCAATTGTCACCTAAAATTTTAAAAGCTGGAAATTCGTTGATGTAAATTCCAGAAGATGGAAATTCACTAATTCAATTATTAATTGCTCTTGGCATATTTTTTCGATCAAAGCCAGTGAGTTTCCAATTTTCGATTAAATTCTCGGACTTTTCCAATCAATTGACAAAATTGTCCGAAATTTCGAGTCGAATCTGTAATCGGTTCGGTTTTTCGAATTCTCCGTTTCGCTTCCTTTACACTGACCATTTTACACAAGGACTGGCAGGTATTCAGCCAATACTCCTCATTCCAACTGATTGCCCCACCATCGAGCGGGAGATACAGCCTCTCTAACTCTCCCCCAAAACGGACATGCGGCCCTCGGGACATGTCTGCGGCACACACACACACTGAAGAACCTCTAGCTACGTTCCTGTCTGAAACCCGAGGAGATGATGTAGAATCTGAAAAAGAACCTGTGGATGATTATGGTGGTCCAATGAGAAGTATCATTAGATGTGCCTACGACAATTACCACAAGGATTTTGAAAAATTTTGAAAGAAGCAGTAACATCACTTGAAAACAGTGTTAGGGAAGCCATCGGCTTGAAATACTTTAACTGGTTGAGTGCTAGAAGTCCATATTTGGGCTTTAGTCTGAAATGAAGGTTTTGCATCTCAGAGGCTTCAAACTTTGTGGATATCCTTCATATTATCTTTGACGATATATTATTTAGTCTGTCGGATATTTCCTTGTAATAATTTATGGGAGAGTGCCTACAGGCACTCTCACATAAAGTGTTACAAGGCAACGATTTTCGAAGAAATTTTGACGACTAAAATAATTCAGCACTCTACCAGTTACCACGCTGGCGCACATTAAGAATTTTTATAGGGACCCAGTACATAAGCTAAACACTACTATTTATTTATTTATTGGTGTCTAAGGTCACATACTTATGTACGATGGCTAATCGTGACCGTGACGATTTTACGGGTGGAGGAAGCCTGAGAACTCGGAGAGAACCACCGAGCATCGACGAGCAAATGGCAGCTCCTCAACATTCTAACTCTGTTCAAGCTCCGCTCAAGCAGGATTACAGTGGTTGAAGACATGTGCACCATCGAGGTGTACTACGCCTTAGTACACGGCGCCATCGTGCCACCATGTAGGCAATCGGGATAAAGTGCCTTGCCCAAGGACTCAACGCGGGTCTTCCCGGACGGGGATCGAACTCGGGACCTCTAGCATAGAAGTCCAACAGTCTACCACTGAGCCACCGCGCTCCCTAAACACCGCTAAACGTCTTCGTTAAGAAGAGGAGTATGATTTTCAAGAATCCGAAAAATACGCTTTGGAATAGAGAAAATTCCTGTTGGCAAAATACCCATTCGAAGTGAAAGGTGAACCCGAAGCAGAGGATGATGATGAAGAATAAGAGACAAGAAGAAAAAAAGAACTCGCTGCGAGAGAAAAAAAAATATAAAAGGAACGTTTGGATAAAAATAAATTCGTTTGTGTTCTGAACGCCGAGGAGTGAAGACATCTGTGTCCACAACAATCCTCAGATTAAAAGATGACTTACACATACAGATCTACAAAAATGATTGCTGGATTGAAGCTGACTTCCCGGGAACTAGTGAATAGTGTGGTAGACAGAATCGGGAGAAGAAACCTTGATCTGCGCACGGGTGTTGTGGGAAATAGATCGAGATATGCGGAGACACCGTATGTTGTGGGCGGATTGTTAATCAAAGTATGTGGAGACACCGTATGTTGTGGGCGGATTGTTAATCAAAGTATGCGGAGACGCCGTATGGTGTAGACCAATTGTTACTCAAAGAAGAAATGAAGAGTTAAAGATCATTCCGAAGCACGAAGTACTGGACGTACCTGCTTACAGAGCACCAGAAAACAAGAAAATGAATAAGACTCTGAAGACAGCCACCACCAAGGACGAACTGTGGAAGACTGAAGTTACCACTTAACCCACGAAACAGTCTGCGAACAAAGGAACGAAATAGATTCTAAAGACAGAAACCACCAAAACAATACTGTTCAAAGATTGAAGTTTCTACCCAGACGGCAATCCAAGAGAGGAGAACAATCGGAGGAGAAGAGAAATGATTTTGACACTCAAACTAGGAAGCGGTTTGGAGACAAAACAACAAAATAAGTTCAAACAACCGATCCCACCAAGAACGACACAGCACCAGGAAATAAACTAACCAATAAAACGATGCTGCCGGCATTCAACAAGCGGACAAACAGAATGAAGATCCCGCCCAGAGTAAAACAACAAGCAGAAACTCATTCAGAAACCAACATGATGTCTTTGATCAGATGGTTATCAGTCTCTCCAGGAAGAAGAAGGCGAAGAACTACTTAGCACCCAGAGATGTATTCGACGATGTCTTGTGTGCTGAACACAACGTATACTCCGATTGTGACGAAATGAAATAAATCGGAGTGTTACATATTCTTATGTTATTTTTTCAACCAACTATCCAAGTACCCGATTGTGCGTGAAGTACCCGAATGTAGAAGCCATTAGTTTCTACAACTATCCTCCAAATTTATACCATGATTACATTTTCTACCATATATGAAAAGCCTATGACATAAATTTTAGCTTTACACACCAACCGTGGTGAACAGGCCACAAATGGGTTTTAGGTAGTTAAAATGTACACCTGCAGTGGAACTACATCCAAGTTGACCTTTGGTGACGTCGACCTGAATGCGAAGTTGTCTAAATTTATCGCACGTCGCCTCGCGTAGAGTAAAATGAAAGTGGCAATTATTTATTACGTTTTTAAATGAGTTTACCCCAAAAGACACCAAAAATTAACAAGCATGCATTGTCTCATGTTAATAAATCACCCATAACTTGAAATAGTTATTGTGTTATTAAAACGAAAAAGGCCCCGTTTCTTTTTTTTTATTTCTTTTCATTGATAAAATTGAGAGCGGAAGTACTGCCCACAGATGCTCATGTAAACAAAAACAGATTCGCACGTATGTACATCTGCTGCTCAGTAAAATCGAGAAAAAATAATAGCGACTCTTAATAACCTGACGATCATGGTATAAATACAAAATACCCAATGTAGCTTGGTGTTCCAAATGTTCACCACTCGTGGGGAAGTGGTGTTAACCGCTCGCCGAAGGCTCGCGGTTTATACCACTTCACCACTCGTGGTGAACATTTGGTACACGAAGCTACTTTGGGTATATTCTATATGTATCACCCAAAAGTCCCCACCAGTCCCCAAATCACCACTGCCTTCAGTCCCCCAAATACCTAGATAGGTCGAGGAGTCGCAAGAGCATTTTCTCTTAAAGCGATTTCACCCTTTGTTCTTTAGCTCATTTGAAGTAATCGCGGAGAGTCACAAGAGCACTTAACCCTGGTGCAATCACTCTCATGGCTGTTCAGCCCATTTGATGATATCGCTCTTCACGTTTCTCGTCACCCCACTTACAGACTCTATTTCACAGAATCCCTTTTCCGAAATGAATCGAAGTAGGGTCCTGCGAACCACACATTTTCGATTCGAATTGAATCTCGAATCGAACAATGTCCATTATTCGAAATCGAATCGAACAACGGGGAGCGCGGTGGCTCAGTGGTAGACTGTTGGACATCTATGTTAGAGGTCCCGAGTTCGATCCACGTCCTGGACGAACCGCGTTGTATCCTTGGGCAAGGCACTTTATCCCGGTTGCCTACGTGGGGGACCGATGACACCGTATAGTAAGGCGTCCTGCACGTCGATGGTGCACATGTCTTCAGCAACTGAAACCCTGCTTGAGCGGAGCTTGAACAGGGTTAGAATGTTGAGGACCTGACAGTTCCTCGTCGATGCTCGGTGGTTCTCTCCGGGAACTCCGGCTTCCTCCACCCGCGAAACTTACACGGTCACGATTAGCCCTTGTGCATAATATGTGACCTTAAACACCAATAAATAAATAAATAAAATCGAACCACGATTCGAATAAGTGGCGTCTTGAAGATGACCGACGGGGGTTGAATTGCTAAAAACCTGATTCGTTCCGACTGTGATGGCTCAAGTCCCGACTGATAAAATAATCCATCTACATCATCAAGACATGCCTTCTTGGAAGGCATGCCTTGATGATGTAGTTGGAATATTACCCGACAGTGCTTCGAAGCCTCAAATTTGTATTTAACAGTGGTAGGGACTAGTGATATTGGAATTAGCATGGCTGGTGGCATAAGTACAGATGTTATTTATTTTAACCCTTTGAATACGTAAGACCGATTTTTCGTTCCAATGTATAATTTCGTCCCATTTTTGTCTTATTATAAGAGGTCTATACGCGGGCTGCAGACTGCAGTTATTATTTTATCCTCCCTGTATATTGATATTGGACTGACCGATCCCACTATAAGTGTGCATAAACGCGGTACCATCCCGGGAAATGAGGGTTCAAAGGGTTAATGGAGCGGAAGTTACACTTAAGTCTTTTATTTCAATATTATTTATGTATGATTTCCACCTGATCTACACGTTTTGTGAGACGATGAAGATGACTGATACCAAGCTTTATACTATGAAAAAGATTGGAGAGGAAACGAATCGGGTAGCAGATGTCGAGTCGAACCGAATATCTACTTAAGATTCGAAATCGATCGAATTTTAAAGCTTCGCAGGGCCCTAACTTGAAGGGCTGTAAGAGTATTTACTTCAAGTAATTTATCTCATCACTCTTCGTCTCAATCGACTAGTTAGAAAGCACACATATCACCAGAGTGAGATAACTGGGTATAAACCGAGAGTGGGTCCGAAAATGGCCAGCAATAGTCGAGAATAGCTAAAACTAGATTGACTGCTAGGGTGAGATTAGCACAATTAGGTAGAAAACGATTCTGAATGAATGCCAGCTAGTAAAGATTAAAGATACATCTGTAGAATAGGTCATACCTAATAGCACTACGTGCTACTTTTATAAAGAAGATTCTGGGAGAATTAGAATAAAATAACGTTTTTTGGTAAGTTCAGTTCGTTTCTGATTGTTTTGGGTAATTAGAGGAAAACATTCTTGAAGATTCTAAGCCGACAAAGATACTCGTATTCAACCGAAAGCTTCTCTTATAAAACCCAAAAGTCCGTTACAGTGACTTGGAGTAGTGTTTGGTGATTTGAAGGTATTTCTTGGGTCATTTTGGGTAATTATAGAAAAAGAGGATTCCTGAAGAATCTGAATCGGTAAGATTTTCAACTCGAATAGAACGCATATTTCAAACACACCCCGTCCTGCTCGAAGCCAAAGTAAAAACGAACGAACAAAGAAGGATTCTCGGAGTTTTGGGGAAACTGTAAGGTCTGTTTGGGTAATTATAAGGAAAACGAGGATTCGAGAAGAATCCGAACAGGCAAAGCTACTTCAGTTCAATTGAACACGCCCCTAGAACACACACTCGTCCTGCTGAAAGCCCTTCAGGCTCAAAGCAACCGCGGGCCACCATAGAAACCAAGATGGCGCCCTCCATCAAAGGAAATGGAAGGCAGAAACACGTATCACCCTAACAGAATGTCGTACGCATGCGCACTGACATATCAAATGGAGAAGACGTCACAACATGACCGCTCGCCCTCGCAACCATAACAACTTCATACGACGTCACTGGATCACGTGACTATGACGTCATATTAGATCATCCATGAGATCATCCAAAAACAGGCCCGCCCAGCCCCTGACATTCTCCTCTCCACCACTGTATGTTTTAAAACATTTTAAACTCGTGATGAGAGCATATTGTTGAAAGTTCTAAAAAGTGTTCTTCTCATGCCTAAATCAACTGAACTGAGATGGTCCGATCGAGGAGCCTCCGGTATGTACCCCTCCACCTCTCACATCCCTGTACTTAAATGAGAGGTGTGTGTAACACCTGAAGGATCCTTGTTTGAACAAGAACGGATGCTAGGCTATTCGGATATGTCAAAGTGCGTTTAGGGACATCCCCAAAACAAAAGTCTTCCTGGGAACATCAGTCCCAAACCCTCGATCCTAAAGCACGATTTGCACGTTCGGTGTTCGTACCTTACCGCACAGTTGTGGCTAAGCTCACAGTAAAAGAGGCGGTTTCAACGACAGATGGGCTCAATAGGAGATAGTACCCCCTCCCCCGACCGCATTTAGCACCACAACTGCCACAGTACCTCAACATAAACTCCCCCGGGACAACTAAGTTATTTATCAAGCAACTGTACTTTTATTTGGTGTTGAATGGGTTAGAGCTAGATAAAGAATTCAGTGCAATAATTCGAAAGATCATGATTATTAGGTAGGACTAGAGAAAAGTTAGAATCCAGACTTTGAGATTTACAGCCATTGAATATATTAAATCAATGCTTTTTCATCGATAAGAAATAAGAAAAAAGTCAAAGAGTTCAGTATTTAATGATAAGATGGGAGGAAATCTTACATCAAACTGAAACTGATGTAGTATGTTTCATATAGATAGTTTCATCTATTTCTGTTTTTAAAGGTCAGAAGATAATTTAACTGTCCTCCTGGTCTATCATTTTAACAAAAACTGACTGTTCAACACAATCTTGAATTCTCAAGCACTAATTTTCCATGACGTCTGTTTGGATATTTGTGCGTGTCCTGTCAAAATATTGGCATCTGGAAAGCTTCGGGGATACATTTGTAGAAACTCACCTGAAATGTAAAATGAAACGACTCATGCGATTCTTGGTGATGAACAATATCAGGCATAGATAAAAATTAAACGAGTTTACTTTTTCCATTTTATTCAAGAACCATTGTCGGAAAGTACGGTGGTACAGTACGTGGATTGTAACTAAATCACCCGTGGAGTGGAGTTACAACCCAAAGTATGACTTTCAAATTATCTACATGTGGACAAAATCACAAGCAATGTTTCAGCCAATGGACCGCCGGGTTTAACCCGCAGGTCCATTGGCTGGAAACTTGCTTGTGATTGCTATGCTTTGCAACAAATTTGCAATTATTGATCAGGTGGAATTTCCACCCCGCGGGTGATTTAGATATAACACGCTCTACGCGTACTGTAAATGGTGACTTGAACTTAATGAAAACAAAAGCAAGGTAAAACGTGTGGACTGTGTGTCTGACAGTTTTCGTCATTGAGAGTATTTTACAGGAGAGTTAGCGAAGGCCTTTAACTTCTTCCCAAATAATGACGTTAAACGCTGTGCCCAAATAAGATAATTGCGCCCAAATTATGCGGAGTTTGAAACTTTTCCCAAAGGTTTGCAGTGTGTCGGCAATATATAGTTTGACCAGGTTTCCCTGATGCTTGCAATGTAGCTAAGAGCTTACCTTCAAAGCAAACAGATAAATAATTTTAAAAATCCCCAGAGTCCGCCATAGAAAAGCAATCGGCGTCGACAGTGTCGTATACGACACTGTCGACGCCGATTGCTTTTCTTCGGCAAATTCTCTATGATCATCTTGAAGCTGGAGATCTATTATATTCGTATTTGTGACATTTCCTATTAAACGTCATGCGTAATTTACGTTCAAATAAGACTTTGGCTTGAAACGTAACCTATGGCTGGGAAACTAAGAAGCCTTCTCGGGTAAATTACGTCAAGTGGTGGTGGGAACCAGTGATAATGATGAAGACCGATAACAAGGGGTTGTAAACTATCATTTTAAGAGGGGACCTGAAACCTAACACAGTCGCTGAGAGGAAGAAAATCCATGCGCTTTCTCTCCAGCCATTCAGGCCACAATACGGCCGATCCATAATTGCCGATGTTCCCAAATTAGACTGATCTAAAGGTCTGAGTTAGCGCCCCTCAATTTCCAAAAGGTGTCAGTAAATTTAACACCAAAGGTATGGGAATTTTATATAAAAATTGAATTTTCGCTATGTTAGCAAATTTGTATCATCGATGCACATCATTTCACAAACCTCTGTCATTTTCCCTCAAAGTAGTGTAAGAATAGAGAAGCTGGCGTTTTCAACACTACACAGTTTTTTCCCCAATCAGTTTGAACGTTTGACAAGTATTCTCTGATGAAGCCTATTTAAGAATAAAAAAGTGGCGTTTTCACCATCGTTTGATGTTCTGTAACTTTTTATCTGTTCATTATATCAACAATGTGCATATCGTGAGGTATAATACAGACACTGTTCTTTCCATTTATATAAATGTCACCTCGATGAGATGTGCTACTTTTTTACTGGAAAGAAGATGAACTTGCAAATTACTGTAAAATGCATTCGCTAAGACACTAAATGTTACATGTGATACTGATAGATATTCTTAATGGCGTATTATCTGTGAACTAATTGCTTCTAACTGTCTTGCCATAAAAGCCAAGTTTCCTTTTGTTACTTCTAATAAACGAAAACAATAGACAGCTCCAAAAGCTGTCTGTTGTTTTCGTTTATTAAAAGTGAAAAAAAGAAACTTGGGTTTATTTTCTACTGATGCCATATGTGTCTTCTCGGCAATTATTTGCTCCTTATTTGGACTTTCCTGTCTTCCTCCACCCGTAAAAATGGCCGACACGAGGTAATCTTGGCTGTTGTAGGTGTGTGTCATTGCACCTCAGAAAATAAATAAACTGGTCCTTCGAAGGCGTCTAATTCTAAGGGAGATAACTTTATCGAAGTCGATTTTCTTGACGAAATAATGACAGGGATGGTGGAGTCAGGCATATCAAATTACCTCAGGTACCAACATAACCGGTACCGGGACGGAACAGAGCCTGTCCCGTCGAAACCGGTACCGGTACCGGGACAAGTCAACAATTGGGTGACATCACAATCAGATGGGAGAAATTCGTATTCAAACCGACCCAGTCCCCAAGATCGCAAAGACAAACATGGCATCATACCAATTATTCTGCAGCGACATCAAAGTAATCATAAAGCACGAAAATTGTGCTTTATGATTACTTTGATGTCTCCACAGAATTATTTATTTGAAGCAGCTAATGATGGTGCTTTCATTGTCTTTGATGCCATGTATGAAAAGTCAAAATGATCGGCCTTATCGAGGTGGTGATGAAGACAGAATATGCCCCTTTAGAGTGTTTTGATATGTTCATTCACAAATAAGCCGAAAGTATGTCGTGTAAGTGTGCCATACGCGATTATTAGCCCGTTTACCCTCGTTCAATTAGGAATTTGCCCATAAAATAATTTTATCCCGGTACCGGCGGGAAAAAGCTTCTGTACCGGTGCCGGTTGGAGCATGAGTGTACCGGTGGTACCGGTGCAGGCACCGGTTGACATGCTTGGGTAGAGTAGATGAGTCGCGAAGGTGGACGGTGCCTAAATTCTCTATTAGTGGGGAAGACAAGAATATGACAGTGGGAGAAAAGGGAGAATACGAATACTTGGGTGTAAATTTATGTATTACGGGGGATGCATATACAGAAACCACTCAAAAAGAGTTAATACAAGGGCGGAAAGAATACTCACTCAATAAAACGTTGTAGAAGCAATAGCATTAACAAGGAGTTCGTTGAAAAACAAAGTTTGGCAGAGGGTGCGGTTACCAAGTATAACTTATGGAACTGATGTAATCCCTTTAAAACAAACGGTAGTGAGGAACTTGGGGACTCTGCAAAATGATGTGGGTCAAGTAACGCAGCCGCACTGGGAGCGATGAGGGGAAACTCGTTTGGATGCTGGTTAAAGATAGAATAGATATGTGAAAATTATGCTACATGAATTATCCGGTAAACGTTCCAAACAGCGGACGGTGTAAAACAACGTTTAACCCTTTACCTAACACGAAAAGCAGACGACACAAACAAACAAAATTCTTGAATAACTAATGTTTTTCATTTTTTGTCTCAAAACATAGGTTATGACCCCTCATTGGAAAGAGCTCGATCAGCTCGTTCCACAGAAGGGTCATAACCTATGTTATTGAGACAAAAAATGAAAAAAAAATAATGAAAATTAATTGGCGATTTTTGTGAATAAAGCTGAGCGGTTTTTGGTCGTTACGTTGGGGAAAGGGTTAACTATGTATGGAACTCTACATTCAGACAGGTTGGATGAGGCATTTTATTTTTTCATTCAGTCACGTAAGTCTTGATTACATTTCCAAAAAAGTAGTTATTTTCAAGAGAAAAAAAAATTCTTAATTTGTTTTGTAAAGTGTCGCCTGCTGTTTGGTTTAATTGACGTGTTGACATGTATGGCCTATTTTCTCGGTGCACATGTATTTGAAGTCAGGTCCATACGTATCTTCCAATAAATTTTTTAATGGAGATAACATTTTTGTTAAGTGCTTATAAAAAAGAATAGGATCGGCATGAAAATTAGGATTAGTCGGGAAACCTGAACAATTTCATTTTTTACTCAGCCGTAGGGTTCCGTTTCTTTCTTAAATAGTATATTTTCAAACGTCTCATCTACAATACATAGTTCAGCGAATATTTTTAATTACTAGCAATACTCGACAACGTATTTGAAGCGCCACAACCCTGCTTATCGTTACGCAGTTACACTTCAACTAAAGGCTGAAATGCTTTTGAAACATTTTGGATTATCGATCGCAGAAAGCAGCGAATCTTTGACAAAAGAACTACGAAGATTTGAGGCTTCTTTTAATATTGCTAGAGTCTGAACTTTAATTTTAACGATTTGTGGCGCTGTGAAATATACTGGTAGTATTTACAAATGTTTGATAATATATGATTTTTTTTTCGTTTCTTGAGACGGTTGAGAACTCCGCCATTTTTACTGTATACAAAATAAATTCCTGGTCGTAACATACATTCCATCGCTGTGGTTTGTATGTTCCTCTAGCACTGACTGGTTGGGTTAACTGTTGTGAGGGCAAATATATAGAGAGTAATCGCTTGATTGGACTGGTTATGTGAAATAATTCATGAGAGGTGAGGGACGTTGTACAAACACGAGTGTACGAATGCGCACGAGTGTTTTACAATATAGTCCCTCGCCTCGAATGAATTATTTCACGTAACCAGTCCAGTCAAGCGGTTACTCTGCTTATTACTTTTCATTATTAACGATAATTATATTATTTAACCCTTTACCTAACGTAACGTCCAGCAAAGTCCAGCGCTATTCTCAAAAATCGCCGATTAATTTTCATTATTTTTTCATATTTTTTGTCTCTAAAACATGGGTTATGGTCCCTCATTGGAACGAGCTCGTCGAGCTCGTTCCAACGAGGGATCATAACCTATGTTTTTGATAAAAAATGAAAATAATAGTAATTCAAGATTTTTTTTTACAAGTGTCGTCTGCTTTTCATTTAGGTAAAGGGTTAAAAAAAACAAAACAACGAAGTCCCCATTACACCCACTGCAAAGCATCTTCGTTTGCGCACACGGATACATGACACAATTGTTGATTGCATAATTCTCTTGTGAAGTTATCGTTTATAATCAAACCCGGAAATCCCAGTAAATCACACTTTGGAAAGTAATAAATACCAAGTCATGTGATGTGAAGAATATTTAGGTCCCTGCGAAGCGCCGAAATTCGATTCGATTCGATTCAAAATCGTTCCGATGATTCGATCCCATTCAAGTCCTCCTGAATCGATTCAGTTCCATTCAAATCCTCCTGATTTGAACATGTTCAAATCGTCCAGACGTTCTCACAATCCTACCAAGTGTCTCCACCTCTTGAACTCTTATTCTGCCATCAGGTCTCCAGTACAGGAGACCTGATGATATAATAAGATTTCAAGACGGTTCCGCCCTCGAAACGTCTTTGATTCCATTTGCAATGGCCTGGTGGGGTTTCGAACCCACGCCGAGAGAGTTTCCTTCGGCACCAACCGCCAAGTGAAACTGTACTATACCACGCACACCGCTCGGCCATCGACATATTCCAAAAGGGAATGCTAGTTATCCAATGATATACCAGGCCAGTACAGAACACGCGGACTACTCTATTTTTCAATTATTCATCAAGCAATTGCATCACTTAATTCTACATACTGCACTTCAGGAACATCAACGAGAACGTCTCATTTCAAATTTCCGCTTGCCATAGAATCAAGAAAGGACGCTGGTTGTATTTGCAGTGATATGGCAGGGGTTTGAACCCACGCCGAGAGAGTTTCCGTCGGCTCCAACCGCCTAGTGAAACAATAATAAACCATGCACACCACTCGGCCACCTTTTTAGGATCTGTCGGTGGCCGAGTGGTGTGCGTGGTTTAGTACTGTTTGGCTAGGCGGTTGCTGTTTGTCGGTAGCCGCGTGGTGTGCGTGGTTTTGTATTGTTTAGCTAGGCAGTTGGAGCCGAAGGTAACTCTCTCGGCGTGGATTAGAACCCCTGCCATGCCATTGCAAATAAAAACCAGCGCCCTTTCTTGATTCTATGGCACAGGGAAATTTTAAAAGTGATGCTATTACTTGATGGTCTTTGATTCCGTTTCTGGAATATTCTGCATTTTTGATTGATTAGACCAAGCAGACGAGTTTCTGTTCAATTCAATTCTTGAGTGGATACTAGCAATTTTGTGGGCTGTAACAAGGTGCAATATTAGCAAGTTGAAGAGGACCATGACTTTATTCAATTCGAAATCCTCCACCCGGTTCGGTTTGGTTCGGGATTCGACTGGATACGAAATTTGAGGTTTGCAGTGCCACGAGAA
The DNA here is from genome assembly GCA_031216915.1 of Pictodentalium vernedei. Lineage (NCBI taxonomy): Eukaryota > Metazoa > Mollusca > Scaphopoda > Dentaliida > Dentaliidae > Pictodentalium > Pictodentalium vernedei. The sequence goes on from CM062295.1 coordinate 494,824,981, forward strand.
AGAAGCACGTTTGTGCGGGTGCACGATCAAGGAAGTGGCTAGAGGTTTTCGATTGGGGGGGGGGGGGGGGGGGGTTGTAAGGTAGTGAATTTCCAACTAGGGGTGGGGGCGGGAGGGGGTTCCCCCTCCAGGTCCCTCCCCCTAGTTGGAAATTCACTACCGAGAAAAACTTTGGAAATGAAGCCTTGAAAGGGGGCATAAAATTCATTCTAGTAACTGAAATGCCAACACATTTATGATAGAATTATCAGGTTATTATTATTTGGTATTATTCTTGGAACTGAATATGTGCTAAACAAATGCTCAAGATGAGAACTTTGAGCAATTCACACTGTCCTAACATTAAATCAGATCTTATGCAGGAATGATAAATTTTCGATGTTTCATCACATTGTAACTGTGAATGATGGAATTAACTCAGGATAACGATTTTACATGATGTGATTTTATTGAAGTACATTTCGAGGATTTTTTTATTACGATAAGTAAACGTACTATAGAAATCTCGTTTAGATTGACATCATGCATACGCATGAAGCTCGATATTGCGTACACTGTAGTTTTAAATAGTAACAGTTGGAATTGTTGCGGATTTGAAACCGAGTTGGAATTTTGGGAAGTAAAGAAGACATCAGCATCGCCAAAGAAGCTCTAAAATCCAGATAGATGGCATTTCCAACTACTCATGACTTACCTTCCGAATTTCCAACTATAGGAAATTTTGGCCAGGATTGGAGGAAGGGGGTGACACTCCCCCCCCCCCACGCCCGCCCCCTGTCACCACTTCCTTGTGCACGATGATGAATGTGTTAAAATTTTACGCTTTAATAGTGATGTTAGATTATACATCATTCTATTTACCCACAATTTGTGAAAACGAATAATTAAACAACACCTCGTACAACTTAACACGCACACCATACATTCATCATCCGATAAATCGGCAGATAATTCATTTTAATTCCTACACGGAGAGTGTACTTTATCACCTTAAATATAGTTTGTATTGCGTGTGAAAAAAAATTGGGTTGGCTTTTGTTGGTGTATTTGGAGCTTTGTTACAATAACTGCCATTTGTCACATTTGGATATCGTGATATTTATTTATTATTATTTATTAAGGTGGGGGGGGGGGAGTACCCAGAGAGAACCACCGCGCAACGACGAGCAGTTGCCAGCTCCCCAACATCGTAACTCCGCACTGCAGCACAGGCAGGGTTAGATTGATTGAAGACATGCGCACCATCGACGTGCGTACGCCTTAGTACACGGCGTCGCCGTGCCCCCATATGGACCATCAGGATTAAGTGTCTTTCCCAATGACACAACGCGAGAACCGAATCGATCGCGTTGACGGTCCCCCATCCAGGGACTAACCGGGCTAGACTTTGCTTAACTTCGGTGATCTGACGAGAACCGGTTACCGCAACGTCACCGCACCCACTGTATGTCGTGATGGACTGAGCAGGAATTGAGATAAAAAGGGGTTTGGGTTCTCGGGCAATATGTCATTGAAACTACCCCCTCCTCCACTCACACAACGTTTGTATTTGCTTGCAGTGTCTTCCAAAAGTGGTACGGCGTCGTGAAACATTAAAATTTCGCCTCATTTGATTGATGTCAACTCATTTCCACGTGTTTTCATCAAAGGGTGATTAATATACAGTGTTTGTTTATTATATATATTATTACACACCTGTTCTACGATATCCCCATCAACAGCAACACTAAACCATGCGGAAAATGAAAATCTGTTCCGCACATATGTGCCGAACGGAAATCGTTGTTGGACTATTTTCATAAAGAAATGAAATTTCACAGGAGTTTTCTACAAATCGTGCACCGCAATTACACTTTGAATCGCTAGGGATATCTGAGAATAAACCCCTGAGTTCCAATGTGTTTTGTGTCAGTAGGCAACTCAGGGACGAAATAGCAATACGGGTTCCCCTCGCAAATTTGGTTGACGATAAAATGTGTTTTTTTCGTTGATAATTGTCAAATGAATTGCTGAGTGTCCTAATAATTGTTTTTATTGACGTGAGGCGTGTAATAAACACAGAACGACACACGCGTGAATGGGTTAATCGATATGGCACTTGTGCCATCGAGGAAGGATAAAACTAGAGTTACTCGAGGCCTGTGGCCTCTCGGTTTATCCTTCCGAGCTAGCATTCGTGCCATCTCGAGTAACCCATTCACACGAATGTGTCGTTCTGTGTATTTATTATTGTTTTGTAAAATTCCATACAGTTTATGTTCTGCAGAGAGTATTATGGTGATGGTATTCATTTTTCGAAAAAGGTGTATTAACCCTTTACCCAAGGTAACGGCCAAAACCGGCCAGCGCTATTCTCAAAAATCGCCAATTAATTTTCATTATTTTTTTCATTTTTTGTCTCAGTAACATAGCTTATGACCCCTCGCTGGAACGAGCTCGTCGAGCTCGTTCCAATGAGGGGTCATAACCTATGTTTTTGAGACCCCCCCAAAAAATAAAAAAACTTAGTTATGAAAGAATTTTTTTGCAAGTGTCGTCTGCTTTTCATGTTAGGTAAAGGGTTAATATAACTGAACACAAATGTATTTAATATTCCTTGTTTCAAATTTGGTACACCTTTAAGGGGGGACTTCAGGTTATATGATTATGAATTAATTTTTTTATATCCGGCCTTCATTTAAAACAACGTCACGTTTAATTTTTTTCCTCTACATTTTAATATCAGCTCCAGTATTCAAACTATCTCTTTCTATTTTGGATATATCATCTCCACAGAAAAAAAGCATATCTAAAAATGTGATATCGTCCACTTCGCAACAGTTATAGCCGAATTTTCGTTTGACTTAATTAACGCCAACCATACAAAAAGGTAAATGTCGGCCGATTTTCATGAAATGTTAGTATGTTAGTAAAATAAGGAGTGCTTTTTTTCCATTTTTTGCTATTTTTGATGTTTTACGTCACTTCAAAGGTTGGGCTACTTTCAGTGAAAACGTTATTTTTGTGATTCCATTACACAGCTTACCTCACACTCCGTTTTATGGGCACCTGAAATTGTACACACCCATTTTTGAAATTAAAATATCCCTGCCTGTGCCAAATTTACGCCATTTTCTCGATCTTTTAGTTTCAACCTAACTTTGCGCCCCATTCATTTGAAATTCGGGGAATACAGTCTCCAACAATATCCATATCTAAAAATCTGGTAACATTCTGGGAAAATCCCAACCGTTATCACCGAACTCTGTGGTAACGTCATACGGTATCACTGGTTTTCTTTTTATTTAACTTCATTTTTGACGTTTTTACGTCATTCAAAATTTGATTTCTGTAAATATATCCTTCCTAGTGGTTCCTAGAACTCAGAAAATACAAGATATACCGCTGTTATTTTCCACAAAATGTCAATCGATAGTTGAATAGGAACACCTCTATTTTTTACTTCCACTGACTAAGGTTCAATACCGGGAACGGGAATTTCACGGCTCTGTTGCTCCCAGTTCTGAAAGTCAATCACAATACCCGAGAAATTCATAGACCTTGATATCAATGAATGCGTCTATGGAGGATATCTAGTGTTTTTGAGTGGTTACCGAAAATTATCTCATGATTGACCGAGACAAATGTTTATTTTTCGCGAGCGCGTGCGCGAGCGAAAATAACCATTTGTCTCGGTCACAAGTGAAATAATTTTCGGTATCTACTCAAAAACACTAGATTTTCTTTTTATTATACGCTTTTTATAAGAATCTGATAATTCCACTCATTTCAATCTTGAATTGATACATGAAAGTAAACAGCACATTGAATCATTGAAACGCAGAAGTGATTTGACTGATCATAGGAACAGATAGCGTATTGCAAACTGATTCAGCTGGCAGGTTTCTAGTCGAAACATGGCCTGAAAGTCTGAAATATAAGTTTTTGGTTTAATACGTCCTTTGCAAGGACGTACCAAACCAAAAACTTATATTACGGACTTTCAGGCTATGTTTGGACTAGCGGGTTTCATGCATCAATTCAAGGTGAATACGTGTTGAATTATTGCTGGAAATGATCGATATCCACTCAAATACACTAGATTTACTTTTCATTATATGTTTTTAGAACAAATTGATCATTTCCAGTGATAATTTGACTCGTATTTACCTTGAAGTGATGCTTTGAAAGCCGCCATTTTGATTGATACCGTGAAAGTGAAAATTTCTATATCTTCACAGTGGGGGATACGTTTTCTATCTTTCCGCAATTTCTTCGATAATCTATGGTTTAGCGTATATTATAATAGTTTATCCATGGGAGCCATGGTTTAATCTAGCGAACGGAAATTTCCCGGTTACCGGTTCCGAAAAGCAGCACTAATGCACGAGAAATTCATAGACTAGAATCGGGAATCAAAGTAGAGACCTACAAATTGCCGATTCGGATCGAATCGAATTAGAGGAAACGAATCGAATTTCGAATCAAACTTCGAATCGAATCAAGTTAATGGACACATCGCCAAAAAAAAAGTTTTTTTTTTCTAATATAATACCACCGATTATTAAAAGGCACACGGTTATGTAGAGTGCATTTTTAGCGGTAACAAATGTTAGTAGCGATGTGGCTACAACTTATACATTGTAGCTACATCGCTGCAAACACTGTCACAGCTAAAAGTCAGTTGCGTTTCTACTCAGAACAATATTCAATATATAATAATGTGATCAATTACAATCTGTAAACATTCAGGGTTATGGTCGAAGTATATTCGATTTTGCGATTTCGAAACGATTCGAATCGAATATTGACTTTCGAATTGAATTTTGGCAGGAGCGAAAATCAAAGGTTTCGGAACGCAACCGGAAAATGTTCTGTATCCCGACTCACTTTCGTAAACGAGAACTAGAAAATTTCCGTCCTCGGGATTAAACCTCACCATTGACCAAATATATTTAACGCTACGACGTTAGAGACGACCGTGGGTTTTCAAAACATCAACAATTATATTTCACTGGACAAAGGAGAAATCAAGTGACATTTCTGTTCATTTTAGTTACAGGCATACTTGGGACGCATTACTCCAATTATTCAGGTGTAAAAAAATGAAAACCCGACTTTAAACACACGAGATATGACGTTAATACCACCGAGCCTACCATTTCATCATTTACGCCATTTTGAACAGTTTTCATTAGGAACTCTATACTGTGATTCACGTAGCTCCATATTTATAAATGACACAGCTACCAAATTTCACATAATGTTTTTTTTCTGATTACTTGAAATCGTGCAATTTTATTTTTTTTCCTTTCAAATTTACGTATACGACGCCAGGGATGCCAATTTTACGTTTTCGTGTCTACCATTTATTTTCAGCTACATACTCAACCTCAGGATTTCGAAATGTTTGGAATATAATCTCCAAAAAAACATATCTAAAATGTGTTGCCTTCCTAGAAAATTCTCAAGCTTTTACTGAACTCTTCGGTGACGTCATAGGGGGTTATATGGTCAACAATTAAAATGCTTCGGATTTCAGGAAATTTCAGTATGTTGTATAGCTAAAAAATAAGAAATACCCGTGTTTTAGATGCTCGATGTATCGTCATTCTTGGGGGTTTTACGTCACTTGAAAAATTAGACTATTTTTGCCATGTTTCATTAAAAACGAGCGACGGGGCACTCTTTATCGAGCGGCTTAGTACAAAATACGTAAGACACCTTTCCGTGGTTGTTGGGCGCTTCGGTGGTGAGCCGCTTCGTTGAATGACCTCTTGAATTCGTTTTGTGATTTTAAACCCATCTCGAAATTTCACAGTTACATGGAACTTGTTTTGTGAATTTGGTGAAACGCGAAAGAGAATTCAAGGTGTAACCTCTATTCTTTGGAATTAGATGAAATATCGAACACTGAATTGGATCAAGAGTGAAATAAGAAATAGAGAGCAATCGCTTGACTGGACTGGTTACGTGAAATAATTCATGACAGGTGAGGGACGTTGTACAAACACGAGTGCGCGAATGCACACGAGTGTTTTACAATATAGTCAATCGCCTCGAATGAATTATTTCACGTAACCAGTACGGTCGAGCGATTGCTCTGATTATTACTTTCATTATTAACGATAATTATATTATTTAACCCTTTGCCTAACGTAACGACCAAAAGGGCCAGCGCTATTCTCAAAAATCGCCAATTAATTTTCATTATTTTTTCATTTTTTGTCTCTAAAACATAGGTTATGATCCCTCATTGGGACGAGCTCGTCAACCTCGCTCCAATGAGGGGTCATAACCTATTTTTTTTTAGACAAAAAATGAAAATAATAGTTATTGAAGAATTTTTTTGCAAGGGTCGTCTGCTTTTCATGTTAGGTAAAGGGTTGAAAAAAAACAATGAAGTCCCCATTACACCCACGGCAAAGCCTCTTCGTTTGCGCGCAGGGATACCTGATCCAGTTGTTGATTGCATAATTCACTTGTTAAGTTATCGTTTTTAATCAAACCCAGAAATCCAAGTAAATCACACTATGGAACGTAATAAGAAAAAAAATTGCTTTCCACATAGAATTGACGAGAAACCTGAAAAGCTGCATTTTGATAATAAATTGCTACAAGCTCTAGGGCGAAGGACGATGGAAAAACGAACAATACAACAATAACATGAGTTTGGAGGGCGCTACGGGTTATTAACGGCCCGAGAGGGATGAATAACAACCCGATGGTTTATTACCGGCCCGAGACGAAGTCGATGGACGTTAATAGCCAGACGGCTGTTATTCAGACCTCACAGGACGCTAATAAATCGTGACACCCAACAAAATCATCTTATTACTATTACTACCATGACCGGAAGCGGGCGGCGGGCTGTTAATGAATTTTGTTTTCATAAACGCCCGCCGCTCGCTTCCGGTTGCATGACGTCATGAATTACTAAGTTTTACTGCCCCGCTAAACTCTATAATATACTAGAGAACGTCCGCTAAAGTGGTAATATGTCCTGTTTTCAATCGAGTACATCCATAAAACGCGAGTCGAATGTACCCACGGACAGACCCATGGACACACTTGGCTATCGTTTTGCGGATTAATCGGCTAACGGAAACAATCGGATTGGGTTTTGCGGACGTAATCTGTCCGATGTCTGTCTGCAGACACAACCGGTCTGTTTACGAACACAATCGACTCGCTTGTAATTCACAGGCACAATTGGCTTGCGGAAACGTTCGGCCTCCCGGACCTGTTCGGTCAAAATAAATGCCCATACACACCTCATCAATGTAACCTGCAAAGTTTCGTAACTCGGTGCCCTTTCCGATTGTCATGGCACAGTCCACTTGAGCAATGGATGGAGAGAGGTCTGCATCTACAAAATAAAGATTTTCTTACAATTAGTTAACTTTATTAAAATAGCCGAAGCTCTAATGAACACTCCCCGAAAATATTGTCAGTCTAAACCAGGCATGTCAACGTACCGCCGGTACCAACATAACTGGTACCGGGACGAGACAGACTCTGTCCCGCCAAAACCGGCACCGGTACCGGGACAAATCAACAATTGGGTGACACATCACAATCAGATGGGAGAAATTCGCATTCAAACCGAACCAGTCCCCAAGCTCGCAAAGACAAATGTCATAAAGCGATTTTCAACCGGGACGTTACTTGCTGAATAAATATAGTAAGAACTTTTACGATCAACATTTATTTACACAATAACTAGATTCCAGTGTAGAACAAAACATGGCTCGCGCCGAAGTCGGATATTCCATACTACGGGCGTACTGGCTACTAATTCGTACAGAGCTGGAAACCAAACTGTCTTCGTGTCTTTTCACAAACAGTATATATACATATATTACATAATTGATTATGGGCAATCTAGTCTAATATTGCTTATTATTTGTGATAGGATTGTTGAATTGATAAATACAATTAGCTCAAGGCCATTACATGGAAGACTGATTAATAGGACATGATGTAACGTTATCTTGATAAACATACAGAAAATCCCAGCTGTGGTCAATTTTGTAGTTGTCAGTTGCTGGTAAGTTTCAAAGGTATTAACCCTGTGATAATCTCCTCCGGCCCGAAAAATTTGTGCCTCCTGGCACAAAGATACTGATGTGACAGTTTTTGATCATTAAAAAGGGAAATGACTTAAATTTAAGGAAAATGTTACTAGGTTACGTCTATACCACAGGACTGCATGAACTCACGATGTAATCTTTGTAAAATGCCGAGTGGCAAAGTCTCAGCGGCTATCGTTCGTTCTTCCTTGTTGTTGTACTGGACACTGTAGAATAAAACTCCATCTGTCAGCGAAGGTTGAACTATGTGGCTTATTTCTTCCGCGCATAAAGAATCTTCTCTGTTGGAAACTTTATTAGGCTTTGCTTCCTGTTGAATGGTACTAGCGTCGCACAGAAGGATTTGACTTTTATTGTCTTTCACTCTGTCTTCTTTCAAATTTGCATTTTGTGTGAAAGATTGCATTCCGCGAACCTTATGAGAGTTGTCACGGATGTACTGTGCCGCCACCTCATCTAAATCATCTTCATGAACCCAAGTGTTCTTATTTGGAGGTAGTTTTTCCCATTTTATTAAATAGTGGTGACCATGAAATGTCTCTTTATATTTTAGAACCTTTTCTGTAATTCTTTTGGATTTCACTTTAGATGACACTTCACACATTTGGACTTTTGAATGAACAAGATTGTCATTGTCAGATGTTTGAATTTCAGCATCTACAGAAGCAGAGTTGCACTGAATAGATTTACTGGAGGTTTGGGGCCGCACGTCAACATAATAGTCAGTTTTTCTATTGTTAAATGTTTGTGTACTTACAGTTGTACTCCTGCTCAAATCCTTAATTGAAGCTGAGTTTATACTTTCAACTTTCCGATGTTCTGGAATAACGTCACGGGTTTTGCTGTTTTCCGTTGTTACAGTCTGTTTCCGTTTGTTTTCAATGAATTCCTCCACCCTTCTCTTATCTCTCGCAAGTTTCGCACTGGATTTCTTCTTCAGATGATTCTTCTTCCATGTCAGGAGCAAGCTGGTTTCTTTGTCTCCTACCTTCATGCTCCATGACAACTTCAAGCCTTCCAGTTCAAGGCTCTTCAGCATATGTTGGACGTTACATGGTATAATGCAGTACATGATGACAGAAAGTCTCTTATTGTTTTCTAGGCCAAGCTAAAAAGTCGGCCTGCCAGGATTCTCGCACCAATTGTCATAAAGCGATTTTCAACCGGGACGTTACTTGCTGAATAAATATAGTAAGAACTTTTACGATCAACATTTATTTACACAATAACTAGATTCCAGTGTAGAACAAAACATGGCTCGCGCCGAAGTCGGATATTCCATACTACGGGCGTACTGGCTACTAATTCGTACAGACCTGGAAACCAAACTGTCTTCGTGTCTTTTCACAAACAGTATATATACATATATTACATAATTGATTATGGGCAATCTAGTCTAATATTGCTTATTATTTGTGATAGGATTGTTGAATTGATAAATACAATTAGCTCAAGGCTATTACATGGAAGACTGATTAATAGGACATGATGTAACGTTATCTTGATAAACATACAGAAAATCCCAGCTGTGGTCAATTTTGTAGTTGTCAGTTGCTGGTAAGTTTCAAAGGTATTAACCCTGTGATACAAACATGACATCGTACAATTATTCTATGGCGACATCGAAGTAATCATAAAGCACGATTTTCGTGCTTTATGATTACTTCGATGTCGCCACAGAATAATTTGATGCAACCGATGAAGGCCCTTTCGTTGTCTTTGATGCCACGTTTGAAATGTCAAAATGGTCGACCTTATCGAGGTTGTTGTGCAGACAGAGCTCGGAAGTTTGTCGTGCAAGTGTGCAATACACGATTATCAGTCTGTTTATCCTCGTTCGGTTAGGAACAGAGAGGACACTGGTCGATTGAACAGTGTGAGAATGTAGACATGGCTGTTTGAAAGGATTATTTTTGAACAGCATTCTGAAACTCGTGTTTCTATGCTTCATGTGTGTATTGAGCTGGATATCTTAGACTGATTAAGAAATTTTATACAGAACCGTATTCAGCTCAGGGTAACCGTTTCGTTGTGTTATTGAAGAGCGTTTCCAACACTCTCCAATAAATTGTATGAAAAAATATTTTGATTACTTTTGGGAATACCGATAGAAATAGATTTCTGCATGAATTTATCCAGAAAGCCCTTTTCCACGCTTTATATGACAACACTTTTAGCGCTTTACCTAACGCAACATCAGAAATCATCCCGCAATATTATCCCCAAAAATCGCCAATAAATTTTATTAGTTTTTCGGTTTTTGTTTCAACAACATAGTTTATGGTCCCTCATTGGAACTAGCTCATCAAGCTCGTTCCAATTAGGGGCCACAATCTACGTTCTGAGACAATGAAACGTTTTTCATGGGCAACAATTTAAATCCCCTTTTTATGTATGCTCGAATATCAAAGTTGTGCGAAGCTCAAAATTTACCATAACACTCAATGGAGAAAATATGAAAGTTAAGATTTGAAAAAACAATAATTCTGGAAAAGCTGGACATCAATCCATGAAGTCCATGACAAATGCCTTCCAATGACGTGTAAGGTAAATAGCGAGTTTTATCATTTTATTCCCATAGAACGCTATGAGAAATGTTAAAATTTGGCTTACTGGGCCTTCTTCAATATTAAATTATTATATTTGGTATTGGAGTAAAACCTATCCGGACATTTCTATAATAAGCAAAGATTGAACTTTGTAAATTAAAAAGAGAACAAAAAATAAGTGTTTATCTTCCTACTTGAAAAGAAGTTCTATCCGCTGAGATTTCAGAGATGTGTGTTAGATCATGATATCGTTATATCCAAAAGAACGAGAACAGATTTGACATAATTGGGCTCACAGAATTTTTTAAAATACGTGATCAAGTAAGCTACAATCTTGAAGGGTATCATCCATTTGTATATAACACCCGTCCAGAATTGGGTGATGGGAGGGGTGGAGCTGGTATTTTTGTATCTGACAACATTCCATTTAAATTGAGGCCTGACCTGGCGATCTTTATTACACACGTGATCGAAACCATATTTATCGAGGTCAACCCTAGGAAAAGAAATTCGTATATAGTGGGCTGCATTTACAGACCCCAACTCAGCACCAGCACCTTTGGCAAACATCGACGTTTTCACGTCTTCCCTTAGTGATATTAATAAAAATAAATGCAGAACATAAAAAAGCGCTGCTAACAAGGGACTTCAATATTGACTTATTGAACATATGAACATAGAAAGTAACAGTAAAACTAACTTCTTTATCGATAATACGTCCGGTGATGGATACATGCCGGTCATAACTCGACCAACAAGAATTACTGAACACTCTGCAACGATAATTGATCATAATTTATTCGAATAAGGTTCCGCCAAACTACCATGCTGGAATTATTATCAGAGGCGTCTCCGATCATTTGCAACATTTTATATAGAAAAGTTGGAAAGGGGTCAGATATCCCTAAAGTAAGTAATCCTACATTTAGAAGATCATTTAGTCGACAAAACGTTCTGAAATTTAAGAACTTGCTACAAAATTGCAATTTCGACGTGGTCTTCCAAACACCTTGCCCACGTACAGCATATGAACACTTCACGAATATTTACCTGCATGTCTTTAATGAAGCATTTCCACTGAAAAGAGTTATAAATAAACGCAACAAAATTTTGAAACGCAACCCTTGGATGATATCTGGGCTTTTGCAGTCATCTCTTAAAAAAACAACCTTTACATAAAAAAGTTAAAAATGCCCACAGAAAAAATATTCAAGATTATAAAGCGTTCAATGCGATCTTCAATAAAGTTAAACGACAAAGTAAGGCACTGTACTATAATGATATCTTGCGGAAAAATCAACAAGACTTGAAGAAGACTTGGCAAATTTTACGTAATGTAATAAATAAGTCCAAAAATTCACAATCCTTACAACAGACTTTTATTTCAGACGGAGTAGAGATAACGGATCCCGAACTGATAGCATCAAGATTTAACATGTATTTCGCAAGTATTGGTAAAAAAGTCGGCGAAGGTGTACCACACACCGACACTGACTTCACAGAATTCCTAAAAGGAAATTATCCTAATAACTTCTTTGTTGCTGCAACTACAGAGCAAGAAATTATCCTTGTAACTAATAAAATTGTGGGGAAAACTACCGCTGACCTCAACAACATTTCTAGCCAAGTTATGAAGGACACTATATCTGAAGTCGCACAACCCCTATGCCATACATTCAACCAATCATTCATGGATGGAATTGTTCCAGATAACCTGAAAATAGCTATGGTTGTCCCTTTAAGGGAGGTAATGCTCAAGCGTTCGGAAATTATAGACCAATGCGTAATGTACCTGTCTTCTCCAAGCTACTTGAACTTATCATGTGTACGAGGTTAACAAGCTTCCTAACTGAATTTCACGTCTACTATAAACATCAATGTGGATTCAGAAAAAAAACACTCAACTATTCACCCGATTATACAACTTCTTAACTGTGTAGTAGAAAGCAATGACAAACCTTCAAAAGATTCTACCTTGGCCATGTTCATTGATCTCTCAAAAGCTTTTGATACAATCAACCATGAAACTCTACTTAAGAAAATGGAATTCTATGTGATCCGGGGAACCTGTAACAATTGGTTTCGTAGCTTCCTGTCTAATATTGGTCAATATGTCCAATATCACTCGTACCGGTCTCACCAATTAAGTTTCAGCTGTGGAGTACCACAAGGATCAGCACATGGTCCTATTTTATTCCTCATTGATGTGAATTACATTTGTAATTGTACCACATTAAATCTACAATCCCTTGCGGATGACACCTCGATGTATACGTCTGACCACGATATGCAACTGCTACAAACTGAGGAACTGGAAAAAGTAATTGATTGGTTTTGCTGAAATAAGATACAGATAAACGTTAAACAATCTAAGATTATTCTACTACACCCACGAAATAATACGTCCAAAGCCAGTCAATTCAAACTGTATTTTAACAATAACGAAATGCCAGTAGTTGGAAATAATATGTTAGAAAAAACGATTAAATTCTTAGGGGTACATCTTGATGAAAACTTGAAATTTAAAACCCACATATCGAATGTATGCTCAAGGATTTCTGGTGCAATATATTGCATTAACAAGGTAAAAAAACATTCTCCCTAAAAACGCGCTAAAATCATTATATTACGCACTTGTCCAAAGTCATCTATCATACGCCATTCAAATCTGGGGCAATGTATTCGCGGCCTGAAAATTAGCCCTTCTACAGAAGCGTGCCTTGCGTACGATTAACCTCAAGAAATACAACAGCCACACAGCCCCCTTACTTAAAAAGAATGGAATATTGAAATTTCAGGACATGTATAAACTGAATGTCTTATTATTTATGAACGACTGGCAAAATATGAATCTACCCAAGTCCTTTGATAACATGTTTAGTATACACACCCCTATTGGCACGCATACAAGACAAGTTGGGCATATTAGAGAGTATAAGGCCAGAACACAGTTTTCGGCAAATCTACCCAAACATAACTTCCCTAAAATTTGGAATGAATTAGAAAGCAGCCTCAAACATTAACCCCCAGATACTTGTTCAAAAGTATACGTACCAAAAAAGTTATTGCAAACTACTCCCTTACTGCAACATGTGTTAACACACTGTTCCCGGACTGCAGACCAAGCAGTTTAAATCCATAAACAATCTAAAAGGTATATTGCAGACTAATTGTTCCCTAATTCTTGATTATTAAACCATAGATTATGTGTGTGTTTGGCAGATCGTGGTTTGTCTGTGGTAGCAAAAATTTATTTAAACTCCGATATCTCATCCACCCTGACCCAACATGAAATTATTGCACTTGCCCTGACACAAAACCTGGGTCCCTACTCTCCAACTCGATAGTTGAGACAAGGATTGTGCCTGCAGCAAAAAGTCTGCTCCAGGTCATAGTATCCAACATAGTAACACGGAGATGCCAGGAAGACAGCTAATCTGGCTGTGGCGTCTCCAAACAATGCGCCTCTCACATTCATAATGTATATGATCTCATGTATGTAATGTTCCAATACTATCTGTATATTTTTTTTCTTTGACTGTTTACGTGATGTAATAATATCCATTACGATGTTTGTGAGTAAGGTGAATTGTTGAATAAAATATCATATCATATCATATCATATCATCATCCTACCAACATGCGGATTATCGAAACTATTGACGTTATTCAGTATTTATTTATTTATTGGTGTTTAAGGACACATATGTATGCACAATTGCTGATCGTGACCGTGACAGTTTTACGGATGGAGGAAGCCGGAGTACCCATAGAGAATCACCGAACATCAACAAGCAACTGAACAGTCCAACTCTGCTCAAGCTCCGCTCAATAGAGAAAATACGAAAGTTAAGATTTGAAAAATCAATAATTACAGCGGTTGAAGACATGTGCACCATCGATGTGCAGTACGCCTTAGTACACGGCGTCATCGTGCCCCCATGTAGGCAATCGGGAGAAAATGTCTTGCCCAAAGACACAACGCGGGTCGTCCCGGGCGAGGATCGAAGGCCGGACCTCTAGCATAGAAGTCCAACAGTCTGAGTGATTCAAGAATTTTTTGGCAAGTGTCGCATGCGTTTCGTGTTGAGCAATAGGCTAATCCGAAAGGGGAAAACTTTAATAAATGAAAGCCGATCATTGAAATAACACAATCAACTCATTTAGAAATCGCGCGCAAATAGTTTCTGTTTTAAGTTCGGTGCACGTTCATTATACGACTCATGACTTTTCATGTTGTTTAGCAGAATATGAAACTACACTTCTATGACAGTAATAAATGTCATATTAAACTGAAGCATAGGCAGCTTGATAAATTCATGTCTAGGTCTGTATGAAACATCCTTACCTCTTCCATCCATCGCATATGTCATTCCGTCGACAATCAGCTCTGCTCTTGGGCCGTCTTTGAGGAGTACTATATCATGCCAAGTGGTTGTTGGCTATCCAGAAAAAAAAAATAAAATGAAAAAAGTGTACAACTGGAATAAAGAACATCAAATGGTTAAATAATAAAAACATTTATTACATACCAAGCCTTTCTGGGTACAGGCACTTTATGTACCGTAAAACAAATAATGTCACTAGTGACATATAACACTGCATATACAAGTTAGTATCTAATATTATCCAATCAGTGGAACACATGCACTTAACCTAAATTCATCTCGATACTGGGGAACGCGCCGAATTATTGGTAAGAGCCTTGGAATTGAAACGAAAGGTCGACAATTCGTTCCTGACCAGCGCCCTCTGTGCTGTATTCTTTAGGAAAGACACTTATTCCAGTTGCCCATATGGGGCATGGTAGCGCTGTGTACTAAGGCATACTACACGTCGATGGTGCACTTGCCTTCAAACAACGCTAACTCTGTTTTTCTCTTGTGACACTGTTTCGTCCTTGGAGGGCTGAAAAATTTACCAGTTACATATTGTTTGCATCATAAACATTTATCGTCACAGATATTGACGCTTGGGAAAGTTATCTCCCCTTGTAAATACTGGAGTCTTGCTGTAATCCAATTTACATTGAACCTCTGAAAGGTGTGAATGAAATTTTTTGATCGCAAGGGAATAGTTGTCGGAAGCGGAGAAATCGGCTGAGAATGAACCGGCCAGCGCTTTACACGAAAATCGGCATTCAATTTTTTTATATTTTCATTTTTTGCATCCAGAACATAGGTTTTATGACCCCCTCATCGGAACGAGCGCATCGCGCTCGTTCCAACGGGGGGGGGGGGGGGCATACCTATGTTTTGGAAGCCAAAATATGAATTTTTAGTTATACGAGGATTTTTGTTACTGGTTGACCAGAAATTAATTAAGATGCGTAGGGGTTATCGCACCTTTTCATTTGTACTCACTCGGAAAACCTATCTGATATTGTGGACTGCGGTTTTAACTGTTTTACTACCATAAAATGTTTCTTGGTTTTAACATCAAAGGGGAAAAATGGGCAAATGTCAGCTTGTATATTTTTATATGCTTAGATAGGGCAGTATCTATATTATATGCCGGTATGCGCACAGTATTGCTGATATGAAGCAAAAAAAAAAAAAAAAATATATATATATATATATTAATCGCCAAAAGTTGACGAAAATGCAATTTCTATCATTTTACATGGAATTATACAGGAAATAACAGGAGCATTTTAAATCAACGTGGGAAAAAAAATGGCCGAAGGAAATCGTTCGATAATATCACCAAACTGAGAGCATATATATTGTTCTTAAAGGATTGATGCGCACAGCGAATATAACTTTCATAGGTTTTATATAATTTTGAGAAATATAAAAATTCCCCCTTCAATTAGTGTTAATTTTTGCAAGCCAATTCTTATTAATCAGGAGAGATAACCTTTTCGTAAGTCGATGTGAATGACGAGAAAACTTGGCCATGGACAGAGCTCCCTCCCTGGTCCTGAGGTCTGTCAAACAATAGGTAACTGGTTTAAACGCTAGGGCTTTGATAATCGCCACATTTCGGTTCGAATCGAATATCGAAACTTACTTCTCTTCAAGTTGTACTCACTGTCTTCAAGTTGTAGGTTTTTTCACCTTCTTACAACCGTAAATATTATCAATCTCCGCTCAAATATTACTCTCGTCTGTTTGGGAAAATGAAATAAAAAAACCCGGAATATTCTATAACGGGATCAAAGTAGTTTCGGAAACGGAACCTCCTCGAACTAAAACACAGAAGATGATAGAAGGAGAATTCAAGAGAAGACACTTTTCTGAACATCTCGACGTTTCGAAAATTTCCGAATCAACCCGACTCGAATCGAATCGAATCTAATCATCGGGCGATTTCAAATGAAATCGAATTTCGAAGTTTCGCAGGGCCATATAAAACATGGCTGACAATTTTCGTCATTGGAAGAGATTTATAGGAAATTTAGCTCCTCTTAATTTTCTAAAGTTGTCAGTAAATTCAACACTAGGGGTATGGGAATTCCATATAAAAACTGAAGTTTAGAAATGTTAGCCCCCTTCTCTACATTATATCAACAGTGTGAGTATCGTGACAAATAATACACTATCCTTTCCATTAATATAAAAGCCTAGGGAAGTCCTAGGAAGAATGAAAACGTCCAAATTTCTTTAAAAACACATTCGCTAAACAAAGCGGCAAAGTGGACTTTACTTGTATAGTTGCTTCTAATTAGCTTGGAACAAAAAGCCTTTCCTTTTGTAACTTTTAACAAACGAAAACAACAGACATCTCCGAGAGCTGTCTGTTGTTTTCGTTTATTAAAAGTAACAAATAGAAACTTCACTTTATTTTCTACTGATGTCATGGGTACTTCTCAACAGTTACATGCTTCCTAATTGGACCTTCCTCGCCCATCCTTAAGGGGTATAACTTTAACAAAAGTAGATTTTCACGAACAGACAAGGCAGAAGTGATAACAATAGAATTATAGTATTGTATTTGCTGCTGGAGACTCCAGTTCTTCAACATAGAGTGTGGAGCGTTCGTGACCTATTTAGTGCTATAACAGTACTTATTGACAAAGAGTATTATTACACATCATTTTAAAAGTCAATAGTACACTCAAAAAAATCTATGTTTTCAGAGTTCCAAATTTGGTACTTCACCTGTCACCAAATAGGAGTACCAAAATAAAGATACTACAGAACACCAAACGAAATTTGGTCAGAATACCAAATGTATTGGATCCCCAGAGTACCAATACTGATACTATAAGATACAAAAACATTTTGGGTACTGGTGTCAGTGACCCGTTTAGGAGCACGAACACTCCATAATAAATAAGGCGTTGGCAGGGTGGTGAGACTTACGTTCGAACCATGGCCCAGACTTACAAAAACGTACATCTAAAATCGCTTGAAAGTATGAACCCGATATTTCCGTAACACATTGTTCGGCGCATTGTCTGCTTGTTCGACACTTCTCCATACAACACCCCCCCCCCCCCTAAAAAACCCAAAACTGGTCGCTACGATTGGTCTACTTTCGCATTCAATATCAGCTTTGGTCTGCGATTCGTAAAACATGTCTGTAAAACATGCAGCCGAATGTTAAAATAACACAGTTTAAAGTGTCAGTTGGAATAAATATACTTACCACGTTTTCAACTCGAGCAGTGACAAAATCATTGTTGACCAATTTAAACCCACCAAACAGTGATACACGATTAACGCCAGTTCGTAGCATTGCTACCCCGAACGTTGCTTCCTTGTTACAGTCACTGTTGTCGATAATTGCAAAGCGGTCTCCACCATTATCTTGTGGCAAGTTTGCTTTAAATCTGAACATAAGCAAGAATTTCGAACCGAAGTCCATGTTGTTCAGTGCCCACACTATAACATGCTCGTTTCCGTTTAAGTGCAGAGCTCCAGATCCACGTGCACCAGGGATACCGTTTTCGATCCATAGGTCGCTGCCTCCTGTGTCCGAATTAGCCATTATGTCTTCTTTGTTTTTGTCGAATGGAAAGTAAAGATACTGCTCACAGATACCTGAGAAAGTAATGTATTATACGCTAAACGATAGATTATCGAAGAAATTGCGGAAAGATAGAAATCGTATCCCCCACTGTAAAGATATAGAAATTTTCACTTTCACTGTATCAATCAAAATGGCGGCTTTCAAAGCATCACTTCAAGGTGAATACGAGTCAAATTGTCACTGGAAATGATCATTTGTTATAAAAAACGTATAACGAAAAGTAAATCTGGTGTTTTTGAGTGGATACCGATCATTTCCATCAATAATTCAACACGTATTCACCTTGAATTGATGCACGAAACCCGCTAGTCCAAACATGGCCTGAAAAGGTAGGGCGGTGCTTATTTTACGGACTTTCAGGCCATGTTTAGACTAAATACCCGCCAGCTGAATCAGATTGCAAGACGCTATCTGTTCCGAGAATCAATGATTCAATACGCTGTTTACTTTCACGCATCAATTCAAGGTTGAAACGAGTGGAATTATCAGATTCTTAAAAAGACGTAGAATAAAAAGAGAATCTAGTGTTTTTGAGTGGATACCGAAAATTATCTCACTTGTGACCGAGACAAATGGTTATTTTCGCTCGTGCAAGAGCTCGCGTAAAATAAACATTTGTCTCGGTCACTCATGAGATAATTTTCGGTATCCACTCAAAAACTCCAGATATCCTCTATACAATGAATTTTGCATTTTCGTACAGAGTTAACCCTTTACCCAAGGTAACAGCAAAAACTGACCAGCGATTTTTACAAAAATCACCATTCAATTTTCATCATTTTTTTCATTTATTTTCTCAAAAACATAGCTAATGACCCTTCATTGGAACAAGCTAACTGAGCTTGTCCCAATGGGTAGGGATCATAAGCTATGTTTTTGACGCAAGAAATGAAAACAAATTAGTTATTCAAGAATTTTGTTCACAAATGTCGTCTGCCTTTCGTGTAAAGTAAATTTATCGCATATCCTTCCCCCGTATTATATGTGAAGGACCTGTAAAAGACATGGCTTCCTGAAAATCCCAAGAATTTTGCTTACAAGTGTCGTCTGCCTTTCGTGTAAGGTAAATGGTTATCCCATTCCCTCCATCCGTATTATATGTGCAGCACCTGTAAAAGACATGGCTCCCTGAAAATCCCAGTAATCCACATAAATATTTTGCGAAACGTTTATTTGCGGGTATGTCTGAGCACCGCCCTACCTTTTCCATCATTGTCCCTCGAATCATCGCGAAACGTGTTCTCTGTTCAGCCAAGGAAGTGTTGCTGAGGGTAGGGGTTTGCGTATGTTAGGGCCAAAGGGATGAAAGACACCACGACGTTAATTCTGCTAAGTTAATGTATATGCTTTGATTATGCCCCTTGACTTGTAATGGATTAATTTTCCGCCCTTAACCCTTTACCCAACGTAACGGCCAAAACTGGCCAGCGCTATTCTCAAAAATCGCCTATTAATTTTAATTATTTTTTCATTTTTTGTCTCAAAAACATAGGTTATGACCCCTCATTGGAACGAGCTCGTCGAGCTCGTTCCAATGAGGGGTCATAACCTATGTTTTTGAGACAAAAAATGAAAAAAAATAGTTATTCAAGAATTTTTTTTTGCAAGTGTCGTCTGCTTTTCATGTTAGGTAAAGGGTTAAAGGAGGGTAATCACTGATGTCTATACCAGTGAATTGCTGGAACGGAAGCAAAATACATCGCGACTCTGTCCGACCCGTTCGGTTAATCAACGCGTGTATCTGCTCCCTTCGGTGACGGATAGTAATGTGAAAGCTACTACACCGTGACAGTAGTCACAGCGCCATATCCTTCGCGCTTTCAAATATCACAGTGTTTACCTAGCACGAAAATTAGAAACATGGTATCAGCTTCCACCCGTAAAACTGTCACGGGCACGATTAGCCATGGTGCATAAGTATGTGACCTTAAACACCAATAAATAAATAAATAAATAATAAATACAGACTTGAAAAAGCTCAAAACTGATGGACGTATTTATATGAAATAAATTTCTGAACTCAAAGAACATTTGCATGTTGTCACGGGAGCTGACTCCTTTCCGACCATTAAACTCATCCTTTAAAAAGCGGAAAAACACGATAACATTCGATAATCTTCTGGATTTATACCTTAGTGTAGGTAGCTGTATTCTTGCGGAAAACGCAATGATTTCTATACATCTAGATAGCACTTACTCCTCCCGTCGATAAGGTTGGATGATGTGAAAGCTGTCACGCTGTGACTGGAGTCACATTATCAAACGCCAAACGAAAGCCAGACAAGAAGACTAGTAACACGACACCAGCTTCCCATACCAGCACTTGTGTTTTGTCAATAACAACAAAAATAGGTTGTAAACATTCAATTTGTATTGTCGGAAAAACCTGTATACATAATCCTACATCAAGGCTAAAGAAAATTAATCTTTTGATTCTCAGGCACCGCGCATTTGTTTTTTCGGCCCGCGTTCGTCATTTTTATTTCCGAGGCAAAATTCAAAAGGAACAAAACTACCATGTGATTTTAGCGGTATCACATCGCGATTTGCGATGCATTTTGTCGTGTACATTGATACAGTGTTGTTATTCTTTTCGCGAAATGCGACACGATTCTCATACGTACAGAAAATAAATATTTATTTAACTGGTTGAGGACTAGATTATTTTTGGTGGACTGAATTTCTTCATCAAAAATTGTACTATTACAACAGACACTCTCCAATAATTTGTAATAGAACAAATTTGTATAAACAAACTATTATTTACGTTTAACTGAGCACGAAACATGGTGAAGGAAAATGTTACTTTTGCACGGGAACCCTAATTTTTTTGAAAGGCCTGATTGTGCCTTCTAGCTGTCAATCAATTAAAAAAACTCCTTATTATTTGTATTATCCGTTTTAGTTGTTCTATATTGATTTTGTGTTGTGTGATCGTTGTTACAGAAAAAAAAAACTATTAGCGAAATCAACATGGAAGCTCTAGTATTTAATGTTAGGCTTTCATAGTTGGATTTTAGGCATCGGCGACCATTCCATCAGGAATAAAAAATAAAACCGCCCACCCTCATTCGTTTTTTTAAAAAAAAAAAAATGCCTGAGAATCGATTATTCAATTTTGTTTGGCCCAATATCTTCTTTTTCACAGACATCAAATTATATACTTTAGAAAGTGATCGGCGATTGCGAGGGTTCGGAAAACTGAACACCTCCGAGAATTATTTTTGGTTGAGTATTGTTTATTTATTGCAACAATTGCCCCACCCCAGATGGCAGCACGTGAGACATTTTTCAATGGGTGACCGAATGAATGTCCCATCAATCCAGCTGTGTAGAGGTAAGTCGTGAAACGTCGCAGAATAATCATTGACTCGTGAGATGATGATTGATGTAAAAACAATTACAGTGACGTCATTTAATGAGGTTTGAACCGTTGTTTTAATAAACTTCTATTAACTCTTAAGCCGCTGAGTATTTTCAAGATATTTTTCATCAAATCTAGTTGCTTCACAGCAGCCATGATTAGATTTCACAGCAGCCATGATTAGATTTGCAGAAAAATCATCCAACTTCAACTCAAAAGATCATATGTGAAAAAACCCATTCAATTTACAAAGACAATCTGATTAAATATGCCCAAATTACACTTTTTTCAGAAGCGAGCAAAATCCTATTCTGGGCAGGATTCCGCCAACAGCATAGAGTGAGCTAACTGATAGAGACGGCAAAACGTTTATCGAAGTGAGTGTGTGTTTGTGAGAGTGAATGAGTGTGTGCGTGTGTGTGTGTGTGGGGGGGGGGGGGGGGGGGTAAGTGAGGTTCATTCAAGGAAGCATCCCAGAACGGAGACTGCTTCGAGCTCTGGTCGAAATTCTCTGCCTGCTTTCTGTCCTAGAATACTGTAGAATTTCACCTCTAGAAAAAATAAATTCGAGAAAGATGCTTCTCAGACGCTATTTCTGTTTGTTTTTCTTGCTTCAATATTAATAACGCCAAGTTCTATACCTTAAATCCTGATGTACTGGTTCAAGTGTGAGGTGATCAAGTGGCGATCTGACTGAGAAAGAGGTAATTTTTGCGATCTCAATACAGTACCCCAGCAAATCCAATAAAACACCTTATTTTATTTTCTTCCCCAGAACAAATTGTATTATCACACCCACTTCCCGAAAATGGTATTCCACTCCCAGCATCGTATTCCTCTTTCAGCTATGATGGACTTTTTTTTGTTTTTATGATTTTCAAATCGGTTGAGTTGAATCAATTATGATGGGTTGTTTTGGAAAAACAAATAAGGAGAAAACAAAATAAATAAAAAAGTTCACTTCTCGGATTCGAGTACGATTTTATTCTCTCGTGCGACGCGCGTATTATTTCACGCGGCTAACGCCTCGTGAAATAATGCTCCGCGCGCCCCACTCGAGGATGAAAATCGTACTCGAATCCGAGCAGTTAATTATTGTCTATTTATACCACGATTGCTGAGGGTATTCAACGTTACGCGATACAATAAAGACATTGGAAAATGTTTTAGATACACTTTTAAGTTTCTACATTACGCGTAAGAACGACATGTGTCAAGCAAGAAAGTTTTCAGATCCCCGAAAGTGATATGTTTTCTTTAAAAATATCAGCATCAACCACTCAATTCACGTTTAATCGTATCGTGGTATATATATATTATCACCACAGTGTGTGACCAGGAATTCGGATCAAGTCGAGTTGAAGGAACGGAATAGTATTCCTACGAGCCCGTAAGGGCGAGTCGAAATGCGATTCCGTTCCTTCAACGAGACTTGATCCGAATTCCAGGACACACACACTGTGGTGATGATAAATTTATCTCACAATACTTGACCACAAAATGTCTTAAAAAAATATTTTAATGGGAACTATTTCTTTTTCGCAGTGGGTGAAAGAACGCTAATTTAAAATAGAATGACGTCACGCTTCTCAGAAATTCCCTGTCGCTGGGATTCACTGTGCTTTTGCGAAATTGATCTGACGTGCATTTTGTCAACGTGAATTTGATTGTTAATTGCAGTAATAACTGATGAATTAAATGTTTCTCTTGGTGTAAAGTTTATTATATTTAAAAGGATCCCATTAATCGGTTATAGAAGGAGTTTTGCTTTTGCACAATTTGCAGCGAATACAGCTGCAACTCTGGTTGCGAATGTGAGTCTTCAAACACTAATAAAATATTGAAAAACCGAAATGAGCTTCCTCGATGTTTTGGCAACAGCAGAATCACGCGCTTGTATCCGGGACCCTTGATACGGATTCGGGACAAGGGCCCAGATACATTAAACTTTAGTTGCGTAACAGTTAAAAAACGCCCCGATTGTGAGATAAAAATACAGAACACAACTCGGGTCGGGTACGGGAGGGAGGGGGGGGGGGGCAGGAATCAAGGACCCTTGGTAGAGTTTTGTCTGTAAAATACGGGAAAAACTCCACATCGGTTCGTTGATTCCAGTCCTCCGTACCCCAGCCTCGTTGTGTTATGTCTCATGATATAATGCACGTGATTGGTCGCCGTCAAACTTGTGTTTTAGTTCTCAGAGATGTCAGGGGCGCCGGAACGGCCCAAACATTGGCCCGATCATAACACCCAGATCCCTGTTTTTTTCGAATTGTTGCCATCGATTATGTGGGTGAGCAAAAAAATGACAGTGTATGCAGTTCGTCTTTCGAGGAACATAATATGACAAAATTCCCTGACAAATTTTGTCATATTATGTTCCTCTAAAGATGAACTTTAATGTGTGGTGGCCCCCACAAATGTGGGGATCCAGGGCGTCCGCCTAGTCTGCCCATTCGTAAATCCGGCCCTGCCCCCAGAAAATGTTTAAAAAATGACATCTCTCAGACAGATTTTGGGGCAACTTCTTTAGTATTCCAACCGCTTCCGAAGCGGTTGGAATAATAAAAAAGTAGCCCCAAAATCTCCTCATCTTACGTTAACTGATCATTAATAGCCGCCATTGTGTGCGCAGTATTGAAGAAACAAGACGATCTTTGCGCGCACTATTTTCGGATATCCGCCAGAACAAAATTAAAAAAATCATAGCCTAGTTATTTGATATGAATGACGTTCGCCTGAAGGTCGATCACAAAAATATCATGATCGACATTTTTTTTGCCCCGACATTGGTCGGGGTGGTCGGGGCGGCTCCGGCGCCTCTGGAAGTAACACCATGTGGTAATTTCTTGAATCCTCATCTTTATAGATGTTACTTTGAAGAATCCACTCCAAATAAGTTGATGGAAGATAATCGAACTGGTATTGCGATCATTTTATTCGTGGTCGCTACAGGTTGTAAG
This sequence comes from Pictodentalium vernedei, assembly GCA_031216915.1. Taxonomy (NCBI): domain Eukaryota; kingdom Metazoa; phylum Mollusca; class Scaphopoda; order Dentaliida; family Dentaliidae; genus Pictodentalium; species Pictodentalium vernedei. Next base: position 494,849,906 of record CM062295.1, read on the forward strand.
GAACATGCAATGCTGTTCGTAATATGCCCAATTTAGAAAAAATGGGGAGGCGAATCTCTCCTCTGGGCAGAGATAGAAAAGCAAACAGACAAGCCATGAGGACCAATATAGTAAAAGACAGTCAAAACATATCCCACCGTGCTTACCCTTCATCCAACGCACAGATTATAAAAAAATATTATTTTATTATTTTTTTTCCAGTTTGTTCAAAATTCAAACGATTTCAACAAAACCATATCATGTGATCCCCTCATTGGAACGAGGGAGTAACATGATATAGTTTTGTTGAAAGTTTTTGAAATTTTTTTTTTCTTCTTCAACTTTTTGATTTGTAAATTATGCGGTTGGATACCGCCGATTCGTTGGGTAAAGGGTTAAGAATGTGGTGCAGTTAGTCCATTGCCACTTACCACTGTTCTTCTTTTCTTTGTCTTCTTCGCAGCCACACAATATCTTGGAGTAAACAGTACCGGCAGCACAGAGCATTGTCACATTTTGAAGGTTGACTTTCCATATGTAGCGACGCCTGTCGTGGGGATGAGCAAACTTATCACAGTCTAAAAATAACAAAATAAGACCAAACAAAATTAAATAATTGATTCTCAGGCATTTTTTTAAAAAACGAATGAGGGAGGGCAGTGTCTATTTTTAACTGATGGAATGGTCGCCGATGCCTAAAATCCAATTGTGAGAGTCTAAAATTAAATACTAGAGCTTCCATGTTGATTTCGCTGATAGTTTTTTTGTGATCACACAGCACAAAATCAGTATAGAACAACTAAAATGGAGATAAAAAATAATAAGGAGTTTTTTGACTGATTGAGTGCTAGAAGCCAGAATCAGGCCTTTCAAAAAAACGAGGGTACCAGTGCAAAAGTAACATTTTCCTTACCCATCTTTCGTATTCAGTTGAACGTAAATAATAGTGTGTTTATACAAATTTGTTCTATTACAAATTATTGGAGAGGGTGCCTGTTGACACTCTCCAATAATTTGTAATAGAACAATTTTTTATGAACAAATTCATTCCACCAAAAATAATCTAGTCCTCAACCAGTTAAATAAATATTTATTTTGTATACGTATGAGAATCGTGTCGCATTTCGCGAAGAGAATGACAACACTGTATCAATGTATAGAGAGTAAGCAATTTGTTTTGAGCGTTACGGTAAATAATTCACCGAGAGACGGGACGTGAGTAAATCACGCGGGCGTAGCCCGCGTGATTTACGAAACAGTCCCGTCTCGAGGTGAATTATTTACCGTAACGCTCAAAACAAATTGCTTACTCTGTTTATTACATGACATTTGGAATAACGAGGTCTTTTTCTATAATAATTCAACCCAAACTATTGTCAGATTATAATCCAATTTAGTGTAAACACGGAAACATTTCTAAAATTAGCAGGAAGGAAATACGAAATAGTCCTGTCTCGAGGCGAATTATATACCGTAACTTGCCGTAAGAATGGGTCACTCTCTTTAGTAAATGACATTTTAGACCAAAATGTCTTTCATTAAAAATAATTCAACACAAAATATTCGCAAATGCAACTCGGAAATATTTCTGAAGTTAGCGCGTATGAATACATCACTTTCTGTGTCAAATCTTCGATTGGAAATGGCCCAGTTTTATTTTTGTGACTTTCGTTCGGTATTTTACTATTTTATGTGGCGTTCCAGTCGCATTTGGGGAATGACATTCAGCCATAAGATAAAACATTTCTATTTGGATTTTGTCAACTGTGCTAACGAACCTCTTCATAGAGGAAAGAAAGGATTTTTTAAAATATTCAGAAGGAAAATTCATTTTAATTAACTGATGTGGAACTGGAAAACAAAACCTCAACATCGGTGGGGGCCTGGCTTATATACGTCAGTCGTTCCAAAGTTACTATTGAAGTGACATAATTCACTCGTGACATTACCACTTTTTAATCAACATTAAAGTCAATGCAAAACGAACTGAGGAATGTAATAAATACGACATAATGCATCGCAAATCGTGATGTGATACCGCTAAAATCACATGGTAGTTTTGTTCATTTTGAATTTTGCCACCGAAATAAAAATGACACATGCGGACTGAAAAAACGAATGCACCGGTACCTGAGAACCAAAAGATTAATTTTCTTTAGCTTAATGTAAAAACATTAAACGTTTACTAAAAGAAACGGTCGTATAAGGCAGTCCTGGTAATTCACTCTCAGCAATCAACAGTGCCGAGGAAAATGCCGAGGAAACGAAAAATATCCACAACAAAAATACTGCCGAGGATGGCTTCTTCAGAAAGCCTTGTGGTGGCAGAAATTAACAACTTCCAGGTTACACGAGGCATCAAACTCTTTGGGTTGCACTACGCTGTATTGCTAATCTTACAATTTACAGTACAAGATGCAGCATAACCACTAGCAACTGTGTATTCTGCTTCTTCTATGTTGATAACACCAGAGTCTGACATCAGTTTCTGGAAAGCTCTTACTGAGCTTTCCAGAAACTGATATCAGATTCTGGTGTTATCAACGTAGAAGTAGTGAGGTACTTAGTTTGTGGTTATGCTGCATCTTATTTTCACTCATACTCTACATATTGAGCAGGTCGTCTGCTTACTTCCAAGATTTTTTCTCCGCATTCACATGGTTCATTATATTGGCATGATCTAATTGAGTGAAAGATTCTGCACGTTGATCGTGATTATATACACATGTATCTCAAACTACTTTCACATGTTAAAGTTACTTGAAAGTTTTCACGTCACCGCATACTACATATACATGGCGATTGAGATTCTACCCAGCCCCCTGATGATTTTTACACAATCGTACAGACTCAACAGCAATTGCCGTAGAAGCACTAGTTTTCCACAGCAGTTTATTTGCTGAGGAAACAAGAATGAATTACCAGGACTGACAAAGCCATAGCTATCAGTGGCCAAGAAAGCAGGAGCTAAGGCATGTATTTCCTCCCCTAAATATTCCAAACCCCCTTGTGCGCCAGTTACTGCACCCTGAGTAGTTTTTAAGACGAAAGTACCAAGATAGTTGAAGTATAACTAACAATCATATAGATTTTGACCTGAAAACCACGAGAAACATAGTGTGTTCCGATTCCGTATCATATAGATACGGCAGCGTTCTGACGCCAGTTGATGTATTTTTTTTACCTGTGCTAAGTTGTTATAACAAGTTAACTAACTTGTTATAACAACTTAGTAACTTGTTATAACAACTTAGCTAACTTGTTATAACAACTTAGTAACTTGTTATAACAACATAGCTTAACTTGTTATAACAACTTAGCTTAACTTGTTATAACAACTTAGCTAACTTGTTATAACAACTTAGCTATCTTGTTATAACAACTTAGTAACTTGTTATAACAACTTAGCTAACTTGTTATAACAACTTAGCTAAGTTGTTATAACAACATAGCTAACTTGTTATAACAACTTAGCTTAACTTGTTATAACAACTTAGCTAACTTGTTATAACAACTTAGCTAACTTGTTATAACAACTTAGTAACTTGTTATAACAACTTAGCTAACTTGTTATAACAACTTAGCTATCTTGTTATAACAACTTAGCTATCTTGTTATAACAACTTAGCTATCTTTTTAATCATTGCCCCCTAGGTCAGTTTGTCCCTTCCTTGGGGCTGATAGTAATTGGTCAAAATGCGTTTAACCCTTTACCTAACGTAACAGCCATAAACGGCCAACACTGTACACAAAAATCGCTATTCAGTCTTTTTATATTTACATTTTATGCTTCCAAAACAATGGTTATGACCCCTCATTCGAACGAGCCCGTTGCGCTCATTCCAATGAGGGATCATACCCTGTGTTTTGGATGGAAAAAATGAAAATTTTTAGTTACACGAGAATTTTTTTCACGAATATCGTCTGCTACTAGCGTTAGGTTATGGGTTAATGTGTCCCACGGACGGAGCTACATTAGAAGCACTCTATCCAACAAAATGACAAAAACTTTTTATAAAAAACTAACTTAAATAAGGCTCACAAATTCTGAAATATCTTCGAGCTTTTTCAATAACGCCCTTTAAATATGGATATCGGGGGTTCTGGGTGACACAACGCAATTTGCCCCGACCAGGCATCAAACTCACAACGTTTTGATTGCAAGTTCATTGTGCTTGGGTACGCCTTCTTATTTATTTATTTATTTATTTATTTATTTATTTATTTATTTATTGGTGTTTAAGATCATATATTTCGGCACAAAAAGGCTACTTCATTGGGGAACTTAACGCTTGAAAATAGTCCTGTGATGGCTGACCAAACAATATGCGTAGTGAATGTGAAAAACAAACAAAGCCTAATTTCTCATGCACATAGTGGTCAGCCTGCATTCCAAGGGTGGGCCAGGCTACGTGATCACTCAGTCACGGGAAAGCCAACCGTTTTGCGTCGTCAAAATTATGCAGTGAGTGTGAAATACCAAACATTTCTTTTTTGTTTTCTGTTGCTGGTCTTCTCTAAGCAGGACCTACCCACTTGATCCTGAAAACGCAGCTCATTGTGAAGGCATACTGTATCACCTCTTGTATAACGTAAAAATGGAAGAATCGTGAAAAAATATTTTGTCTTAGACAGTAGCGGGTTTAGACGGAGCGCATCCGGTGCGCGCCCCCTCTATTTTTCCCCGAGACATGTCGGAGCGCACTCCTAATGGGTCGAAAACAACACACACCTTTACACAAGCAGTTTTTTTTAACGTTTTGAGAAATAGCCCTTACTATATCTTACTGAAACAATGTAAATATGGGCATACTTGGAACCGGCTTATTCAGCCGGTTCCAACGATATCCACATTTACATTGTCCTACTAAAAAATTTTTATAAAATATATATTTCTGGACATTTTTGGCTGCTGTCCTGGGTACTGGATTAAAAGTCACTTCAGAGTCCAGTATTTATTTATCTTTTCCCAGGAGAGCCCCCCCCCCCCCCCTCCCTCTGCCTTTAGAGATGGGAGAATCGATCTCGAGATTATCACGCACCCTGTTGTTTCATGGCTCAGTTTCAGACTAAGACACGCCCCTTTTCAGAAATCCTGGATCCGCCCCTGTTAGAGGGGGCAACGACGGCCTACTCACGTGTAGCAAACTGTGCGACTTGACCTTTAATTATTTTGCCAACAAGGCCTTTTTAGAAAAAACTAATCAAACTTTTATTTAAAGATGGGTACACCTTATTAAAACATTACCAATATAAATTCACAGTACTTAAATAGTACTGTGAATTTAGTTACTTATTCCCGTTTCCTTATTCGACATTCAAAATTCGAAAAAATTACCGGGTATTTTTGTGTTGATGGGTGGCCCCGAGGAATAAAGAAGATTGACACCTCAACCGCCCCAATCGGACCACATTTAGGGGCCCTACTAAGGCCCCCAAAAAGGGCCAGTTACAAAATATCATCAAAGCAGGTTAAAATCACGGGATATTTTGGTGTTGATGGGTGGCCCCCGAGGAATAAAGAAGATTGAAACCTCAACCGCACCAAGCGGACCACATTTAGGGCCCTACTAAGGTCCCCAAAAGGGCCAGTTACAAAATATCACCAAAGCAAGTTAAAATCACGGGATATTTTGGTGTTGATGGGTGGCCCCCGAGGAATAAAGAAGATTGACACCTCAACCGCCCCAATCGGACCACATTTAGGGGCCCTACTAAGGCCCCCCAAAAGGCCAGTTACAAAATATCACCAAAGCAGGTTAAAATCACGGGATATTTTGGTGTTGAAGGGTGGCCCCCGAGGAATAAAGAAGATTGACACCTCAACCGCTCCAATCGGACCATATTTAGGGGCCCTACTAAGGCCCCCAAAAGGGCCAGTTACAAAATATCACCAAAGCAGGTTAAAAGCACGGGATATTTTGATGTTGATGGGTGGCCCCCGAGGAATAAAGAAGATTGACACCTCAACCGCCCCAATCGGACCACATTTAGGGCCCTACTAAGGCCTCAAAAGGGCCAGTTACAAAATATCACCAAAGCAAGTTAAAATAACGGGATATTTTGTTGTTGGTGGGTGGCCCCCGAGGAATAAAGAAGATTGACACCTCAACCACCCCAATCGGACCATATTTAGGGGACCTACTAAGGCCTCAAAAGTGCCAGTTACAAAATATCACCAAAGCAGGTTAAAATCACGGGGTATTTTGGTGTTGATGGGTGGCCTCCGAGGAATAGAGAAGATTGACACCTCAACCGCCCCAATCGGACAACATTTAGGGGCTCTACTAAGGCCCCAAAAAGGGCCAGTTACAAAATATCACCAAAGCAAGTTAAAATCACGGAATATTTTGGTGTTGATGGGTGGCCCCCGGGGAATAAAGAAGATTGACACCTCAACCACCCCAATCGGACCACATTTAGGGGCTCTGGTAAGGCCCCCAAAAGGGCCAGTTACAAAATATCACCAAAGTAGGTTAAAATCACGGGATATTTTGGTGTTGATGGGTGGCCCCCGAGGAATAAAGAAGATTGACACCTCAACCGTCCCAATCGGACCACATTTAGGGCTCTCCTTAGGCCCCCAAAGGGGCCAGTTACAAAATATTACCTAAGGTGACAAACATCGCCAGATATTTTGATGTTGGTGTGCGACACGAGAAGAATAGAGAAGATTCCATGGAACGTCATCCCAAAATATGAGAATATGAGGAATGACGAATTATGGCTCACTAAGAATTTTCTCGTGGCCCTTATGACCCTGAGGATATGTGGAATGGCAAGTTGTCCCTCATTGCAGTCGGCTTTTCATATAATGAAAAGGGCATCCTGAAGGCCAGCCAAGTAACAGAAAGAGATTCCACAAGTGTATCTCTATGTAACATGGTCCGTAAATATCCCAAACCGGGGCCCAACTTCCACTTCACAATTTACTCACCTTATCCTTACTTCCTTTCCTTCCTATCTCTAAGTCTTAGCATGCCCAAGGCCCTGCCTGATGTTTGCTGCCTTCTCCAAGCATAGCAATACCATCCATTTCCCTCCCACTTTCCTATTCTTTCTAAAATCTGGCATACCAACGTGCCTGTTGGTATCTGCTTGCTACGTCTTGCATGCCAGCACTACCCTTTCCCCCAACTTCCCTATTCTTCCTAAGCCCTGACATGCCCGAGGGCCTACCTGATGTCTGATTGCTACGCCATTCATGCTAACACTACCCATTCCCTCCCACTTCCCCTTTCTGTTGTCTACTTACTATGCACTCTACCACCACCCATTCCCTTCTACTTGCTTATTCTTCATGTAGCCATAACTGGCCCAAGGACCTGACTGATGCACGTCTGCTATGCCTTGCGTACTAACTCCTGCAGTTGAATACCTGGGTCAGAGAGTAGTCAGAACATGCCACAAAAGTTAATTATAGTAACAAAACATCGATCTTACTCCAAGTATGGGGCTCTTTTGTTCTACCGGAGTACATACCTCATCAATCGAAAATACCCCTTATGGGTCATATAACACTTCGCGCGACTCTGTTTCGGTAACATGAAGTCGATGTCGGTGATTTGGGGTAACTGTCGAGCTTATTTTGGTAATTCGCAAGACTCCCGTTGAATCGAACACACCCTTAGAACAGACCCCGTCTTTTTAGAGGCCATTGGGGCAAATGGCAACAACAAGCTAACATAGAAACCAAGATGGTAGTCTCCAATGTGCATGCTCACTAAAACCACGTATCACTATCGGGATGAGGTCACAACATGCCCGCTCCCCTCCGCTTCTATGACAACCCACGTGACACCCACAATACCCCGCGGTATGCTGTCACTTCTGCGGTATGTTACCCCCCTCCCCCCCCCCCCCCAGATGGGGCTCATTTGGCACATTTCATACTACTCAGAATAAATATAACGTGCGGCGAAATGATAACACGCGCACACGAAATAATAATCCGTGCACACGAAATAATAATCCCTGTGCCCGGATTATTATTTTGTATGTACCGATTATCAATTCGCCTTCGCGGATTATTAACTCGTGTGCTCGGATTATTATTTTGTGCGCACGGATTAAAACATAAGGTATCAGGACCCCCACCCCCGATGTCCCAAAAGACGGACCTGCTATATATACTTACATGCATGGGAATCCTGTTCAGTGGCGGAACCAGAATCCTTTATAGGGGGAGAATTCCAATGGAGGGGGGGGGGGGGCGATATGACGCGTGTATATTTCAAAGACCGCAGACAGGAAGGGAAGGGTGTAGTCAGGTGAATCAACCTCTCCCATTTGTGTGACCTGGCGGTGGTATATGCGGGGGGGGGGGGATGGGTGGTGGAGACTGCAAATAGGGGACATGCTCCGTATGGAGGGGTATCCTGAGAGGAGAAGCCGACATGCCGTCCCCGGGAGTGGAGGGCAGGGAGTCGCCCCCCAGACAAAACAAAATCACTGTGCATTTGAATCAAGTTTTCTGGTGGCTTTTAGGGTAGATCGCCATTTTATTGGATGACCCACATTTTAGAGACAAGGTTTATAAACGTACATGTCTCATAAGTATCTGCATCCGAACTTGCAAAATTCCAGTGGATTTATGTTGATCAGCTGATTTTGTATGTAGAGAGAGAGAGAGAGAGAGAGAGAGAGAGAGAGAGAGAGAGAGAGAGAGAGAGAGAGAGAGAGAGAGAGAGAGACTGTCATCGGGGGCAAATGCCCCTTCATGACCTCCTGCGGCGCCGCCACCGGATTCGGGACCTCTCCCCGAATTATAAATTTTTGGAGCTCTATAAGCGACTCTGAAGCCTCCTTAGAGGTGGTAAGGCCATTGGTGGGGACCGGTTATCCTTCCTTGGTAAATTTTTCAGTTTTAACTGTGAAGCTTTGAGAGCGATTCTGGAGCCTAATGGAGGATGGCGAGGTCATCGGTAACTTGACGGTAAGAGCCTGAGTCTCTCTGAAATAGTCTCAAATTTCGAAGCTATATCAATAGTTTTGAATTCTCCAAATGGAAGGTGGGGGGGGGGGGGGGGGATCGAAATCATATGTGGCAGTTTGTATTTATTATGAAGAGGAGGGGGGGGGGGGGGGGGTGCAATGTAAATATATTTGGGGGCGAGCTGTGTGCATTTTCGCATGCCCCCGCCACTGATCCCAACCTTCCCAGGGCCTACCAAAAATATATATAATACCGCAAAGATTAGACATGTAGCGGACAAGCACAGGCATATGTTGCCATCCCAGTCAACCTTAGGTGACGTGCTATCCCAAATTCCCCCAGCATTGTGAAGTACTTTTCGATGGCTGCTTTATAGGCCCTTTTAGACATCTGAATTGTATATCTTCGCTGACATTATGTTTGCGCCCCCCCACGTCTCAACAAGAGATCCCCCCCCTCTCCCGCCACGCTTACATACACCTACTTACTGCCACAGGCCCAGAGTGCAGCGATGTGAGGCCTTACGCAGACTTCACTTCGTCCTAACTCGCCTATCGCACGTTAAAAAACGGGAAGCATGCCTAACAAGGACGGACCTCGGATCGTTAGGTTACCCCTCCTGACCTTCCTTTTTTGAAGATATGAGGAGGCGGTAGCGACCCAGGGCGGAAGGGTCCTAGATAACTTAGGTTCAAACAAGAACAAGTAGACCTAAGAATTGCTATTTCAGCGTTAAGATGGTGGGATGCCAGTATACCAAGGTCACAGGATGGATGCCATTTTGACTTAATAACCTATACCATAGTTTTTATATCTTTCATTTCATGCGCACGGATTATTATTCATGTGCATGGATCAAAGGAGTGGTGCTCGTTTCTTTCGAGCAAGATCTGGTGAACCCCGCGGTGGACCCCGGAAATGACGTCATAGTCACGTGACTGGGTGCCGCCAGTTTGTGTTGTCATGGTAACGCGCTTGGCCGGCCATGTTGTGATGTCATCCCCATGGTGAAACGTTGTATCACTGCGCATGCGCAGCCCGTGTTGTTATGGTAATACGCGTTTCAGTCGTCCATTTTGTATACAGGGCGCCGCCATCTTGGTTTGTATAGTAGCACGCGGCTGCTAGGTAACCCAAAGGTATCTAATAAGACGGGGGTATGTTTGGAGGGTATGTTCGATGCGATGGAAGTACAACGAGTTACTCAGATGATCCCGTGAACGACTTATTTTCACCGGAAATCACCAAAATGGACCAGAATTATTTTAGAATATTGACCCTAATAGCACCACGTAGTGTTATAAGATCCATAAAAGGTGTGTTCCTTATCTAGCTCGAATTCCATAAGAATCCTCGTTCAGTAGTACATATTTTATACCTTATCTGTTCTACCTGACTTCTATCTACTCTAGTCTACTGATTATCCCTGACTGTCCCTGTCGATTCTTATGCTTGTTCTACCCATGATATGATGGCATTGTCCATGTATTCATGGCTCTCTCTTACCTTAGTAGATTATTTGGCTTGTTCTACCCGTGATATGACTATTATCTACACTATTTGTTGGGCTTACCAGTAGACCCAGACATAGCTACAGGTGACACTTTCCCGACGGGCCATCGGTGCCCCGTTTTCTTCTTATGAGGTCTTGGGGGCTATGAGGTCCATAAGGAAATGTCATTACTCTCATCCTCATCTCGGTCTTTTGTCACCACGGTCCACAGAATCCCAATTTTGGAATCCCTTTCTAGTATCTGGATGGCCTTCAGAATCCCCTTTTCACCGTATGAGGACTATGAGGGCCATAAGGAAATGACATTACTCTCATCCTCATATCCACATTTGTCCCCACAGTCCACAGAATCCCAATTTTTGAATCCCTTTCTAGTATCTGGATGGCCTTCAAAATCCCCTTTTCACCGAATGAGGCCATAAGGGCTATGAGGGCCACAAGGAAATGCCATTGCTCTCATCCTCGTCTCGGTATTTGGTCGCCACGGTCCACAGAATTCCAATTTTGGAATCCCTTTCTTGTATCTGGATGGCTTTCAGAATCAGAATTCCCTTTCATCGTATGAGGTCATGAGGGTTATGCGTGCAATAAGGAAATGCCATTACTCTTATCCTCATCGCGGTATTTGGGTACCCTTTTTCATCGTAGGGGGCCATGAGGGCTATGAAGACCTCATAGCCATCATGGTCCTATGGCCTCATCTCGGTATTTGGGGACCCCCACCCCATGGGCAAACCATTACTGGTACCCCATTATGGAATAGGACTAGCCTTTGGCGTCCTCATAGTCCTCATGGCCTCACACGAAGAAAACGGGGCGCAGATGGCCCGTCGGGAAAGTATCAACTGCAGCTATGTCAAGGTCTACTGGTAAGCCAGATAATGGTAGACTAGTGCAGATAATAGTCATAGCACGGGTAGAACAAGCCAAATAATCTACTAAGGTAAGGGAGAGCCACGAATGCACGGACAATGCCATATCATATCATGGGTAGAAAAGGCACTCAGGGATAATTAGTATACTAGAGTAGATAGACGTCAAGTAGAACAGATATGTTATAAAATATGTAGTTGTAAACGAGGATACTGATGGAATTCGAGCTAGATAAGGAGCACATCTCTTATAGATCTTATACCACTACGTTGTACTCCCATTGAATCGAACGTACCCTCCAAACATACCCTCATCTTATTAGATGCCTCTGGGTCATCTAGCGACCACGTGCTACCATAGAAACAAGATGGCGGTTCCCTATATACAAAATGGACGACGGAAACGCGTATTACCATAACAACACGCGCTGCACATGTGCAGTGACACCACGCGTCACCATGAGAATGAAATCACAACATAGCCGCTCACGCGGGTAACCAAAACGTCACTTCCGGGGTACACCGCGCGGTCCACCAGATCTTGTTCGAAAGGTACGTGACATACTACTGATCAATAATCCACTTGCACAGCTTATTAATTTGTGTGCACGGAATATTATTTCGTGTGTACAGATCACAATTCACGTGAATGATTTTATTAATTCGTTCGCATTGATTATTATTTTGTTGGCATGGATTATCATTTCGTGTGCGTGGATTATTAATTTACGCACATGGATTATTAATTCAAACGCACGGATTATTAATTCAAACGCACGGATTATTAATTCGTTTGCCTTGATCATTACTTCATGCACGGATTATTAATCTGTGCGCATGAATTATTAGTTTGCGTGCTTGGATTATTCATTTGTTCGCTCTGATTAATATTTCGTGTGCACAGATTATTAATTCGTGCGTATGGATTTTAAAAACATATGTCACCTCATCGGCTCCATACATATGCTCTCTGGACCATTGTCAATTATTTTTATTTTTAATTTTATAGATTCATTATACTCGAGATTTCTTGGGTAAGACAATTTATTCCAAATGCCCATGTACAGACATGGTGGTTTTGTGTGCTAAAGTGTACAGGTCTGTTTTTGCACCTGCATTCAACCGTAGCTAACCCTGTTTCTGTCGGGTTAGTAGGCTGGAGTGCTTGGTATTGGTTCGCCGCTGCTCGGTGGTTCTCTCTAGCTTCTGTGGCGCATAATCCACCGTAATACTACCCGATATGACATGGCTTGGTCCATTAAAGTGTCATAAAAGCCCAGTAAAACATGAAAACAATGAATGATAAACCAACAATCAAAGAGTTTGCATATTAAGTTTATAAGCACATAAACAAAGAACAAATATTGGATAAATGAGTTCTGTAAAAATTATGTGCAAATGGAAGCAGAGAATCCAAAGTAAAACAATTTGAAGCAGAAGAATACATTAAAATACAGTGCATGTATGATCAATTATCTAAGAGCAATTACAGCTCTTGGATAACCGTGTGTATTTGTGCTTCCAAAGCTGAATGAAATAGTTCAAAATATTAGGCATAGCGACCAGTGTTCATGCAACATTCACGTGTAAATGCCATTGCCCCTCTATCGATGTGCAACCCATCATCTAATTCGCTCAAGTGGCCGAAACAAATAGCTGCGACCGGGTAATTCAGTAAAAACATGCAGGTAATAAGAGCACACGCTTTTGTTTTCAGTTTGGCGTACGAATCACATCCAGGTGCAACTGAAGAATAAATTTTATCCCAACTCGGATATATTTTTTGCCGGTAAAAAGTCCGGTATCCGGTAATGTTTCCGGTGAGTGTATAAAACTACGTTTTAAAGTACTAAAAGTAGCCCCGAACGTGTGAAAAGTGGCAATTTAATAAAACTTACGCACTGAAATGTGTATAAATGAAGGTGAAGCAATGTTTATTTTATTGAAGGCTGTCTTCAAGCGAAATTTACGGCAGCGTAGAGCCGCCACACCGTAGTATATTTCCATGGATTCCTAATCTGTTTTTAAAGATTATCTGTTTAAATAGATTACTAATCTGTTTTTATAGATTACTAATCTGTTTAAACAGAGTACTAATCCATTTTTACAGATTAACTAATCTGTTTTTACAAATTACTAATCTGTTTAAACAGATTACTAATCTTTTTTTACAGATTAACTAATCTGTATTTACAGATTAGTAATCTGTTTAAACAGATTACCAATCTGTTTTACAGATTAACTAAGTAATCTGTAAATACAGATTAGTTAATCTGTTTAAACAGGTTACTAATCTGTAAACACAGATTAGTTAATCTGTTTAAACATATTACTAATCTGTAAATACAGATTAGTTCATCTGTTTTTTACAGATTAGTAATCTGTTTAAACAGATTAGTAATCTGTAAATACAGATTAGTATTCTGTTTAAATAGATTAGTAATCTGTAAATACAGATTATTTAATCTGTTTAAACAGATTATTTAATCTGTTTAAACAGATTACTAATCTATAAATACAGATTAGTTAATCTGTAAAAACAGATTAGTAATCTGTAAAACCAGATTAGGAATCCCTGGAAACATACTACGGTGTGGCAATCAACACACTATTTATGTCACAAAAACGATTTAGCCGAGGTGCACGGCGGGTGAATTTTGCCATACGTACTTGTCAAATAGAGGTGTAGCTAATTCGTGTGCGTGAAATATGGATCTGTTTGTTAACAATGAAGGGATTTAGCAGAACGTTTTGAGGAAAGAAAACATTTATAATTTGAAGAAATAAAAATAAAGTTGTGTAAAAGCCCTTTTTAAAAAAGGGGGTTCATAATTTATTTTCAGTTACCGTTTCATCAAACACATGCCGAGGTGATAATAAATATTAAAACCAACATTCGATTTATTAATCATTATATAGTATTAAGGCGCTAGAATGGGAAAATCATCGGCAATATTATTGGAAAAGAGTACTATTTATATTAGTGGATACCAGTACTAGTACCAGATTTCTGCATGCCCTACCCCTTGATACCCACCCAAAGCCTCAGAACCATTAAGACTGGGGCCCTGCGCGCCCACTTCATCAATCTCTATGTGTGGGCTCCCTGTGGTGGACCGGGCCTGCCCCCCCCTCCCCCCCCCAAAAAAAAAAAAATTCAAACTGTTATTTAAAGTTTTTAACCCTTATCTCCGCTCCGGAGGCACCAGAATGGATCCCAGAGCTTCTGAATTTAAAACAAAAAATCCGGGAAAGGGTCTCCTGACTCACAGCCGTGGGAAGAAAGCTCTACTAGTTGTTAATTCCAGTCGCCCACTTAACATATTGTATATGACACACAATAATGTGTATAATGGACGATTGGAATGAATAACTAATGAATTGTTTAGGATTTAAAACTTCGACCCCTTCCCCTTCCCCTCAAAAAGGTGCCATCCAGGTACTCCTCAAATTTTGGTTTCTCTTTATCCTGTATGCCACACAAAAACCAGAATCATTTACCACAATTTCGGTTACAATCAGGCTTGTCAAAGTTCCGCCGGTACTTGGTTTATCGGAACCCAGACGGTACTGGGCCAGACCGCAGTACCGGTACCGGTGTCGGTACCTTTAACAACACATAAAAAGGTCATTAAATGACAATGAAACAATGTATGCTATGGAATATATTCCTAACAAATAAATCGGTTATGTGAACCGAGTTCTTAAGATTCGAATATTCGTGGGACATCGCGTCACTTCGAGTATAAACTTATGGGTGGACGAAACTTCGAACTTTAAACCTGCTCTCTGCGTCGACTCGGCACCTTCAGTGACGATCTTAGGTAGATGCCTTCGACGTTCTAAATAACAGATTTTATAATTAGACACACGCGCATTGGAGACTTGAAAAAGACAGCTATCCAGTACTTAGAGAACACTGAACGTGGTCTCTCGATGTGCTACAAAACATGGGGTCCAGGAGGGACCATGTTTGAGTGTTGCTCTGAAATTTTATATACAGTCCGAGGTGTGACTGACTCGAGTACCGAGTACCGCCGGTACTTGGCTTCAGAACCGGTACCGCAAAAACGGTCCCGTTTCTGTGGTACCGGTGTCGTTACTGGTACCGGTTGACAAGCCTGGTTACAATTCTTGTGATTTTTTACGCTCTCTTTTCCCGGAATTGATAACCCCGGCCCGTCCTGGCGCGCGATGTCTTTACATCGTAACACCCGCACTTGCCCACTAAACCCTTCCATTGAACGGCTCGCTATTAAGTCCCTCACCTGCCTACTCAATCCTGTTGGGTTATTGGAATTCCAAATAGTGAATGTCCTGTTCAGAAATGGCCCACCTCTATTTATCAGCTCAGAGACAGCTCATTTCGGACTGAGTCCCTGAAATTATGTGCGTGTTAGATAATAGAAAAGAAATAAAATAAGTCGGATTGCTATTGAGCAAAACAAACGCAACCGTCACTTTTTATTATTTGGATGTATTTCGGCATGCGTTTGAAGAAAGGACAAAACTCTTTTCTCGGTAATATATCCGGTAATTTCCCCATTCTGAGGTCTAGATATATAATCCATTTTCCTATTTTCGAAATTGGGGATGTGGAAGAGGGCACGATCGATATGCCGCTGACAGATTTCGAACATGGGATTGGCGTCTTCGGTCCTACTGTTGTTAGTCTAGAGACCCTTCCCCGGATATTTTTTTTCAAATTCTGAAGCTCCTCGGGTATCGATTCATGTGCCTGAGGGAAGGTGAGGGTTAAAATAAAAGCAATAAGTGACAGTTTGGATTTTTGATTTAGGGGCCGTTAGCCCCCCCCCCCCCCCCCCCAAGCCTCCACTGGGAGCTCAGGAATAGGGATTGATGGCGTGAGCTCACAAGGTCCCATTTTTAATGGCTCCTACAGCTTTGGGTGAGAATCATGGCGTAGAGCATACATGAATCTAGAACTGGTACTAGTATCCAATGGCATGGATAGAACTCTTTTCCGGAAATACTGTGGGTAATTTGATAATATTTTGACGTCTAGCTACTATATTTCAACATTACTTTGAGTGTTGCTTTCAATATTTATAATCACCTCGGCGTGTGTATGGCGAAACGCTAACTGAAAATAAATTAAAAAAATAGCTTTACACAGCTTTACTCCTTTAAATTACAAATGGTTTCTTTCCAAACAAATTCTGTTAAATCCCTTCATAGTGAACAAACATATCCATATGTTACATACACTGATTAGTCACATCTCTGTTTAGCAAGTATGATAAAATTCACCTCATCACACCAAAATATCCCGTGATTTTAACCTGCTTTGGTGATATTTTGTAACTGGCCCTTTTTGGGGCCTTAGAAGGACCCCTAAATGTGGTCCGATTGGGGCGGTTGAGGTGTCAGTCTTCTTTATTCCTCGGGGGCCACCCATCAACACCAAAATATCCCGTGATTTTAACTTGCTTTGGTGATATTTTGTAACTGGCCCTTTTTGGGGCCTTAGTAGGGCCCCTAAATGTGGTCCGATTGGGGCGGTTGAAGTGTCAATCTTCTTTATTTCTCGGGGGCCACCTATCAACATCACAATATCACGTGATTTTAACCTGCTTTGGTGATATTTTGTAACAGACCCTTTTTGGGGCCTTAGTAGGGCCCCTAAATGTGGTCCCATTGGGGTGGTTGAGGTGTCAGTCTTCTTTATTCCTCGGGGGCCACCCATCAACACCAAAATATCCCGTGATTTTAACCTGCTTTGGTGATATTTCGTAACTGGCCCTTTTTGGGGCCTTAGTAGGGCCCCTAAATGTGATCCGATTGGGGCGGTTGAGGCCACCCATCAACACCAAAATATCCGGTAATTTATTTATTGGTGTTTAAGGTCACATATTTCTGCACAATGGCTAATCATGACCGTGACAGTTTTACGGGTGGAGGAAGCCAGAGTATTCGAAGAGAACCACCGAGCAACGGCGAGCAACTGTCAACTCCCCAACATACCAACTCCACACAAGCAGGGTTAGCATTGGTTGAAGACAGGAGCACCATCGACGTGCACTACGCCTTAGTACACGTCACCGTGCCCCCACGCGAGCAATGGGGGTGAAGTGTCTTGCCCAAGGACGGATTCGAACCGAGGACCTCTCGGCTTGCAGCCTGCACCTCTACCAACTGAGCCCCCCCCCCCCATTAACCCATTATCTAACGCTAGTAGCAGACGATACTCGTCAAAAAAATTCTCGTGTAACTAAAAATTTTCATTTTTTGCATCCAAAACACAGGGTGTTACCCCTCATTGGAATGAGCGCAACGCGCTCATTCGAATGAGGGGGTCATAACCTATGTTTTGGAAGCATAAAATGTAAATATAAAAAAAACGGAATAGCGATTTTTGTGTACGGTGCTGGACGTTTTTGGCCGTTACTTTAGGTAAAGGGTTAAACGCATTTTGACCAATTACTCTCAGCCCCAAGGAAGGGACAAACTGACCTAGTGGGCAATGATTAAAAAGATAGCTAAGTTGTTATAACAAGATAGCTAAGTTGTTATAACAAGTTAGCTAAGTTGTTATAACAAGTTACTAAGTTGTTATAACAAGTTAGCTAAGTTGTTATAACAAGTTACTAAGTTGTTATAACAAGATAGCTAAGTTGTTATAACAAGTTAGCTAAGTTGTTATAACAAGTTAAGCTAAGTTGTTATAACAAGTTAAGCTATGTTGTTATAACAAGTTAGCTAAGTTGTTATAACAAGTTACTAAGTTGTTATAACAAGTTAGTTAACTTGTTATAACAACTTAGCACAGGTAAAAAAAATACATCAACTGGCGTCAGAACGCTGCCGTATATAGACGACTCATTCTCATTCCGTATCATATAGACTGCTCGTTTCCGGTAGCGCTACGGGCTATCATAACAGACACATGGATACATTATATGTGCGTCGTTTCAGTGATCGATCGAACATTATGTCCCAAAAATGTTTAAAAATAATTTAACCCTTTACCTAACATAAAAAGCAGACGACACTTTTATTGAATAACTAATTTGTTTTCATTTTTTGTCTCAAAAACATGGGTTATGACCACTCATTGGAACGAGCTCGACGAGCTCGTTCCAACGAGAGGTCATAACCTATGTTTTTAGACAAAAAATGAAAGAATAATGGAAATTAACTGGCAATTTTTTGAGAATAGCATTGACCGGTTTTGGCCGTTACGTTGGGTAAAGGGTTAAAATTTAATCTGTTTATGTGACAGAATTGTTAGATAAATGAATTGTCATGATAATATGCATGTCCTGTGATTTGTATCAGATTCTCGGTGGTGTCCAAAAATGGGATCACAACTCGCCGGGAAAGTCGGCTCGTTGAGATCCCATTCTGGACACCACCTCGAATCTGATACAAATCACAGGACATGCACAGTATCATGATAATCTGTATATACCAACGTGACCACATAAATATCAAAGTTAGAGTGCATGCATAAGTTTTAGGGATTTCAGGTACGAATTTAAATCCCAAAATCCCCATCCTCATCCCGACCCCTTATGACAACACCGCTGCCACCAAAACGTTTGCCTTTCTTCGCCACGTAACACTGTTCGCAAACATAGCTTTTCAAACTTTATTTGTTTTCAATTTTTACCCCAAAACATAGCTTATAACCCTCATTAAACGACATCATCGAACTCGTTCCATTTAGTACTCAGCAGCTATGTTTGTGAGGCAAAAATGAAAATATTTAGTTATTCGAAACATTTCTTCACAACTATCATCTACTTGTCATGATTCACAGTGAGAGCAAACCACGCGTTGATAAAAGTTGAACAATAAAATCAAATTAATCAATAACGGCAAGACTTATTCATATATATATACCACTCAAAGTTTGCTAAGCACCAAGTATATCCAACTACCTGTTTTACGTTTTAGTTGAAATATTGTAATGAAAAGAAGTGTATATATTTTTTATTTAATTATATCTTTAATTATTTAAGTACAGCAATTAAGATTTTATTTTTGTTTGACATTATTTTTAAGCTTTTGAATACGATAACCATGGATATTGCTGGTAAAAGTGTATTGATGAGATCCTGGATGTCCACGTCAGATTGTATGCAGGTGCAGTGGGTGATAGATTCATTCTGCTGGACAATAAGGCCCGTCCTAGTGTTGTCCATGCTGTCGGGGAGTACCGACAGAGGGAGGGGGGTTGAGCTTATGGACTGGCCAGCAAGATCCCCTGACCTCAATCCAATCGAACATGTCTGGAATGAGTTGCAGCTTGCAATTTCAGCCCGTCCAGTCCAGCCGAGTAGTGTCCAGGAGCTTGGTGCCATGCTGGTCCAAGAATGGAACAACATCTCACAAAGGACCTCCAGGAACCTGATTGGGAGCATGGGAGGGCGTTGTCAAGCTGCAATTAACAGTAATAGGTCTCATACTCGATACTGAACCAATACCCGTTCGCTCGGTCAACTTTTTGGCCAATTTGAAAAATTTCCTCTTTTACCAATAATATCCATTTTCCATGGTTATCGTATTCAAAGGCTAAATAAAAAATAATATCAAATACAAATAAAATCTTAATTTCTGTACCTAAATCATTAAAGATATAATTAAATAAAAAATATATACACCTTGCATTACAATATTTCAACTAAAACGTAAAGCAGGTAGGTGGATTTTCTTGGTGCTTAGCAAACTTTCTGTAGTATATTATTATTATTATTATTATTATGTTATGAACCCCAGAAAACAAAGGCCAAATTTACACAGTTTGGCATTTGTTTTTTGGGGTTTATAACTCAAGAAATAGACAGAAACAAACGACTATCCTTATAATTAAACTGGAGGGGGGTGGTTTTTCATGGAACCAATTTGTACAGAAGGTTACACCATTTATTTATATGATTAAAAGAGAAGCTTTTTGCCACGCATCAACACAAACAAAACCGCGTGACACAATTTTCTCGTAAAACTGCATGATGCATTTCCTACTGTCACATTAGGTACCTCAGAATCAGGTATCACAAGAGTCAATAAATTTAAACACTCTCTACTTTGCGGAGTTAAAATAAAAACCAGGTCGCATCATGCTTCCTAGTGATAACTGAATAAAAAGGCATAGTTTTCTAAAATTCTGTTTGAAATAGCGATACATTTCACTAAAACATCTTCTTGTGCCATAGGAAATTTTATTGACCAATGAATTGCGTAAGTTAAAAGGTACGTCATAATCCACGCCCACAAAACTTTAATTTCCTTTTCCACTTGACGGGAGGGAGCTGTCATTCAAAGTAACACCGAGTTAAATTTAATTCTGATTTTGACCATTTCCTGAGAAACTGAAAACACAGTTTGTGAATGTGGAGTTCGATATAAACCTAGATTTGATGAAGTTGGTTGAACTTTGTTTCAGAAAGAGTTCATTCAGGCCATTTGGAAACTGGAAAGTGTTGTTCGCGTGAGTTTCGTTTGTTGATTATCAATTCATTATGACCGACCATTGTTTACGTTTGATTTGGGCAAAATGATGAACGCAAACGGTCACCTATTGCATATAAACAAATTGACCGTGGAATAAAAAGCATAAGTATTTCATTGTTTATTTAATTTTATTTTGAAAGTCTTTTTAATATGATGAGATAAATATTAATTACTTTTCATGTTGAAACAATATGAGCGTGCAGGGGTTCTTTACCATTCACGCTGTGCAACATAATTTTCAAGACAGATATTGGGGGCGTGGTTTAGAGAGGGCCTAAATGCGTTTTTTGGGGGTTCATTGTGTTATGAAAAAAAACAAACTTTTAGCCAAACATTTTGCCTGTAAATGCATGAACAGAAAAAAAGGTTTAGTTACATATATGTTACTGTCAATGTATAAAATAGGTCAATTTCTTAGCTGCATGAAATTTTTAGAATATTTGTAAAGTGCCTGATTTATTCGGTCAATCTGTAAATAGACTGGAATATTATGTTCTAATTCATCAAACTCAACCGAACATAAATAACTTACAACAAGAAAACACATAGGGTTCTGCGAATATTCGAGATTCGATTAGATATCGAGATCAGTCGATATCGATCCCGAATTAGTCTCATGATTCGATTTTTTCGAATCACTTATACTAACTTCAATTTGTTACATTTCCAACAGAAATTGGATACAATTGTCATCATACAATTCATTCAAGTAGGCTCAATTCCTATTTAACATTTAACTGAGTAACTGACGATGTTTAATTGTTAGGTAACTAGTGAATTTTGCCCAGAACATTATCGATAGTTTTAGTTTTTGAAGGCTTAACTTGTTACTATTCACGTTCTTAAGAACGTGGATAGTAACAAGTTAGCCTTCAAAAACTAAAACTATGGATAATATTCCTAGCTGTTTCAGCGACGGTGCTACAGAGAATATTTATTTATTGTGTTTAAAGTGTTCACCCAGTCCTGAAAGGGTCATCACAGTGTTCCGTAACTTCCATTTGGTGCAGTATGAAATAACTTGTCTTTTAAGATTCGATTCGATTCGATATCGATATCAGAGACATGATTCGATTCGAAAAACAATTTGTGATTCTCAGATCCCTAATCATGAGATTATTATTATCCCTGATGGGTGAGGGTGAGAGATGGGGATGTTTTTGAAGGCTAAAGGTGCTATATAAGTAATGAACTTTTGTTTATTTTGAAATTCTCACCTCTGGTATTCCGTAAATTCAAATCAAATATACACAAATGATACATGAAAATGAAGGTTGAGATGTTTAGAACACGAAACACATATGTAATCAACTCCTAGAGTCGACTGCAGGCACCACTGGTTCCTGAAAGTATGTTACCTTATTCGTACCAGAACTGATAATAAAATAATATTTTACGAGAACAACCTGTCGCCAAATGTGCTTTATATCCAAGAACAAATCGAGGCATTCAAAACACTTTCGAATGCAGCGATAGGACTGCATTGGGAAAAGGACAACATTGTCCTCATTTTTTATTGAAGATGGATTCCATGTTTGGTGGGCATGCGCAAATCACTCAATACCACGAATTTCCATCGAAAAACAAAATCGTAATTCTAAGAAATTTCAACAGGTGTCATGATACCCTGCATAGAATATGGCAACTGTGCAGTCTTTTTATAATTATAGTATGCTGTATTAAGGCGATCTATCTCATTATTTGATTTTAGACGGCGTTGTATATCCATGCTTTTTCCGTCCGATGACGTTGACCGGAAGTCGAAAGTAGAGAGGAATGTAAACAAAAGCGAAGGTTTTGGAACTAACCCCCATGCAGCTCCGTCGCTGTGTTTTGAAGATTTTTGATGCCCTAGCTTTGTTCTTGGACATTTGAAGCATATTTGGCCACAAGTTGTTCTTATATTATTTTATTATCAGTTCTGGTACGAATACGGTAGCAGACTTCCAGGAACCAGTGGTGACAGCTGTCGATTCTCTGAGTTGATTACATATATGTTTCGTGTTCTACACATCTCAACTTTCATTTTGATGTACCATTTGTGTATATTGAATTTGAATTTAACCCTTTACCTAACATGAAAAGCAGACGACACTTGCAAAAAAAATTCTTGAATAACTATTTTTTTTCATTTTTTGTCTCAAAAACATAGGTTATGACCCCTCGTTGGAACGAGCTCGACGAGCTCGTTCCAACGAGGGGTCATAACCTATGTTTTTGAGACAAAAACTGAAGATATTTTGAAAATTAATTGGCGATTTTTGAGAATAGCGCTGGCCGGTTTTGACCGTTACGTTGGGTAAAGGGTTAAGGAATATGAGAGGTGGACGTTTCAAAATAAACAAAATTCTATTACTTATATAGCACCTTAACTTGTTACTGTTCAAGTTCTCAAGTTTAGCCTTCAAAAACTAAAACTATGGATAATAGTCCTAGCTGTTTCCGCGGGGCACCGTTTCAGCGACGGTACTACACAGAATATTTATTTATTGGTGTTTAAGGTGTTCACTCAGTCTTGTAAGGATCACCACAGTGTACCGTAACTTCCGTTTGGTGAAATATGAAATAACTTACCTATTAAGATTCGATTCGATATCGATATCAGCGACACGATTCTATTAGAGATTCGATTCGAAAAAAATGTGTGATTCGCAGATCCCTAGAAAGACCACATACTTGTTATACTCAGGAATGTGCTCGTCATGACGAGTGTAGCAGATTCGAATTTATTCAGAACAAACACTGCACAACATGATCAAAACATTCCATCACAAAGCAAAAGATGTTGGTCTGATAAAATCGACATTCGTCGTAATATTACTAGACCCCCTTAATATACTGAGTCAAAAAAAGAAAGTATAATAGAAACAAATGTAAAAAATAGCATAAATAGTGAAAAATAATAGTTCTAATGTTGCATGTTTGTGGACAAGAAGTCGTGCAAAGAGTTTAATGACATGTTGTTGTCCATGAATTCATTCCTGTCACTCAAACTGATCTTGAGTTGAACATCTGTGACTTTATGGTCAATACTCAGCACTCTCCTGACCCCAGAAGCATTTCTCAAAGTTATACACCCAAACTGAAACCCATAACCCTGAGCCCAAGAGGCGAATAATTATGCGTTTTCTCCATCAATAGTACTGATATAGTTGGCATATGGGCTGGCAGGGAGAATGCCGTTCAAACCCAATCATTATTTCAAATATGACAGTGAAGTTTGGGAAGAATCTTGTATGAAACATTTCTGGGCGCACATGCCTGCATCTAACAGGTACCTACCTACCACATGCAGCATTTGGATGAACATTTTCCAAAGTTTTCGGTGTTTAGACTCAGATTAGAAAAAAAGGTGGTGATGCACCCCAAGCTGGGCAGAAATCACCGGGGAGGGAGGCATACAGGGACCAGGAGCCACCAGATTGCCGGTAAATCGGGGATCTAGTGTGCTACTCGGGTGTATCGGGAAATGGTCCCTTTGTGGGACAGAGAGTAGCGAAAAATGACAGGATTCAATCCTCGGGAGGAGGGTCCCTCTTACTTCTTAGAGCACTAGGAGGAGAGGAAACTGTTGTTGCGCCCCGGGTGGGGTTTGCTTGATATAGAGGGTGGAGGGAGGCACAAGTGACCAATTAATCTACGGTGGGATTGCTAATGGGGGAATATTTTGGGGGAATCCCTTTGTGGGACTGGGAGTAGCAAAGCAGAAAGTGGAGTGCTACTTGTTGTTTCAAATGTCCCGGGAACATCTTTTCAACACAACATCGCTCTCTGTTTAGCGAAAGGGGCACTTTCGCTTATTTGGGAGGGCAGCCAATTGGGTAGATGTGGTTTTGCGTATTCGCTGTTGGATCAAACGTATTTTGGGCGCCGTGACAGCGATAGATCAAACCGGGCGGTATGTTCTCGGGTTTGGGTTTCGACTCTCATTGTAGGGTGGTGCGCAGTTGTGCCGTTTTTAGAGGTATTGTTGGGAGTCCCACTGGAGGAGTATGAAATGTGTATTAATGGCTGGGAATTTTGGGAGGACAAATCAATGGTGTGATGCACTATTGGGGTTTGGGTGGGCAAAATGTTACTCTCATAAATTGGGTGTCTGCCTGCGTCAGCTTGTGAGTTACGAGGGAGTGGTCTGTGGGGCGTGGTCCTGGGGGAACTCTGCTCTCATAGATGGCTAAATTAGGGTTTTCCAGATTAGAATGGGTTTCAGCCGATGAGAACATGGAGAACCAATCAATCTTATGGAACGAGATGTCCAGTATTACTGTCGGTTCATGAGTTGACGTTGAGGACGGGGGTCACAAGTACAGTGTGTGTGTGGGGGGGGGGGGGGGGGGCTCTCATGTGACCGGGTGAGAGTTTGAGATCACAGAGGATCGTATTGTTAATTGGGGTGCCATTTTGTAGCTGGTTAAGGGTGGCAGTAACGGACGCTGAGGGGGCTTCATCTTACGCGGAGATACAGGGAATCGGGTTCAAGTTGTCCTTCTTAATATACGCGGGACTGGATACTTCACCATTGGAGTTGTCACTTTTGGGTATCCCCCCTGGTGGTGTATGAAAGGTTTATGGACTGTTGAGACAGGTCGGGTGACAGGTCAATCTTTTCCTTACTAATTGGGTTTTGTGTGGAAACATGCCCATCCCGTAACGGTTGGGATTCACAGGAGGGAGAGATTCTATTCGCCTCTTGGGATCTGGGTTATGAATTTCAATTTGGGTGTGTAACTGCGAGAAAGACCCCTGGGGGTCAGGAGACTGCTGGGTATTGAGCATAAAGTCACGTTTTTTCTAGCATCTGCAGCCTTGTACTTGGCAAGGTGTTTTCTAAAGCTGGCGTTGATAATACGTGAAGGCCTTAATCACTCATCCAGAAGCAATATTCGCAGAGGGTAACTAGTTTCGCCTAATCCTGGCTTTTCAAACCAACGAGAGGTAAGGGAATCCTCGGGTAGGTTTATAGCTGTCGCTGGTGTAGGATTATTATACTTCGGGTAGCACCGACGATTTGCTCGGTAAAAATGGACGCGGGAATGGGGTTAAAGTTATGCTGTATGACGGGTCCGTGGAATACCAGCGTGTCAGAGACAATGTGTCTCAGTCAGCAAAGTGGAAAGTAGGTGTAAAATCCACCAAGGGTGTAGATCATTCATATCACCTTTCAGCGTGGAGGGGGGGGGGGGGGGGGTGGGGAGCTATTTGGTATTTACGGGTGTGTGTCTTGTAAAGTAGAGAGTAATCTTTGTGAGTTATGGTAAAAGGCACTCCGTTCAGTGTGGAGTTGGGAGTAAATATTTAGTATTTATGGGTGTGTGTTTTAGGGTAAAAATCACTTCAATCAGTATGGAGCTGGAAGGAAAAGAAGTGAGAAATCGTTGAGTTTTAGATCAACATTTTAGATTTGGAGACAGACATAAACTTTTCATCTTGTAAAGTAGTGAGAATACGTTGTGTTTTAGGGTAAAATGCACTACACTAGGTACTATGGGCACCGGGTACTGGGTTGACACTTTGGATTTGGCGTGTGAACAAGACGCCAGCAAGTGCAAGCACGGATGACGGGATTCGGTTTATATTAGTGCTGGACTGAGATTTGGTGGGCTTTGATAACTAATATGCAATAAGGTGACTGGTTGATAAGTTATTCACTTATCTGAGTGACAAGAGTGGATTCGTGTAAAAGTCATGGGGGACACGAATATGTTGCAGTCGGAAAAAAGATGCGACAAGTAAATAAACAGTTTAAATTACAAAATTGAATTCATGTCAATGATCAAAGGGCGACACCGATTATATACGCTTATCTCGAGATATTATCTCGAGATCATGAGATATTATCTCGAGATCTCGAGATATTATCTCGAGATCCTGAAATAACATTTCATGACATGATCTTGATATAAAAAAATATTGACTATGGCCGAAATCAACCACTGTACTTAACTGGTAGAGTGCTAAGTTACTTTTGGTCATCAGAATTTGTTCACATGTCTTTGCCTTGTTAAAATTCATGGGAGAGTGCCAAAGGGCTCTCTCCCATAAATTGTAACAAGGAAAATTCACACAGACTAAATAATTTCACTTTTAAGATAATACGAAGCACGTTCCCAGTTTATGAAGCTTTTATGTTACAGTACCTGCTCTTTAGAATAAAGCCCAAATATGGGCTTTCAGCACTCTACCAGTTAACACTTTGACTTATTGACACCTTTACAGATACAATTAATTAAAGGGAAATGCTAAAAAGTATATTAGTAGTATAGCTCGTATGTTTGAGGGACAGGTTGCCGGACCTCGGTGCCGGACCTTGGAAGTGACGTCATGTCACTTGACGTAGTGGCGCCATGTTGTGTTGTCATGGTAACCCGCGTGAGCGGCCATGTTGTGACGTCATCTCCATAGTGATACGTGGTGTGAGTGCGCAGCGCGTGTTGTTAGGGTGATACGTGTTTCCATCGTCCATTTTGTATACTGGAGGCCGCCATCTTTGTTTCTATGGGAGCACGTGATTGCTATGTTACCCAATTGTTCTGCAATAAGACGGGGTATGTTCGGAGGGTGTGTTCGATTGAATCGGAGTAAATCTAATTACCACAAACAACCCGACAATCCATCCAAATCACCAAAATTCACCCGAAATCACCGAAATTGACTTTATTTCCCCATTTTATCGGTTTAGTACGTAGTGCTATAGTACCGAGAGGGTATCGGGGGTGTGTTCGTTTGAAGTGGAGTAATTTTCTGGTTCTGATTTTCCCAGAATCCTCATTTAATTACCCAAATAAACCCGTCAAGTTGTATTATTTAGAATTCTCTAAGAATCCTTTTTTTTGGATCCCATGACGTTTTTTCCCTATTAAGAGTAGCACGTAATACCGAGGGGGTGTGTTCGTTTGAAGTGGAGTAATGTTCCCATTCTTTTTGGATCCCATGACGTTTTATTTCCTTATTAAAAGTAGCACGTAGTGCTATAGGACAAATTTACCCAGAAATCCTCTGCTTCTACTTGGAACTATATTTTTATAAATTCCTACGCTCTATTTTTAGTAACATCCTTAACTGACCCCCTAACTAATTGTTAGGGTCTATATTTAGCAATTTCTTTAAATGACCCCCCCCCCCCCCCCCCAACTACATGATTTTAAATAATAAAATTAATGAGGATCAAGATGTTTTTACACTAACCAATCAGAGCGAAGTTAATCCACCAATCAGATTTCTGGATTCCCATTGTGTTTCTTTCCCATTGACTTCTATACTAATTTTCTAAATTTTCCAACTTTAACCTATAATCCTATAGGAAACAAACACAAACACCCATCGAGAATGAAAATATCGATGAAAAAACGTTGTGACGTCGTGACGTTTTCAAAAACGTCCGTCACGTCGAAATAAATTCCGGAGAAGAATAACGTCGCGTCATTCTGTTTCGATCCTTCGAACTGAACACATCGCTAGAGAGTTTTCTATAGCAATTTTGCCTTCGCAAAAAATTTATGAAGATGTCTGAAGCTGCTACTGCCGTTACCAGAACTGATGTCTACGCCTGTGAAGAGTGTGGAAAGACCTTTACGGACCGCTGCAACCGAAACCGCCATGTGCGTACCAAGCACGCCACCGGAGAGAAGAAGACCCACGATTGTACCAACTGTAACAAGACCTTTACGAGGAAAGAAGATTTGGTAAACCATCTGAAGAAATGTTTGGAGATATATACATGTATGGAATGCGGCCAGGAGTTCAACCAACTACTCCATTTTAATCGACACAAGAGCGTTGCCCACCGACCAGTTCCTGTACCATCTAAAAGGAAGACTGATGAACCGAAGAGAGGACCACCCAAACAACCACTGACCACGACGACCACCCATTATGATGTTGACCCAATGGAGTTTGAAAAGAATATGATGTCCGAAGAAGAGCCAGATGAGATATTGACCATGTACGAAGATAACTGGAGTTCTATTAGAACTCGCCACATGATGAACAGAAGAGTCCAGGACCAATATAACTACCGGATCAACGATGTGAACCTGAAGATGATGACTGATGAATTGATGACTACCATATTTCTGCCACAACAGCTAAGATTTAAAATTAATCTGAGTTTTGGTTTTATCCTGCGACACAATGAAAAGAATGAACTGAAGTATTACCATCCATCACAAAACAACGCCCGGGTACTTGATGTTCCACAACTTGTATGCTGCCGAGAAGACTTTGAAGAATTCCTTGATGATGTCATGGAAGAAGATATCCTGGAATGGGCCAAATTAAAACGACCCAACACCAAATGGCTTGTTGAGAGAGTTACCAACGTCACATTTTATGTGAACAAGCTGAAAGACCACCCAATTGGAATGGTAGAAGATCTTCCTGACTACATTCTCCAGAACAAAGCAGTAAATGCTTTGGTGAAAGATAAACATCGCCATTTTACCTATGAAGACAACCTGTGTATTTTCCGCTGTTTAGCTTTATGGAGTGGTTCCACAGCACACAACCTCAACTATACAACAGATGCCATGTACAACAAGTATACAGAGAAGCCAACGAATGAATTCCGTGGAGTAACTTTAGCCGAATTACCTGACTTGGAGAAATGTTGTGAAGTAAATATCCAAGTATATGAACTTGTCAAGAATGCTGATGAACAAATTGTTGCCAAATTAGTACAGAGATCTCACAGAAAGTATTAAGATACCATGTATGTGAACGTTTACAAGAACCATTTTAGCTACATCATAGATATAGACCAATACTGCAAATCCTTTGAATGCCGCAAATGCGGCAAATTATGGAAAAATGGATTTCTACTCAATCGTCACGAGAAAACCTGTACAGATGAAGTAAATTACCAGTATGTTGGCGGTGTATACCATCCATCCAGTCCATATTTGATCTGTTAGAAGATGAAGGTATAGAAGTATCTGAAGAGAAGTTTTATCCATACCGCGCAACGTTTGATTTTGAAAGTTACTTTGTCAAATCCAGTCTACCTGCTGACAGTGATAAACTGATATGGGAAGCAGAACACCGACCATTGAGTGTTAGCATATGTAGTAATGTTCCAGAATACCAAGAACCGAAATGTTTTATTACAAATGGAAATTCTCAAGAACTTGTTGAAGAAATGATGACATACCTCACAGCTATTTCATCTCATTGCCACCAACTGATGCAGACCTATCATGCTTGGACCTTGTTTAAATTCAGACAGAAAATTGATGAAACGCTGGAAGCGGAAGCCAGAGCTACTGGAGAAGATACATCCGAGATGCACCCTTTACAAAAATTGGAGAAAAAATTTCAAGACTACCTGCAAGAGATGCCCGTCATCGGATTCAACTCTGGAAAATATGATATGAATATAGTCAAGCGTGAACTGATGACATACCTGAAGAGACAGAATCCACTCAAGTTTGCAGTGAAGAAATCGAATAACTACATGTGCGTCTCGACAGAATTTTTCAAGTTTGTTGATATTTGCAACTACCTCGCTCCAGGATTCAGCTATGACAAGTTTTTGAAAGCATTTGGCTGCTCCGTGACGAAGGGATTTTTACCATATGAATGGATCGACAGCTTGAACAAATTGGATCAAGACCACCTACCAGACCATGAAGCCTTCTACAGTTCTCTCAAGAAAGAAAATATATCCAATGAAGAATACCAGTACCGCCATCATATATGGAACGACCTGGAGATGACAACTTTCCGTGATTTTCTGATCTGGTATAATAACCGAGATATAAAACCATTCCTTGCAGCAGTTGACAAGCAGTTTACTTTCTACCAAGAACGCCACATCGACTTGTTTAAAGATGGTATCAGTGTTCCGGGCCTCACGTTGAAATACCTGTTCCAGACCATGAATGATGACACTTACTTCACATTATTTAACCAGAAGAATAAAGACTTGCATCACTTGGTGGAAGATAATATCGTTGGTGGACCTTCAATTATCTTCAGCCGATACCACGAGAAAGATGTTACCAGAATCAGAGAAACAAAATATGGCAAAGAAGCAAAACCATGTGGAAGTATTATAGGCTTTGATGCGAATGCATTATATCTTTGGTGCCTAATACAAGAGATGCCAACGGGTTGGAGAATTAGACGTCGTGAAGAAAACCAGTTTAAACCAGAACATCCAATGAAGTATGGTAAAATGGCTGAACAATGGTTAGAGTTTTTATCCATGAGAGATGACATCCACATCAGACATCAGTTTAACGGAGCTGAAAAAATGATTGGTCGAAGACAGTTGCCTGTTGATGGTTGGTGCAAAGAGACACAGACTGTATACCAATTCCATGGCTGCTTCTGGCACGGACATACCTGCATGAAAGATAAGAATGGCCTTCCTATCATCCATAATGAAGTCAGAGATAAACCGATGAAAGAACTGCTACAAGACACCCGTACCAATGGAAAGTACATCACCGATTTGGGCTATAAACTTATTGAAATCTGGGAGTGTGAGTGGAGAGAGATGAAGAAGACCGATGCCACACTCAAAGCCTTCCTGAAAGAGAACTTTTCAGACAAAATAGATGGTGCGATGACAGAGGAAGAAATACTGAACAAAGTGAAGTCCGGTGAACTGTTTGGTTTAGTTGAATGTGATATACATGTACCAGATCACCTGAAAGAGTACTTTGAAGAGATGACACCTATCTTCAAGAATACAGATATTTCCATAGATGATATTGGTGAACACATGAAGGCCTTTGCCGAGAAGAATGGAATCATGAAGAAACACCATAGACGTTTGATCGGAAGCTATGGAGCGGAAAAAATGTTGTTTGCAACCCCTTTACTGCAGTGGTACCTCCAGCATGGTATTGAAGTTGATCACGTCTATCAAGTTATCCAATATAAACCAAGAAGATGTTTTGAAAAATTTGGAGATGAAGTATCTGAAGCAAGAAGACAAGGAGATGTTGACCCCGACAAGTCGATCGTTGTCGACACCATGAAGCTGTTGGGAAATTCTGGATATGGAAAAACCGTCACCAACAAAGAGAAGCATCGACGTGTGTGCTATTGCGACGACGAAAAAGTTACCAAAGCTGTAAATGACATGTCCTTCAGAGCCTTGAATCCATTAGATGAAACATTATATGAAGTCGAACTCAACAAGAAGACCATCAAGTTGGATCTGCCACTTCACGTCGGATTCTTTGTTTACCAGTATGCGAAACTCCGGGTGCTTCAGTTCTATTATGATGTCATCGATACTTTTATCAACCGCCAAGATTTCGAATATGCTGAAATGGACACAGATTCTGCATATATATGTACTTCGTCACCATCCATAGATGAATTAGTGAAACCAGAGAAGAGAGTAGAATTTTACAAAGAGAATCACAAGTGGTTTCCATCAGAGTGTTGTGATTTCCACAGAGATGATTATGTGAAAACCAAATTAGAAGGCAAAGAATGGCTGTCACCCTCATGCTGCCAAGAAAGAAAGCGTTTTGACAGGAGAACTCCAGGCTTGTTTAAGGTAGAATGGCAAGGAACCGGCATTGTTGGACTGTGTAGTAAAACATATTATTGTTTCTGAGCCACCAATAAATTCAGTTGTAAGGGAATCAGCAAACGCCACAATGATTTGACGAAAGACAGATATTTGCAAGTTTTGAAGACTCAACAAAGTGGATCTGGCATCAACCGAGGATTTGTGATGAATGACAACACTATGTATACCTACCAGCAGAGCAGAGATGGACTATCATATATCTACCCAAAACGAAGAGTTTTAGAAGATGGAGTTAGCACCATACCACTAGAGATTTAAAGAAGAAACAATTGAGTGAGTGTCGTATTTTTCTACAACCTGAACCAAGTCTAGCTTTTGCCCACAAAAAAGTTCTATTTAGTTGACCGAAAAATTCCTAAAAACCGAAATGGTTTTTAGGTGGTCTACTCAATCATATTAGGATCATCAAATTTTTAAAGTCCTTTATGGCATTCTCTAAAGTCCTTCATGGCAGTCCTCATAAAGTCCTATATGGCAAGTTTTTTCTCAAAGTAAAAAGTCCTTTATGGCAGTTTTTCTCTAAAGTCCTTTATGGCAGTCCTCATAAAGTCCTATATGGCATTCTCTAAAGTCCTTTATGGCAGTCCCCATAAAGTCCTACATGGCAAGTTTTTCTCAAGGTAAAAAGTCCTATATGGCATTCTCTAAAGTCCTTTATGGCAGTTTTTCTCTAAAGTCCTTTATGGCAGTCCTCATAAAGTCCTATATGGCATTCTCTAAAGTCCTTTATGGCAGTCCTCATAAAGTCCTATATGGCAAGTTTTTTTCTAAAGTCCTTTATGGCAGTCCTCATAAAGTCCTATATGGCATTCTCTAAAGTCCTTTATGGCAGTCCTCATAAAGTCCTATATGGCATTCTCTAAAGTCCTTTATGGCAGTCCTCATAAAGTCCTATATGGCAGTCCTCATAAAGTCCTATATGGCAGTTTTTCTCTAAAGTCCTATATGGCAGATTTTCTCTAAAGTCCTTTATGGCAGTGCTCATAAAGTCCTATATGGCATTCTCTAAAGTAAAAAGTCCTATATGGCAAGTTTTTCTCTCAAAGTAAAAAGTCCTACATGGCAAGTTTTTCACAAAGTAAAAAGTTCTTTATGGCAGTCCTCATAAAGTCCTATATGGCAGTCTTCAAAAAAAATTCTAAATGCCAAGTCTTACAAGGCAATACATTTTTTCTAGTGTAAAGATTTTTCAATTTTTTTTATTTATTCCAATACAGAGAGTTTTTTCATCATTATCATCATCATCATCATGTTCCTGATATACTTTAGGCTAACCCTATTGGAAGTGGAGGATACTTCTTCAGTTTCATTCAAAACTTAGTTTCATTCAAAACTTTTTAGTTCCATTTATTTTTAAAAAAAATGTTGATTCATGGTATCTTTTAGGTTACAACTATTGGAACCAGATGATACGTCTTTATTCAAAATTTAGTTTCATTCAAAACTTTTTAGTTCCATTTGTTTTAAAAAATGTTGATTCATGGTATCTTTTAGGTTACACCTATTGGAACCAGATGATACTTCTTTACTTTTTAGTTTCATTTCATTTTTTTAAAGTTGATTCCTGGTGTCTTTTAGGCTACCCCTATTGTATAACCAAAGAAATAAATCATCATCATCATCATTACTAAGAAATTCTCTGTTTTGAATATTTAAAAGAAATGAGAAATTTTTACCCTAGAAAAAACTAAATTGCTAAGTTGGACATGTTGTTTTCGTTTTCTTTTTTGATGAACAAAAAAAATTCCCTCAAAGAGGATACGAACTGTAGGGGTTGGGAATGCACTCGAGCTATTTGACTTATCTCCATTGGACAGAGGATTGTAGCTTGACCTGTCCCAAGCCAGTATAAAATGCAGAGGGCCATATCCTACAGTTTAAGGATCAAGATTGCAGTTTGATCGCCAAACTGACCAATCAGATCGAAGTTAATCAACCAATCAAATTTCTGTATTCTCATTGTGTTTCTTTCCCATTACTTTCTATACTAATTTTCTAAATTTTCCAACTTTAACCTATAATCCTATAGGAAACAAACACAAACCCCAACCAAGAATCAAAAACTCAATCAAAATTTGTTCAACTGGTGTGATGTTTTCAATCACGTCCGTCAAAGATATATAAGATTAGGCAAAGCATGGACTTGGCATCATTCACGATCGAACCATTGACCAGAGAAGATGTTCCGAATTTGCACCAAGCAGACTTATGCTAACGTCACCCAGTACCAGGGTGAACTGAAGATTCATCTCAGAAGATAATTTGAGGGAAAAGACCAGAAACCTTATCCTACGAAGACTGGTATTGCTCTATCTTTAGAAGAATGGAATGCCTTGAAATCTCAAATAGAAGAAGTAGATGCAGCCATCGAAACCCAACAAACAACTTTAACTGAAGACACTAACCCTACTAACCATGAAGACTTCAAAAAAACAAATCAAGAACCACCTTTGAAGAAGAAGAAGATCACAGTGAGAATAACCCAACCACGACCATTGATCGTTGATGAAATTGATAGTGAACTCAGGCAAGTTCGCTTGCAGCATGAACTTTGCTTGGCATATGCTTATTATGTCGAAGAGAACATTGACGCTGTAATGAAAGAAAAATGCTATGGATGTACAGTCGATCACCCAAGTCAGATTCAGCATAATGTATGCCTAATGATGTCTGAAGAAGAGAAGATTATAACATGTTTTAGTGACGCACTTGAAAGAGTTAACAAGAATGATGTTCATCTACTGTGGCACCATAATACTTCTGGAATGAATCCACCACCAGTACAGAAAGAATATGAAGATATGTTCGAGAAACCTCTCACAAATGAACAGAGACGTTGTATTATGGATTTGG
The DNA here is from genome assembly GCA_031216915.1 of Pictodentalium vernedei. Taxonomy (NCBI): domain Eukaryota; kingdom Metazoa; phylum Mollusca; class Scaphopoda; order Dentaliida; family Dentaliidae; genus Pictodentalium; species Pictodentalium vernedei. The sequence goes on from CM062295.1 coordinate 494,885,083, forward strand.
TGATTGAATTTATGACCATCAATAAACCTGTTACAATTGGATTTTAATTGAAGATGTAAATAGATGTTGTAAATAGATGATTTTTTTATAAAAAAAGAAGAAAAAAGAAGAAAAAAGTATAAAATGAAGAAACAAGAAAAAAAGGTGGTAATGATGCTTAAGTTATTTAATGTTTATCTTCTTGACAAATATCAAACAAACTTAAACTGTCCCCAGCCAGTAAGTCAGAGGGCCACCAATTTTAAATATTTTTTGGATGACGGTTCATATTGGCCACCTCTCCAAAAGGTATAAAAGAGGGAGTAGTCCCCACGTTCAGTGGGGGCCACCTCCCTAAAAGGTATAAAAGGGAAGTAGTACCCACATAGAACAACAAAGATGGATCCTCGTTGGAAGCATCCATTCACTTGTTTATTGTGTGGTCCCACGGGAAGTGGTAAATCATCCTTTGTAAATCGGGTTATTCAAAACATTCAAAATATTATATCACCTGTTCCATGTCACATCATTTGGTGTTATAGTGAATGGCATCCATTATACAATACTTTACCCCAAGTAGAATTCGTAGAGGGTCTCCCTCAAGAATTAAAATCTGATAGTTTTGTCATATTGGATGATCTGATGCTCGATGCAATGTTCGAGTGTCTAGATTATTTAGTAATGGTAGTCATCACCGTAACATTAGTGTGATCTACATTGTTCAAAATTTATTCGATAAAAATAAAGTCCATAGGACTGTAGCTCTCAATAGTCATTACATGATCTTGTTTAAAAATCCTAGGGATCGTTCTCAGATCTCACACTTGGCAGCGCAGATGTATCCTGGTCATTCCAAGTTTCTGAGAGAAGTTTTTGAAGATGCCACTTCGACACCATATGGTTACCTTTTAATAGATCTCAAACAAGATACTCCTGAACACATGAGATTAAGAAGTCAAATTTTTCCTGGGGAAACCCAATATGTGTACCTCCGAAAAGTATAAAAGGGGAGCAACAAGTCTGACTCGAGTCAGAAGCATGTCTGACCGTCTCAAGCGCAACATCGCTCTTCTCAAGGTTCTTATTAAATCGAAACCCACACTCGTCAAATCCATACTAAAACATGCAGACAAAGAATTGATAACTTGTTTGTGTGACTGTGCCTCGAATATACTGAAGGGAGCAGTACCTCTGACCAAAGCTCAGAGAACCAAACTCGTTCGTCAGAAACAAATAGTGAGGGCAGTGGCAAACAAAGGTACCTCTGACAAAAAGAGGAGACAAATCTTGCAGAAAGGGGGATTCTTGGGGGCATTGCTACCTCCTGTACTATTGGGTGCTGTTAAAGGTATATTTGGATGATGGAATATGCAAAGAAGATGGCTTTGGTAGAACCAAGGTTATTGGAACGTCTACAAGAGACTCCAAGACAACCGAATGAACTGGCTGTTTCATCACTGGATAGAGAAATGAGAGATATTCTCGATGCCCCTTTTCTTTCGGCTGATGAAAAGATGACTCAATATAATCGAAGTTTACAAAGATACTTGACATTTCAACAAAAGGTAATGGCTCCTCGACCAATTAAAGTCGAATTCGAGAAAGATAATAAAGACGAAGACATTCTCGATTCTGTACCTATGACAATGAAGAGAAAGGGCAAGTTGTTGAATCGTATTAGAAGTGACCCAAATATATCTTGGAATGAGAAGGGTGAATTAGTCTACAAAGATCAAACAGTGGTAGGGTCGAATGTAACAGATCTTCTAAACGATTTACTTAGAAGACGAAAATCTTTCCAACCAAAGGGATGGGAAATGTTGGCCGAAGCTTTGAGAGATAGTAACATACCCCAAGAATTATTTGGTCATAAAGAACGTTGGGATTTTATGAAACAGGCACCGATAAAGTCGGAACCAAAACAACCAAAGAAAACAGAAACGCCAAAGTGGACCGAAAAAAGGTATAAATAGAGTTGACACTTGAACAAGGCAGTCATGGAAGCATTGTACTATGATTCTGAAGTGCCTGGTAGTTTTGGTGGTGTAGACGCTCTTCGTAGAGCGTCCAAGAAAAAAACTAAACAAGTTGTAAAATGGTTAGAGACTCAAGACACATACACTCTTCACAAACCTGTTCGTCGTACATTTCCTAGAAGAAAAGTAATAGTTAGTGGTATAGATGCACAATGGCAAGCTGACTTGGTAGATGTTTCAAACGTAAGTAAATTCAACAAAAACATAAAATTTTTGTTGACATGTATAGATGTGTTTAGTAAGTATGCTTGGGTGATACCATTACAAAACAAACTTGGTGATTCCATCGTGAAAGCTTTTAGTAAAATTTTCAAACAAGGTCGTAAACCAGAAAAATTACAAACTGATCAAGGCAAAGAATTTCTAAACAGAAAATTTCAGAATTTTCTCAAAGATCACAAAGTCGACTTTTTCACTACACAAAATGTGGAAACAAAATGTTCCATAGTAGAAAGATTCAATAGAACTTTGAAAACCAAAATGTGGAAATATTTTACCAAGAACAATACAATAACTTTTCCACTTCAAAACTTGGTGAAATCATATAAAATCATTCTCATCATCGCAGTATAGGTATGGCCCCCATTGCCGTGAACTTTGAAAATCAAGAAGAGGTTTGGCAAAGGTTGTATGGGCAACCCATAAAACACAAGACACCAAAGTACAAAGTAGGAGACAGAGTGAGAATCAATAAAGTTACGAAAACTTTTGAGAAAGGTTATTTGCCCAATTGGACCGAAGAGTTATTCACAGTAGTAGCCATCAAGATAGGACATCCAGTCACATACATGTTACAAGATGATAATGGAGAAATACTGAAAGGGTCATTCTACACTGAAGAGCTTCAGCGAGTTTCACATAAAACTATTTACAAAATCGAACACGTACTCAAGAAACGTGGTCGAGGTAAGAAAAGGGAATTGTTCGTAAAGTGGTTGGGATACCCAACTTCGTTCAATTCGTGGATCAAACAGAGTCAGCTCACCTATAAAAGGAAGTGAACCTCTGAAGTTTCTTCAAAATGGAAGAAAGATCGAACGGTTCTTGGCCTCTGTTTGGTAAAAGAATTCCAAGGAGCGAGATCACTTATTTTTCACAAATAATCATTTTGTATATCATCATCATTACCAGTGTCGTTAATCTCACTCTCGAAAACACAGACAGCAAGTTGTGGACTGCTCTCTTGAGTAGTAGCATAGGATATTTGTTACCAAATCCAACCATTAAGAAAAAGTAATGTTTTATTTGACTCTACCAAGTAATAGTTCTATGAACGTGTTTCCAGAAAACACGTTGACTACGTACACCACTCAGTTATCACAACCAGTGAATCTCACGGGAGAATGGGAAGTAGGTCTGGCAGAGATTCAGTATCCAAATACTTGGTTCAATATTCGTGGAGAAGAAGCTTTCGTTACAGTGTTCTGGTCTTCGAAAAAGAATTACCGACTTACTCTCAAGGAAGGTCGTTATTCGGATCCCATTGATGTGATACGAGCTATCAATGGTGTTAAAGAATTACTCTTGCCTCGTCACGATAAGGTAGCTTTTGAACTGGATAGAGTGACTGGTAAAGTTCGTATCACGGTACGTGATGGAGTCGTGGTCACATTGAACCCTACTCTTCAAAATATTTTGAGATTTAATGAGTGTGTTTTTAAATCAGGAACTTACAATTCTTCCAGAGTTGCCGATGTCAACCAAGGATTTTATTCACTCTATGTTTATTGTGACTTGGTTCGTGACCAAGTCGTAGGAGATACAAGAATACCACTTCTTCGTATCGTACCCGTGCGTGGAAAATATGGGGATATCATCTCTAAAACATTTGAGAATGTGTATTATGTACCAGTAGAACGAAAAAAAATCAGTACCGTCCAGGTGTATATAAGGGGTGACACAGGAGCCATAGTACCATTCGAGTTCGGGAAAGTGACAGTGACACTTCATTTCAGAAATCGTAGATCTCTTCATTTCACATAAACATGACTTATTGTTGTAAGTCCAAATTATATGAAGAATATTACACGAAACAAGTTGGGAATGGTCTACCGGCTTTTTCGGGAGCTCAAATACAGAGAGGATATGGTTTGGGAAGTATATTGGGAGGACTGAAGAATATGGTGTTACCTTTATTGAAAACTACAGCCAGGACCGTGGGAAAACAGTTATTGAGAAAAGGAGCAGCCTTTGCCGAAGATGTCATTGAAGGGAAAAATGTAAAAAAGGCAGCAATCAAAAGAGTCAAAGAGGCTGGTGCAGGAGCTTGGAATGAAGTGGTTGATGGTTCAAAACCACCCGGTAGGAAAAGTATAAAAAGGCCCGCACCACGCAAAACTAGCAAATCGACAAAAAGAAGGAGAACTGTTCAGACCCAAGACCATCTCGGTGCGTGATGTCTCTCATTAATGAAAAATCTTTTTTTTTTTTTTTTTTTTTGTGAGTGTGTCAACAGCGAACTCGACTTGTTTTCCATACCACCAACACAGACTAGTGTGGAACATGGGCAATGGGTAGAACACAGGCCTTTGGCGACTATAGGAAACAGCGGTCCAATAGAATTCCACATTGCAGGATTAGGAGATGATTATTTGAATTTGGCACAGACATACTTGTATGTTAAAGCAACGGTTGTAGATTCCAATGGGGCATCAATTGCACCCGATGCCAAAGTGGGCCCAGTCAATTTATGGGTGCATTCCTTATTTAATCAAATCGATATCAGCTTGAATGAAAAACTGGTATCTCCTTCCAACAACACTTATCATTACAGAGCTTTCATAGAAACTTTGTTGAGTTATGGACCAGCTGCCAAGAAGTCACAACTGACTAATGCATTATGGTACAAGGATACGGTACAAGGAAGATTTGACAGATGATAACAAGGGATTTCTTCTTCGAAAGAAATTTATAGAGAAAAGTAAAATCGTGGACATGACTGGAAGATTACATTTGGACATGTTTTTCCAAACTCGTTACTTGCTGAATGGAGTTAATGTTCATGTTGAAATGAATAGAGCCAAAGATGCTTTCGCATTGATGGCCGTTACCGCTACATACAGGATCAAAATTCTAGATGTATCCATGTTTGTACGCAAAGAGAGACTCCAATCATTGTGAGAATGGCTCACGAGAAAGCACTAACAAAAGCAACTGCAAAATATCCTATCGATCGTGTGGAAACCAAGGTGTTTTCAGTGCTGAAAGGAAATCTGAGCATTACACAAGAAAACTTATTTTTAGGCCAACTACCTAAACGCATCGTAGTGGGATGTGTAGACAACGATGCTTTCAATGGAAACTTTTCAAAGAATCCATATAATTTCAAGATCTACAAAATCAATTACTTGTCATTGTACGTGGATGGGCAGCAGATTCCAACCAAACCATTACAACCTAGATTAGAACAACAAGAAGTGGCCAGATGTTATGCAACTCTGTTCCAAGGAACTGAACTAATGTATGAGAATGAAGGAAACCACATCAGCCGAGAAGAGTACATAAATGGATACACCCTGTTCGTATTCGACCTGACTCCAGATCTATCACATAGACAACACTTCGATCTGGTGAAGAGAGGAAACTTGAGACCAGAAGTCCATTTCGAAAACCCATTACCAACCACAATCAACGTACTGGTGTATGCAGAATTCCAGAACATCATAGAAGTGGATAAGAATAGACAAGTAATCTTCGATTACTCAACATGAACACGTTGCAGTTAGAGAATGCACTTCGATCAGATAGTTGTTTGAAGAGAATATGTTTGGGTGTATTTTCAAGAAACAAATTACCAAGAAGATTACCAGATCACAGACCAGTGGCTTTGATAGTCAACACGGATCCAGACCACAGAAAAGGAGAACATTGGGTGGCTCTCTTTGTGAGTCACCACAACGCAGAATACTTTGATTCCTATGGATTACCACCACAACTCAGACCATTCGAGAATTTCCTGAAGAAGAATTCCAGATATTGGAAGTATAATATGAAACGCCTTCAAGGACCATTACCAGTGTGTTGACAATACTGTCTGTTTTACTTGAAACATCGCTGTCGCGGTGTACCGATGGAAACCATATCCAACATGTTTACCACTGATCTAACGGATAATGATCTGTTGGTTAATGACGTCATAGAGGAAACCAGCCACTAGATGTCGCTGCATTGAAGGAAAACTATAAAAACTGGTGCACTTGGTGTTCAGCTCATTTGTGATTCGACAGCCAAAGAAGAAGGATGTCTACTAATGTGACCGTCTTCAAACTTAACAACGATTTACAGATTCAACTGTTCAAGAACGACGTTGGGTTCCAGTTTACCACCAGAGATTGGGAACAAGTGACCAAAGCAGTGGATATTGCAAAGAAGAGAAGTCTTGAAATAGGAGAACCCAAACCAAAAAGAGAAAGAAAACCAAAGAAGAATGAAGATAAAAAGGATTGAAGAATGTTCACTATTCCATGTTTGATCAGGATGGCACTGAATGATTATCAATCAAGAAACCAAGAAATAAGAAATCCAAGAGACTTTGTAGAGAGAATGAGCGTTTCATTCGAAACGTATTTTCGTGATGTTCCGCCACCGGTACTGGAGCAGTTATTACGTGGAGAAGAAAAAATAAGAAAGACACCAGAACAAAGACCACCAAAACACATCAAGTATGCATTGGAGGAAAAGCGACTCAAGACATTTCAATTCATGTTACAAAGTGAAAGTGTGAAAACCTCGAATGAACTGACAAAAGCTGGATTCTTTTATTTGGGGACAGGAGACAGAACTCAATGTTTTCATTGTGGTATTATTGTTCGTTTCTGGGAAACAGAAGATGATGTTATAGAAGAACACAGAAAATATTCTCCAGACTGTTATTACATTCATAATTTACCACCTGAATTCATGGACGTTGAAAAAGAAGAAATGGCCATCGAAGAAGAAGAAATGGACACATCATTTCAAGAAGAAGAAGATTCACGGAGGACGGAGGACAAAATGTAGTATGTGTTTATTAGCTGAAGCCAATGTCGCTCCGCGACCATGTAACCATTTGTGCCTATGCAAAGACTGCTGTAAACCACTCAGAAGATGTCCAATCTGCAGAAAGACTGTTTATGAATATCTGACAATCTACATACCATAAAAAGATGTATTTTTGTTGTTGAATAAAAGAAATTTAAATTTATATTTAGTGTTGTTATTTTTTTTAAACTTTCCATCGAAGTACAAAGAAAAATCAAAATGAGGGATAGTAAATTAGACCTCGTACGACACATCTGTTGGGTAGATCCTCATATGAGTATATGGTGGAACTTAGCTTCATGGCCTTCATGTACACATATGGGTCCTACTTGTAATTTAAATAATGGATTCTGGGTAAATTTGTCCAGTAGCACTACGTGCTACTCTTAATAAGGAAATAAAATGTCATGGGATCCAAAAAGAATGGGAACATTACTCCACTTCAAACGAACACACCCCCTCGGTATTACGTGCTACTCTTAATAGGGAAAAAACGTCATGGGATCCAAAAAAAGGATTCTTAAAGAATTCTAAATAATACAACTTGACGGGTTTATTTGGGTAATTAAATGAGGATTCTGGGAAAATCAGAACCAGAAAATTACTCCTGTTAATCGAATGCACCCCCGATACCCTCTCGGTACTATAGCACTACGTACTAAACCGATAAATGGGGAAATAAAGTCAATTTCGGTGATTTCGGGTGGATTTTGGTGATTTGGATGGATTGTCGGGTTGTTTGTGGTAATTAGATTTACTCTGATTCAATCGAACACACCCCCCGAACATACCCCGTCTTATTGCAGAACAATTGGGTAACATAGCAACCACGTGCTACCATAGAAACCAAGATGGCGGCCTCCAGTATACAAAATGGACGGCGGAAACACGTATCACCCTAATAACACGCGCTGCGCATGCGCACTCACACCACGTATCACTATGGAGATGACGTCACAACATGGCCGCTCGCGCGGGTTACCATGACAACACAACATGGCGCCACTACGTCCCGTGACATGACGTCACTTCCGAGGTCCGGCACCTAGGTCCGGCAACCTGTCCCTCAAACATACGAGACATACTACTTATATTATTTCTATTTTACAAACGAATTATTGTCTGTTTGTTTTTTACCGAGACTATCTTACAATATACTGTCTTTTGTGCTCCTTGGTGTTAAAATGAGTTGCAGGGGTTGCGTTTCACCAGTAAAACTGTCTTGGTTGCGTTTCAGTTACAAATAACAACTAAAAATTGTTCTTTATAAAATTGCCATTCATAATGTCACAACTTAATCCCTTGAATCCTAAATACACAAAACGACACGCATGTGTGAATGGGTTAATCGATATGGCACGAGTGCCAACGCGGAACGATAGAACGAGAGGCCACAGGCCTCGAGTTTTATCCTTCCGCGATGACACAAGTGCCAATACCGATTAACCCATTCACACACGTGTGTTGTACTGTGTTTATTACACGCCTTCACGTCTATAAAAACAGTTATTAGAATGACACCCAGCAATTCAGGTGATAACTCGTCTCCTACTGGCACATAGAACGCATTGAAACTTAGGGGTCGAATCTATCAACAAAAAGAACACATTTTATCGCCAACCAAATTAGCGAGGGGGAAACAATGTTACTATTTTAAAGTATCGCTAGCGATTCAAATTGTAATTGCGGTGCACGATTTGTAGAAAATTCCAGTGAAATTTCGCTTCTATTTAAAAATAGTCCGTCAACGATTTCCGTTCCGCACATATGTGCGGAACAAATTTTCATTTTCAGCACGGTTTAGTGTTCCTGTAGATGGGATTGACATAGAACGGACGTGTAATAAAGTTCGCTTTCCGGCCCATGATTGTAAAAATACCTGTAGTCATAAAGTGGGTGGTTACTTAGGCCGTAGGAATGTGTATGTTGCATCAATCAATATTTCCAAATAAAAATTTGAAAATATTAATTAGTCTACCCCAAATAACGAATATGAACTCTCCAACTTGATGCCATTGAACTGACATGGAAGGTACCATCGGGATTTAAAGGTTAATCAACTGTATCAGTAACTGTACGATTTAGTCAATGTGTCAAGAAATCCACTTCAATTTTCAGTCAATTTATAAAATGACTGATTTTTTCAGTCAATTAACAAATTGACTAAGTGAATCGGGTACTTTATAAATTGACTAAAATTTCATGCAATTTACAAATTGACTGATCTCAGACATCGACTGTAACATGTACACAAGTTTTCCGTTAGTGACGTCGCAAATTTGTTTAAAACCTTTGAACAACTGATTAGCTTCTGAATTCGTCTTCCGCCAACGTAATTCCGCTGGGAAGAAAAAAAATGGTAAGAACGATATACTGTCGCGGCACTTCAACTAAAACGTTTCTCAAAAGAATGAAGATTAAAATATAAATGTTATTCGGCTTCACATGATTTATTTCTTTGAAACGAAAAATCAACCAGTCTGTCTTTCTACATTTAAATAATGGGAATCGTGATTGTCGTCTGCGCATTGCTTGAAATACAAAAGATTGGCTAAACTGACATGACAATGAAATTGGCATTCAGCTGCCACTTCTTTTTCGTATATTTTCCAACATTATATGAAAATCGTGATGTTTTCAGAAGATCTTCGCTTTCCGAGAACGTTGGACTTCTGAATTACTTTTCATTTCTTGTATTGTATGAAACTGTAAACATCGGCTGTGTACAACATTGCATATTTACCATCTACATGTACTAGCCTCAGTGGCGTTTCAATGAAGGGAGGGAAGGGGGGGGGGGGGGCTGAGGGAGACACATGCCCACAAATATTATTCATGCCCCCCGGGTGAAGTGGACTAAGTTTTGATGCTTTTCACAACTTATAAATTATGGACACAAACGGACTGAGAGTCGGGGGAATTGCGTATTTTTCTCTCGAATTTCAAATTTTTTCCCGGGGGAGGACTCTCCTGCGTGAGAAGTTGTCCTCCTCTTGTGCACGCCCCATCTCGCCACTACGTTTCTCAGAAGATGCAGCGCATCCTATTCTGTATGCCTCCAGTAGTTCAGCGATCTGAACCTAGCGGCTACCCCCGTTTGTAGGCTAGGGGGTAGCCGCTACGTTCGGATCGCTGAACTAGCACCCCTAGATATTACTCTTTCCCCCTAACTTTGATATCCTGGCTACGGCCTGGTGGGCCTTGACAATTCACACAATAGAACCCCATAGATACCCTATAAAACCCGATAGTTGTCTCAAAGAATCCGATAGAAACGAACTTAACAAGGAATATATTCTATAATTAGTCAGCTGTAGTCACAAATAACAACAGTTATTTTGGGGTAGATCTTTTCATGGCTGACAACTTTCATCAATGGAAGATATTTACAGGAATTTTCGTCAATGGAAGATATTTAAAGTTGTAAATTTAACACTTAGGTTATGGGGATTTTATATGAACATTAAAATTTCGAAATGTTAGGGAAGTTGTATCATCGATGTGCGCATATTTCTACAAACGCCAGGCATCTCATGTAGCGAAGTATAAAAATACAAAAGCTGGCTGTTTACAATTTTCTCCCAATCATTTTGAACATTGGACTACCATTCTCTTTTTAAACTCATTTAGAAATAAGAAAATGGCGTTTTCACCATCTTTTCATGTTCTGTAACTTTTTCCTGTTCATTATATCAACAATGTGCGCGTGACTCAGACACAACCCTTTCAATTAATTTAAAAGTGTAGGGGGCGGGGGGGGGGGGGGGGGGTGGGTGGGTGGTGGCTCAGTATGTGGAGGTGCAGTCCCGCAAGCCGAGAGGTACTTGGTTCGAATACCACCTGCGGCAACCGCGTTGTGCCCTGAGGTAAAACACTTCATCCTCATTGGGTGCGCGGTGGTGTTTTGTACTGCACGTCGATGGTGCACCTGGGGAGCTAACAGTTGCTCGCCGTTGCTCGATGGTTCTCTCCGGGTACTCCGGCTTCCTCCACCCGTAAAACTGTCGTGGTCATAATTAGTAATTGTGCAGAAATATGTGCCCTTAAACACCAAAAGATAAATACATTAATAAGATATAAGTGTAGAAGGTGATATTTGTTCATTTTTTTCCTTGAAAGAATTAAATCTTGCAAAGTACTATAAGAAACACAGAAAGAGCCAATATAGATAGTTACTCGGTTACTTCTAAGTAACTTGTAATAAAAAAGCCAAGTTTCCTTTTGTAACCTTTAATAAGCGAAAACAACAAACAGCTCCAAGAGACGCCTGTTGTTTTCGTTTATTAAACATAACAAAGGGAAACTTCGCTTGATTTTCTTCTGAAGTCATAGTGTTTTCTCAACAATTAAATGCTTCTCAATTGGACCTTCCTAGCCAGTTCTGGGGAGCTAACTTTATCAAAAGTCGATTTTCATGACCAGATAAGTCAGGAATGATAGTCTTAACTTATTGCATGAATGACTGGAACATGGTCTATAACCAGTGTCAACGCTGGTCCAAATTTGTTTAGTGCCAAATGAAGTTTTTGTGATCGGTGATTGCGCACATCTGAGCACTGAGGACATCCGAGAATTCTTTTTGGTTGAAAACAAAACAAATCTCTAATGCTGAGTGGGCGATAATAGTGGGTTTCCATTGAAAGTACTATGATGCTCTATTAGTGTTGCTGAGTGAAGAAATAGCGTTCGAGGTAACCAGTGTGTTCGCCGGCCCGAAAGTGTTTGGTACCAAATGGAATTTTTATTCGGTGCCAAATAATTTTTTTAGTGTCAAATGAAATATTTTCATGCCAACTTGAATCTGATTGTAAATGGAAACAAATTCACCTTGTATCGACCTTTGGGTGCAACAAGGCGCCATCTGCAATGCTAAAGCACTGCAGATGGCGCGTTGTTGCACCCAAAGTACGATATTTTAATTCAGTATTACCTGGCGCTTTTAAGTATTTTATTTAGTTATTTATTGGGGTTTAACGACACTTTCAACAGCCACGGTCACCTGCGTCTGACAGTTTTACGTGTGGAGGAAGCCAGAGCATCCGGAGAGAACCACTGAGCAACGGTGAGCAACTGTCAGACTCCCCAACGTACTAACTCGAACACAAGCAGAGTTAACATTGGTTTAAGACAAGTGGCGTGCAGTACGCCTTAGTACACAGCGCCACCGTACCCCCACGTGGGCAATTGTGATTAAGCGTCTTACCCAAAGACGCAATCCGGTTGCCGCAGGTGGGATTCGAACCGAGGACCTCTCGGTTTGCAGCCTGCATCTCTACCTACTGGCCACCACGCTCCCGACAAATATGGATAATAAAAAAGTAAGAGGCTATTATTAACGTTTACAAAATTATTTATTGATTCTTATTTACTCACTGTTTATTCACTCCAAATAAGCAAGTAGTAAATAATTTATTATCTTCCAGAATGATTATCAAAAGATTAAACAGGATAAAAAAAGATGAAGTAATAAAGACATCTTTTGATAAGAATGAGATTGAATAGATGAACTGTTTATTCGGTTCACCCAAAACACAGGGCCATGGCTATACATGTTGCCTACAGGTTACTTGACAGGCGTTAACCCTTAAGCCCCCATATAGCCCCAAACCGCCACTTTTATATTGCACTGAAGCAGGTGCTCCCTTGTGTTATCTTTTTTATTACTCTTGTATGAAGACTGAATTTTCCCTGGCAGTGGTTCTACATCACTGCTGGCTGCCTGTATAGGCAGCCAGCAGTCATGTAGAACCACTGACAAGTCATCAATAACTATGTAAGCAGAAAAAGGCCATAAATACTTTAAAATTAATCTGAGGACTTAAGGGTTAATCCTGTCTCACATGTATCGTCAGACAGCGATTTTATCGAAAAGAACGCACTGAAATAAAAAACACACAAAATGCTTGAGAGCTTCCAAAGGTATATTTTTGGGGTGTAGGACTAAAGCTCCCCAGAACAAAAGATCCCCGGACAAAAGGTCCCCAGAAAAAGCTCCCTAGTACAAAAGATCCCCAGGGGTAGGACAAAAGATCCCCGGACAGAAGATCCCCCAAAAGCTCCCTGGGACAAAAGATCTCCAAAGATAGAAAGAAATTTATGTATTGGTTTGTCTCTGAGAAAGGTTAATTTATTCGAAAAAATTAGCTCATCTCCCATCTGTAAAGTGCTATAAATATAGATCTCAAGAGAAAGAAAACCATGATACGAATATGGATATCCTTGGAACTGGATCAGTGGGTGGATATTGGCTCAGCGAGCCAGTTCCAATGATATCCATATTTATATTGTTTTACTGAGATTTTTAAAAATTTTATCTAACATTTTAAGGAAAACATACAAAGACAAAAATCAGCAATGTTGGTTTTAATACAGGTATCTTTTTTTGCCAGGGATCTTTTTGTGCGGGGACCTTTTGTCCTACCCTCGAAAATGTTTTCAACCTGAGGATCTTTTCTCCTGGGGATCATTTTTGCAGGGGATCTTTTTGTCATATCCTAAACAAAACCTGTGGATCTTTTGTCCTAGGGAGCTTTTTCTGGTAATCTTTTGTCCGGGGATCTTTTCTCTGGAGAGGCTTTTGTCCGGATCCCATATTTTTGGTGCCAAATTTCGATGCCAGATACTGTATTTTTGGCACTAAACGATTCTTTTCGTGCAAGTGGCACTCGACAGAACGAACACTATAGACGATTTATTTATTTACTGGTTTTTTAACGACAATGCCAATCAGAATTAGTCCAAACTTTGGTCGTTGAAACATAAAAGAAAATTGTGACGCGTTCAAGACAGCCCTATTTGACTCTTCTTTCAAAGTGAATTCAAGTAATCAGATGTCATGGGAAACACAACACCTACAAAATTATACTAATTTCACCCGAGTTGTTATACGATTATTGCCATATATGTGACTGTGGCGCTATCCAATAATAAATTTGGGGACTGGTATCGTAAGTGGAAAAGTAAACAAAGAATGAAAAAAAACGCGATGAAAAGCAAAAATAAACAAATAAAAACACCTCCGCTCTCCCTCACTCTCAAAAGAAACAAACAATCGCCCCGCATCCCATCTCCGTCCCTCAAAAGACAAATCAACTTCTTCCTGCTAACTGTTCATATTAAGACGACTTCAAAGTTAACCCTTTCAGCTATCTTGAATAGTATCTTCCTGTTGAACATTATTCACGTTAACACGGAAAGGGGCGGATCTAGTTTTTTATGTGTGGTGAGGTTTGGTTTAGTAATATAACAACGGGGCTCTTCAGGGACGCTTGATTAAACAATTACTGATCTTCCTGTTCGTTTGTTATTTATTATGCCATCTTATTAATGAAAGCCAAATTTCCCTATAAGCAAAAATTGTGACAAGCGTTAAAGAAATAACGTAGTCTGGTGTAATACTGCACTACACAGTAGAACTAGTGAGGTATAGATTTTGTGGTTGTTTATCTCTGGTTTGAGTCCATTGAATGTTTAAGCCGCTATGAAGTTGTTATCTGTCCAATTCTTGCTCCTAAAATCTCACCTGTGACCCCCCACCTCCAAAAAAGAAAGAAATACAAACAGCCCAAAATGCAGTTCATCATGGTAATTTCATTTGTTTCCCCTTGACGCAGGCTTAATTTCCCAATATTCTACTTACGAAGAGAAGAAATGATGTAAATATCGCGACCTGGAGCCAATACTATACACCTTGAACTTAATTAAGCACCCCCTGAAATGTTTCATGACAGTGAAGTTGCTGTTACAGATTATTATGTTTTAATGATTGCTATGTCTTGCAGTACATTTCATCTCGTGGAACATGATGCCTCTAGTTGATAGCGTACCCCAAACACCTCCCCTCGTCCACGTGATGCATGTTACCCATGAATGTCACAAAAAACTCTATCATCCACATGCAATGTCTTGGTATAAAACAAGAAAATTTGTCACTTCTTTTATCAGTAAATGTTGACATGACAAGGAGGAGACTGTCAGAGGCACTAAGATAGCAAATCGTTGGCATGCATGCAACAGGAATGTCATTCAAAGCTATTGGAAGGCAACTTGGCTATAGTCATTCTGCCATCAATAGAATTGTCCGAAAAAATCAACAAATCAGCGATGTTAAGGATCGACCAGGGCCTGGACAACCCCGAAATACCTTTCCCCAGAACGATCGGAGTCTGGCATGCGTCGTTAGGCCTGAACCCTTTGCTTCAAGTGAGGTTTCGAAACACCTTTGGCTCCCCAACAGGCGTTTGTCCAACAGAACTTTCCGAAGCCATCTCAAAGCACTGGGTATGAGGTCCAGAAGGGTCCTCAAGCGTCCAGCTCTGTCCGACCAGCATCAAAGACGACGTTTGGAGTGGTGTATGGCAATCCCGGGGCATGGAGGAGAGTCCATTGGTGCTTCACGTCATAGATGGTCGCATGAGAGTGTGGAGACATAGAAATACTGCTTACGTGCCCAGCAACATCAGAACTACTGTTCCTTATGGTGGAGGATCAGTAATGATCTGGGGATGCCTCTCTCATGATTGTAAACTTGTGACTGTACGTGGGAATCTCAATGGTCATCACTACATCAGGGACATTCTCAATCCGGTTGTCGTGTCTCATTTTTACAACCACCCGTTGGCTACTCGCCCTGCATTCATGGACGACAATGCAAGGCCACATCATTCCCATGCTGTGAGAGCATTCCTTCAGAACAACCCTATTACAACACTACCTTGGCCTGCAATGAGCCCCGATTTGAATCCCTTAGAACGCCTCTGGGACTTTCTTGGACGTCGTGTGCAAGCACGAGTGGAGATCACAAGTTACATTTTTTTTGTGAGTAACTGCCGGCATTGTTTCGTCATGGACCGTTCCAGTACCATACTTGTCGAGAGAACATTTTTCCATCAAAAACGTTAGTGACAGATATGTGTAATTAGCGCCATTACAGTACTGCATATTTTCATCATTGTGGTGTATCATTTGTCAATAGACCATCCTTTCCGCAAACATGCACTTTTGGCCATCTTAACGATAGCATGAAAGTAATGAGAGTGTATATAAAACTTTTACAATTGTATTTCCTAGAATTGTATTTTCTATCTATTAATATACCTGACTAAAATAAATCATTAGCATTTTAAAAGATATGGCAATTTGCCAACTGGCAAATTGCCACATCTTCGAAAATGCCAATGGTTTATTTCAGTCCATTTAAAGTCACAAGTAGATAAAAGAATTCTAGAAAATCCAATTGTAAAAATTTTATATTATTGGCCCCCTCTCGTCAAGAGAACGCTCCTGCGATCACAGTTCTGTATTCTCTGATCTGTATACAACTAGTTTGGTGGAATGCTCATTGGTCACACATAGAAATCGACATTTTGAAAAGAGCAATCCAGCAAAGAGGAATACTTCAAAACGAAAGCTGATTCTCCTTGAACGTTTCATCCATCATCATTTACCCTATATATGGAGGGGCCTTGATGATAGAAGGGGAGTTGAGGAGGAGATACTTGGTATGATGTTGAGAACATCTGGGCGAATTCAAAATGTTTTGAATCAACGAGACTCAAGTATAATTGAATCGGATTATCGGGAAGATTCGAATCGAATCGAATCGAATTTTGAAACATCAGAGGGCCCAATTTCGTAGTCACGATGAATCTATGCATGGTCACTGCGACGTCAGGCTTGTACAGAGTTCACTGTGGAGCCTTGGCCAAAAGTATTACAATACATTTAGAGTTACCTCTCTTTGTAAATCGTGAAAACGTCGGCTGATAGCCAGATGCGACAAACGAATCAACTGACAAAAAGACGATATTCTATCAACCCTTTGAATCCGAGAGGCCGTTTTTTCCGGCCCAGGAACATGATATATCTTAATTTCATTAAGTATAGTGACTGCTAAGTGAATGTGTGGGGGAGACAGTCAATATTTTCCACGTGCAGCCCTAAGGCTGCACGTTGAAAATATTAATATCTCTACCCTAAATAATGAATATGGACTCCTATGACATGAGGGATTAGGAATTTAACTTATGGCGTGTTGTTTTGTCGTAATCCGTCGTTCGTTCGCATATTTTACGAATAAAGTAACCCATACGTAACCAAAACGGTCGTTCTCGGGTTATTTACATACATGTACCATTAAGAATGAAAGTTTTGGAACTGTTGCTTTCAATATATAACTAAACAAAGAATATTGTTCATTGATGTTACTGTTTCGCTTGGTCCCCTTTCAATATTGTGCACTGAAACTTAGTGTTGAAGGGATCACGGCGGATGAATGTTGAGAGCATTGAACATCAAACGGAAAGGTCTCGGGTTCGATGGTTCGATTTTGACCAGTCACTGTCGGTGACTGCGCCGTGTCCTTTGGCAAGACACTTCACTCGATTCCACACGTGAGGGCACGGTGGCAATGTGTGATAAGGCGTGCTGTACAGTGCAGTAAAGCCGCAGTACAGCTTCCGTGGACTGATCACTTTCCACGGGTGGGCAATATTTCCACGGACGCAATAATATATACCAAACACTAATTCTGGAAATAATCATCAAAAATTTAATTAATGAAGCACCGGGTTCAACCCGGTGCTTCATTAATTAATATTTTTCTGATGATGATTTTTATTACTTGGTAAACGCATGCGTATGCATCACTTCCCACGCGTGGATTACGACCAATCCACGGCGACTATGCTGCACTGCAAGTCGATGGTACACTTGCCTTCAATTGCTGCTAACCCTGTTTGCGTAGACCTAGTACGTTGGGGAGTCTGGAAGTTGCCCCACTGCTCGATGGTTCTCAGTGTTAAAACGGCCACATTGCAAGTCGATTGCAGTGCGTGCATAATGGATGGACATAATTTGGAGAGAATATATTTCCTTTAAATGTGAATCTGTATCAAGACGATATAACCAAATACAATCGACTCCAGGTTCACTACAAAAATCTTAATGGGATCAATTGATGATCCTTTTATCAATTTAGCAGATACACCTGATATTATTCGACACCCTTGGCTGATCTTTCATGGACACGTTTAACGCTTTCGTGTAAACATTATTGCACGCTAACAAAACTATAGCCACCCCGCTCCAATCCCAACACCAACCCTTAATATAGAGGCACATGCACTTGCGGCAACGCAGTATTTATACGGCATAAGCTTGCATCTATGGTAATGCATTTACCTGCAAGCGTGTTCCAGGGCACAAGGTACGTGTGCGTATTCTCATACATGCGCCATTAGGCACCAGTGATTCGTAAGCATCCGTACAACTCTCCGTCACGATGTTACCATGGCTGTTGAACGTGAAGGTAAATCCCAATGAAATGAAACGTAGCGCTGAAACGGTTAGGGATTTACGTACACGGATAACCGTTTAGTATAACCGGTCCGTATATTTTTGCGTAAAAAGAAGTTATCTGCCCGCGAGTAGAGTTCACAACGAACATCAAAATGTACAGAATGATCAGATATTATTAGCTACGTGGTGTTTCAGCAGGGTGTACAAGACTGCACTTCCCTTCTGAGATCCGTAATTTCTGAGGCTGAAACCCGAAGGAAATACGAATCTGAGAAGGGTAGTACAGTCCCCGTACATCATATTGAAACACAATGTGACGAATTTATTACACTGCCACTACCGTGTGTCAAGCTTTGTTTTATTATATAATCCACAAACGGCATTCTAGTGACGAAAAAATTGATAAAAATATTGAGAACTGAAAGAACACGTTTCTTATTATTCAAAAAGAACGCTAAAACCTCGGAAAGGAATAGCTGAAACCTAAAACAACTTGAAAATGTCAACCGATAAACTTTTTTATTAATATCTCTTCCTCGGAATGACAAGCAAAGCGTTCAAGAGACATTTTGACAAGCAGACGAAATAATTTTATTTGATTTGGAGTTATTTCCCTTCGAAGTTCGATTAAACTCAAACATTTGGGAGATTTCATCTCAAGGACATTGGGAAATGACGCGTCGTTATTATTGTGGGAGACAAGTTGATTATTAGTGTTTTATTCGATAGAGTGGTGCCTTGTGCGTCTTGGAGAATGGGGACACTATATTCACACTTGTACACTTGTACAAGAGCTTTAATAGGTTTCACGGAAGAGACAGTTTATATAACGAGATAGGTTGCATGCTTCCCGGTCAACAACGGATCTGTAGTGAAGAAACCACACAACAAAATCCCCCTTCTCGACAGTAAAATCGGACATTGGGGGTATGTACACACCTTTTATTTCTAGTTTTCGGAGTATGAAAAAATATTGTTCTCATTTTGTGAGTCTGAATGTTTATTATTACTGACGAAAATGTTTGAGGCGATGAAAGGAAAAGCGCGAAGTGTACAATAGAATGTCTGTACATCCAGTTTAGATGTCAGGTGATATTCTCATACACCCCGTTGAACTTCGTACACCCCGTTGGAGTAAAATGTACCGCACTGGATGCATTGGTCACTGACCAATCAGGAAGCTTGTATAATTTTAACCCTTTACCCAACGTAACGGCCAAAACCGGCCAGCGCTATTCTCAAAAATCGCCTATTAATTTTAATTATTTTTTTCATTTTTTGTCTCAAAAACATAGGTTATGACCCCTCATTGGAACGAGCTCGTCGAGCTCGTTCCAATGAAGGGTCATAACCTATGTTTTTGAGACAAAAAATGAAAAAAAAATAGTTATTCAAGAATTTTTTTTGCAAGTGTCGTCTGCTTTTCATGTTAGGTAAAGGGTTAAAAGGGTAATAATATTAGTTACACGATGTTTCAGCAAGGTGAACAGGACTGCACTTCCCTTCTGAGATCCGCATTTCCCGAGGTTGAAAGCCGAAGGAAATACCAATCTCGGAAGGATAGTACAGCCCCGTGCTTCCTGCTGAAACACGATGTGAAGAATTTATTACCCTGACCCTTCAGTGTGTGGAGTTTTGTTTTATTATATTATCCCCAAACGGAATTCCAGTGACGAAAACCTTGATAAAAGTAATAAACTGAAAAAAACATATCTTTCTTTATTATTGAACAAGAACGATTTGGAGTTATTTCCCTTCGGTTGAACTCGAACATTTAGGAGACTTCAATTCAAGGACACTGGGAAGTGACGTGTCGTTATAATTGTGGGACACCAGTGGACTTTGTGTTTTATTCGATACAGTGGTGCGTTGTGTGCCTTGGGGAATCGCTGACACTACAGTACGTGGAGAGTGTATTATCGCTAAATCACCCGCAGAGTGGAGATTCCGCGTGAGCAATAATTGCAAATTTGCTGCAAAGCATAAGCAGCACCAGTAAAGTTTCAACCAATGGACCTCCGGGTTAAACCCGGAAGTCAACTGGTTGAAACATGGCTTGTGTTTTTGTCGATATGTACAAAATATGAAAGTTGTAGCTTGGGTGATAACTCCACTCTGCGGGTGATTTAGTTACAATCCACTCTATTTTCACTGAAGAGACAATTCATATAACGATATACATGTAGGTTGCATGTTTCTCGAAACCACAACGGATCTGTAGTGTAGAAACACCACAAGAGAATCCCACTTCTCGACAGTAAAATCGGACATTGAGGGTATGTACACGTTTTATTTCAAGTTTTCGGAATATTCCCATGAAACAATATTGTTCTCATTTTGTTTGTGAGTCTGAATGTTTATTATTACTGATGAAAATGTTTGAGGCGATGGGTGAAAAGAAAATTGGTGAAGTGTACCATAGAATGTCTGTACACCCCTTTTAGCGGTCACGTGATATTCTCATACACCCCGTTGAACTTCGTACTCCCCGTTGGAGTTAAATGTACCGTACAGGATACGTTGGTTACTGACCAATCCAAAAGTTTGTATAATTTTAACCCTTTACCTAACGTGGAAAGCAGACGACACTTGCAAAAATAATTCTTGAATAACTAATTTTTTTAATTTTTTGTCTCAAAAACATAGGTTATGCCCCCTCGTTGGAACGAGCTCGACGAGCTCGTTCCAACGAGGGGTCATAACCTACGTGTTTGAGACAAAAAATGAAAAAAATAATGAAAATTAATTGGCGATTTTTGAGAATAGCGCTGGCCGGTTTTGGCCGTTACGTTGGGTAAAGGGTTAAAGGGGTAATAGGGCTGTTGAATTAAATTATTCTTCACTTCCCCAAATATACAAGAGAGACTCGCACATTTCTCTCTCTCCATATATAACTCGATGCCATTTAGGATATCAGGGTTGAAGGAGGGCAACATTGGGCACCTTATATGCTTATAGTACAATGATCAACTGTCATAATGGAATCGCGACAAAAATGATAATAAGAAGAACGCGGGATGTAACTCATGCAAATCTTGCATAAAATACTCAAGTCTGACAGAATACAAATTTCACATAAAATACTTGGGACAGATGATGAATGAAAATTTTCAGCGCGCCAAAGGCGCACAAGGACGATGAGGGATTGAAATCCCTTGAGATCCCAATAACGTTATTTTTTTTTGAATCCACGAGGGTCAGAAGCGAGGGGGCCAATAATCTTATTTGGTTTGAGTGTGCGCATTGGCAGTAGGGCAGTGGGTACAGATCTCCGATAACCTCTAACTGGAAGGTGGCCAGGAACTGCGCATAACTACAAGAATTCTGCTCTGTGTTTTTTTAGAGACGTGGGCATATTTATGGTAATACTGAAACCGCAGTTTGATGGTTATTTAAGAAAAAAGAAAAAGAAACCCAAACCCAAACAGTCGTTGGTTTGGGAACAGCCCCAGCATATTATCTATAGCGGCTACAAAAAGGAAAACAATCCACCAATATGTGTTTTGAAAAGCTGGGAGTCATCCATCAGCCTGTAAGGGAGAGTGGATGCTGAGCATTGGCCATCTGGTCTGCATTCAGGGGGAACAGCTGACGGGATGATGAGAGGGAAAAAAAACCCCCAAAACCAAAACAAAAACCCCCCAAAACCACACACACACATTCACAGACACTCACCTAAAAGCTTTAAAACTTGGGCCAGATGATCAGATCAGAGTATTCACACTCTTTCAAAGGATAAATAAAGCGGAAGCTGTGTTCGATTGAATTTGGTACATCAAGTGGCAAATGGTGTGTGTGTGTGTGTGGGGGGGGGGGGGGGGGGGGGGGGCAGTAAACGTGATTTGTCTCCAATCCGATAGCTCAAGTCCCGACTGACATGTCATTCCAACGACATCATCAAGGTATGCCTTCAACGAAGGCATGCCCTGATGATGTTGTTGGAATATTAGTCAGTCGGGATTACTGTAAAAACTAAAGACTTCTTTGAAATTCATTTGCGGATATATAAAATATATATGTACAGTTTCAGTCGCAGTGTATTTGTCCGATTCTACGCGAGAGCAGTGATGTCCACGCATGCGTTTAGCAGGTATTAAAAATCATCATCAGTAAAATTAAATATTAATTAATGAAGCACCGCGTTGTATCCGGTGCTTCATTAATTAAATGTTTGATGATTATTCCTAAAATTAGCGTTTGGAATCTAATATTATTGCGTCCGTGGAAATATTGCCCACCAGTGGAAAGTAACCAGTCCACGCCGGCTGTACTGTTGTAGTCGGGACTCTGCATCTTATTTAATTAATACGTACCGTACTGGTACTCCAAATTGGCCATGTTGTGCTTCAACAGCCCAAATCGGGTATTTCAGACCTCCAGTTTTATGACCAACTGTGTGTGTGATATAATAAGCCAATTTCGAATCTGCCATCTTGGAACTTTAATCTATGCAAGGTCACAGGTTGCGGGGTATAAACAAGGCGATTTTCATGTTCATCGCGTTGTGTTCTGTGCCAGGCACGTCAACTTGAAATACCAAGTGTAGATTCGAAGAACCGTTGTCATCCTTCGAATTAACTGACTTTAAACGACGTGATATCACAGAGGCGAGGAGTTGTTTTGAGCGTCAACAAGGAAACACTCGAAGCACGGAGTTTCTCGGCTTGGGGATATCCCATAAAGTTGTCGAAACAGTGCCCACAGCCACAGAGTCATGACACAACGTGCATTCAACCACCATTTAAGTCCATAGAAACTCAATTCGAAATAATAAAAGTTCTGATACAATATTGTCATTGCCTTAAACAAAATGGTAACCTTGGCCAAATGTTTTTTTTGAATTCGCACTAATGAACGTAATGGGTCCGAAGCACTTCATCCGCCCTCTTCTCCCATTTCTTACAACGTGTTTTCTTGAAATGTTTATACCTCTCGACCTGTGACCTTGCGTAGATTAAAAGCCAAGATGGCAGTTTCGAAAAAGGCTTATTCCAAATTGCAAATATAATCTCGCGAGAAACGCGTGATTACAAGTAAGAGCGGATCGATATCTAAGACTCCAAAATAGATAAAAATGTCCCAACTGGAAAAAATATTAGAGATGGAGAGGGTTATACACCCCTTAAATCCCCTTAAAGACGTCTTTGCGTGACACTTCAAGAGATCATTTGGACAATCAATTGTCCAATATGGGGTGAATACATTGCAAGATCTTGAAGCGAGTGCATACGGGATGGCAAGGGAGGGGTGGTGGTGGAGCGTCAACAGAATGTACTTTCACCACTTGTATACTGTTACCATATCACCTCAAACGCCATCACTTCTGAACAAAGTAGTTTTCAAAAACGACCAATCAGATTCTGTGGTTCAATATTTTGTTTCCAAAACAAAGTTTATTAAACTTCGGTGAGGCGAGCTGATTAGTTCCTTCCATTTTGTGTCACGTGATACGTTTCCAAATGGAAAATTGAACATTATCAGTTAGTACTAATTACATAATGCAATTGTGGTCTGTAAGTCGACTTCGATGACGGATTAATACTTTTTAAAGAAAATCGGGACGATTACTGTCAACGCTGTATGGAACCTGCAAAAGGAATGTGTATTTTTCGACTTGCCAGGTCACGAAGTACAATATCGATTGCAATGTGTTTTAAGAGACAGAAAATTGAATATTGTTGCACTTTGTGAAAATTGTTGAACGCCGTAAAACAGTTCCATTCTGAAAGCCTCGTGATTCAACTAAAAACAACTTCTTTGGTTTAACCCAGAACAAGTGCACCACTCTGGAGTTAGGAAAAATGATTTGTGAAACAAATGTTAAATGACTCTGATTGTGGTTTCCTATCAGGTTTTGGCTGCTAAGGTTGCTCTGCAAATGTCATATGTCGGGTCGTATCGAATCCTCATTCGAATCCTTTGGCTTTTCAAATCGTCCCCTGAGTACCAATGTGTTCTATGTGCCAATAGGCACATAGAACACATTGGAACTCAGGGGACGAAATTGTAAATAGTTCACCCTCTACAACCATAAACGGGACACATTGGAACTCAGGGGACGAAATGGTAAATAGTTCACCTTCTACAACCATAAACGGGAGCGCGGTGGATCAGTGGTTACGGTGGTGAACTTCAAATCGAAAGGTCTACGGTTCGATCTCCTCCAGGAGTAACTGCGTTGTGTCCTTGGGCAAGGCACTTAATCCTGATTGCCCAACTGGGGGGACGGTGGCCGTGTGTACTAAGGAGTACCGCACGTCGATGGGGCACTTGTCTTCAACCACTGCTAACCTTGCTTGTGTGGAGTTGGTACGTTGGAGAGTCTGGCAGTTGCTCGCCGTTTTCCGGTGGTTTTCTCCGACTTCCTCCACCCACAAAACTATCTGACACGAGGTGACCCTGGCTGCCAAAAGTGTCGTTAAACCCCAATAATTAAATACTAATTAAATTACAACCATAATATTGTCATTTACCACTCTCGTATATTGGTCAATGGCTACTAGTCTGTTTGGACAAGTCAATACTAAACACCAAACCCCGGAAAATTCCAGAGCGGAACCAAAGTAGTAACCACCTTGAACTCTTCTATCATCAGGACTCCTGTACCACTTTCGCACATTGCACGACGACTGATGAAAATTACGAATGGGGTACTTCGTCATTGGAATTTGTGCCTAAATTTCCATCTCTTACTAGCAATCAAATTATTCGTCGCCGCGCAACACGAGAAACACAAACGGACTCGTGGTCGTAAATTCTGCGAAGAGGTGTTTTGGACCGCCCGACGAATTTACGATTATTATTAGCCATTCGTATTTTTTATCACATCGAGTTCGGTGTCTGGTATAATTATTACAGATGTATCGGACCATTTTGGCATCTTTAATATTGATTTCGACCCACCTAAAGTTACTGAAGATACCTACATATGGACTCGAAAAATAAACGCAGAAACTATACTAAACTTCAAATTGCTTCTCTCTCAATGTGACTTTCTGTCAGTAAAAGAATCACATGACCCCAACACGGCCTAACTTCTTAAATATTTTCCTAAACTTATTCGACGTGGCTTTCCCCTCCAAACACGTCAGTAACTGTAAGAAAACCATACAGCGACAACCTTGGATGACCAGAGGATTAATAGTTTCATCCAAAACGAAATACAAATTCTATAATAAAAAGCTAAAGTCCCCAACCGAACCGAACATAAATAATTACAAAAAATATTGTAAAATATTCAATAAACTCAAAAACAGGAGTAAAGCCCATTACTTTAGAACTGTTCTTAATGAACATACAACTAACCTTCGCAGAACATGGCAGATTTTAAATGGAGCCGTAAAAAAACGTATAGACATGGGAGACCTACCAAACTCCTTCACCCACCATAACAAAGAAATCAACGACCCACTTAAAATAGCTGAAGAATTCATTAATTAATTTGTAAATATTGGGAAATCAACAAGAGACAAAATACCTAACGCTGATAAATCTCCATGTGAGGTTCTTCCAAATAACGAGAATAATTTCTTTTTAAGTCCCACATGCGAACCCGAAGTAAAAAACATAGTGAAGTCGATAAAGTCTAAAAATACTAAGGACAGTAATGAGCTAAGCTCAAAACTTATCAAAGAAACTATTGACCACATTGTAACGCCTCTAACGCATATCTGCAATTGCTCCTTTTCCCAAGGCACATTCCCAGAAAGAATGAAAATAGGTAAAATAATCCCAATATTCAAAGCAGGCGATAAGCACTCCTTCACTAATTACAGACCGATAAGTATACTGCCACCTTCTCCAAAATTCTCGAAAAACTCATGTTTGTAAGAGTTTCAAAATTCCTAGACCGCTTCAATATTTTAAATCCCAACCAGTATGGGTTTAGAAAAAAGCATAGTACCGTACACCCTATCATGCAGTTTTTTTTTTTTTTTTTATTTAAAGTTTTCACAGTAAATTACATCAAACACACACACTATATATATATATATATATACAAAACATAAATACAATGTGTAAAGAATTCTTCCAATCAAAATTCAACATGGGCTTGTGTGGTTATAGAAGACACTTAAATTTAGCTAAATATTTTAGATATTGTCTCCCATCTCAGTTTGATTTTGTTTGCCTTGCCGAACGAGTATAAATAGAGTGAGTATATATCGATAGCTCTGTAATTCTTTAATACTTCTATATACGCGGTGTAGCTGGGTAGCCGGTTTTCAAGACTACATGAAAATACATATTTTTTAAAAATTTGTAAACATGTACACAGTATGTCGGATAACTGAGCTTCTGTTTGCATTCCTAATATTACTTCCTTAGGGCTAACCTGAACATTTGAATTACAAACAGTATTAACCTTTTCTATGAGTTGAAGTAAAACTGTTTTTGAATGTGAACAATCGTAAAAGAGATGTGTTATTGATTCTTTTGAATTAAAACAAAAGCGGCAGAGCCGAGTTTCTGAAAGACCACTACGAAATAGTTTAGAATTGGTGTATAATATACGGTGATTTATTTTGAACTGTAGTGTCTGTAAATATGTGGTAGAAGTAAATGTTGTCTTGTATACATATTGCCATTCGTCTGTGCTTATATCACATCTAAGCTCATCGCTCCATTTTGCTTCGGATTTTCTTGCAGGTACAGCTATCTTGTTCAGAAAAAGGCCGTAAAAATCTTTATTAACTTTGGCAGTTGACTTTAAGCGGGATAATAATGCATTCTCCACAACATCAATTTTTTGTGTACATTCTTGGATTATTTTTTTCCAGTTTTGGGGTATTGCATTTATCAATCCCAAATATGTAGCGAATGGGATATCTAAGTTGTATTTGGTTTTAAATGCTCCATGTGTTAAGAAATTTCTGTTAGAATCTACAATATCGTTTATAAAAAACACACCAGCTGCAAACCATTTTTCTAAATGATAGCATGCATTATTTAATTTGATACTTTTATTATAAAATATTGGTTGTGATAAAATATCCTTATATGTTGATATAGAATAGTCTTGAAGGAGTGACCACGAAATTACAACATTTCGCCAGAATGGGGGCATTGATTCCGCTAATTTTTGTAGACCGTCTTTTGTAAAATGCCAAACATTGTTGAATCCAAATTTTTCAAAGTTATCAAGTGCCAGTGTTTTCCACTGTGACGAATTTTCCGGGTCTAAGAGCTTCTTAACCCAAATAATTTTTAATGAATTACATAGGGTTTTAATGTGCGGGATTTTGAGACCGCCTTTCTCCACTGTGTTTATCATGGTAGAGCGTTTGATTTTGTCTTTCTTATGTGACCAAAGGAATGTGAAAACCATTTTCTGGAGTTTAGCGATAATCCAAACGGGTGGGTTGGGAAGGACTGTGAGAGAGTGTATGATAATTGGAAGAGCAAGAGTTTTTAACACCGTAGCTTTTCCAACAAGGGTAAGATTTCTTAACGACCAATCATTTAATAGTTTCTGCATTTTTTCTAATTTTTCTATAAAATTTTTATCCAGGTAATTTGTTTTACTTAAATTGTATTTTATTCCCAAAATGGTAAAATCTTCACCATGATTCCATTTTATCGGTTTGTCCGTTTTTAGTTCCACACCGCAACCCTTACGAGAACCGATCCATACTATATAAGTTTTGTCAAAATTTACTTTTAGACCTGATAAATGAGAAAACTCGTCAACAATATTTAAGGCTGCGTTGAGTGATTTTTGATCATCGTCAAGAAATAAGGTGCTGTCGTCTGCATACTGGTTAATTATATATTCAGAATTGTTTATTTTTATACCATTTATTTCCGGACTAAATTTTAACCTAGCACTCAGTATTTCTACACACAGGATAAATAGGTACGGGGAGAGTGGGTCCCCTTGTCTTACACCTCTTTCCACATTGAAAAACTCTGAAAGATGACCGTTGTTTAAGACACAGCTGGAAACGTCACTATAGAAAGCCTTAAACCAACGAATGATTGATGGACTGAAATTGTAAAAGTTTAGGGTTTTCTCAATGTAGTTCCATTCAAGAGAGTCGAAGGCTTTTTCGAAATCCAATAATACTAACATTCCCGGGATATTACTCGATTTGCACTTGTCGATCAGGTCAGTAATTAGACGTGTAGATTCCCCAATAAACCTCCCTTTTACAAAACCCAACTGACTTTCAGAAATAAGTTTGGGTAGGACCGTTTTTATACGAGATGCTATTGCCGAAGAGCCAATTTTAAAATCAACGTTTAGAAGAGAAATAGGTCTCCAATTTTTAATGTACAGTTTAGATTTTTTTTCCTTTGGAATGCATGTTATTATACCTTGTCTTTGTGTAATTGAGAATGTACCGTTTTCGTAACCAGCATTTAGCGATTTAACCAAAAAAGGACCGATATCTTTCCAGAAATATTTGTAAAATTCGGAAGTAAATCCATCTGAGCCGGGCGATTTATTGCATTTCATGTTTTTCAAAGCAGCTAAGCATTCAGAGGCTGTCAATGGACCATCTAGTAAAATATTGTCTTCGTCGTCAAGTTTCTTTAGAAACGGATTATTATTATCGAAAAACATGTCATCTATATATACTGACGGAGTATTTATCTTGGAACTATATAAATTTTTGTAAAAACGTTTTTGTTCTGAAATAATATCTTTAATATCTGTACATTCTGTGTTGTCATCTTTAATTAATTTTGCTATTAATTTTTCTGTATATTGCCTTTTCTCCAAATTACAAAAGTATTTTGTCG
Source organism: Pictodentalium vernedei (assembly GCA_031216915.1). Classification (NCBI taxonomy): domain Eukaryota; kingdom Metazoa; phylum Mollusca; class Scaphopoda; order Dentaliida; family Dentaliidae; genus Pictodentalium; species Pictodentalium vernedei. The sequence goes on from CM062295.1 coordinate 494,914,161, forward strand.
GTTTTTCCCCTTCTACTTTCCACTTTGCTTTAGTTCTTATTATAATGCCTTGCACTTTTTTGAATCGCAATTGTTTCAGTTCGGAGTCCAAAGATAGAATCTCACCTCTAACTGTTTCATCCCCACTATCTAATTTTATATGTAGTTCTTTTAATTTATTTTCTATATATGTTTCAGAGTTTTGATTTTTTCGTTTCAAGTAAGATGCATATGAAATTGTTTTACCGCGTATCATTAATTTTAGTGTTTCCCAAAAAAGCTGATCATTTATAGTGAGCTTAACGTTAAGTGGGTTGTTAGATATATCACTTTTACTATTTATACAGTATTGTTTTATTGTTTCAAAAATGGTATTTCTAACAGCTGTTGCATATTCTGGGTCAGATAATAAGCTATTATTAAATTTCCAAAGCCCTCTACCCTTTTCTTGTTTTATAAATTTGAGAGCGACGGATACAGGAGAGTGATCTGAGCGGTAACTAGGCTCAATGTCAGTTGACTGAACTAGGTCCTGCAGGTCAGAAGTTATTAAGAAATAATCCAATCGAGCAGATTTATTATTTGGACCCCTCCACGTGAAACGTTTGCAGGATGGATTTTGTTGTCTCCATACGTCATTCAGATCTAAAAGTTCCATGTAATTAGATACACATTGTTGGGCTTTTACATTGTTCTTATTTTTGTAGTTTTTGGTGTCGAGGCGATAGTCCATTGGGATGTTCCAATCACCACCAATTATTATGGAAGTGTTCCCTACCTTTTCTATTTTATCGAAAAAATCATTATAAAAATCGGGTGAGTCATTGTTTGGGCCATATACTACTGCAATTGTCATACAATTATCCTGAACCACGATGTCTAATATAATGAAGTTTCCAGAAGTGTCATAAATCTCATTTTTTATTTCGTATTTAAATGTGTTCCTGAACAGTATAGCTGTACCTCGCTTGTGACTTGTATTCGAGCAGAAAAAGGCATCTAAACCCCATTCGTGCTTCCACGGTAATTCGGTCTTCTTACTGGAATGGGTGTCTACTAAAAGAGCAATGTCACACATGTTCCTACAGCGGGAGAAGAAATCCCTTCGCTTTACAGTATCTGAAGCGAGACCCCGGCAGTTCATACTACAGAAGTGATCTGACTCATATTTGGTTGGTTTTGTAAATAATCACAACTCTTTCGGCAAGGCAAACACTTATAATATAAATGAACGAAGGATTTAATTTACTTTTCACATCGAGGTATACTGTGTTTGGGTTTTTTTTTTGTAAAATAATAACAAGAGGGAAGAAACCCATAGCGGGACATGTTTTACCACTTTTACGTCAGGTATAACTTTGCCATTTGGGAGAGTTTAAATACTCAACAGCACCATCACCTATGTGATACGTGGTCCGGTTGAGAAGGCAAGAGATGGAGGGCGAGAGAGATGTAGAGAAAGAGAAAGAGAGAGTAGAGAGAGAGAGAGAGAGAGAGGGGAGCGTGTGAGAGCGAGGGGGAGATAGAGACGGACAAAGAGAGAGAGAGAGAGGATGAGGGAGAATGGTAGGAATATTTTAAGTCGAGAAAGTGAGAAAGAGAGGGTAAGGACCATACAGAGTGATAGGCATATAGACAGAGAGACAAGGGTATTTTGGAGTGGTGTGATTAAGAGAAGGGCATATATACATATATGCTTGCATACTTATACCCAACATAGATATATACATGGACTTCTCACATGACATCGACTATATACATATACATATACGCTACATATCATATAAACATATAGATGCTATACATTATATATGGATTATAAAACTTTAACTTGTACATATGAAATTAACTGTATCCACTAAGGCGCGTTAGCATCACCGACTGTATGTTTAAGATCGTTGCAAGCGACTAAAATAAGCTATGGTAAACTCGCGTCGGACAACCTCAGCCATTCTGGACCGAGAATAGAGAGTATGGCAAGTTATGGCCTGTAGTCCTCCAGTCTATAACCCGAGGGATTGGCCAGTAACTCATCGTGGAAATGGACTGGCGCAGGGTAAGAGATAGGTAGAAAGATAGAGACCGAGACAGAGACATAGAGGGAGAGAGACAGAGGGACGGGGGGGGGGGGGGGGGCAGTGGGAGAGTGTAAACTGTAACTTGTACCAATGAAATTAACTGTATCCACTAAGGCGCGTTAGCATCACCGACTATATGTTTAAGATCATTGCCAGCGACTAAAATAAGCTATGTTAAACTCGCGTCGGACTGCCTCAGCCATTCTGGACTGAGAATAGAGAGTATGGCGAATTATGGCCTTCAGTCCTCCAGTCTATAACCCGAGGGATTGTCCTGTAACCTATCGTGGAGATGGACTGGCGCATGGTAAGAGATAGGTAGAAAGATAGAGACCACAGAGACATAGAGGAAGAGAGACAGAGAGACAGGGGGGGGGGGTGCAGTAGGAGAGTGGGGGAGATGGGTAGGTACCTATCATGCAGTTGTTAAAAACTATCTCGGATGAAAATAACAAATCATGGAAAAATAGCACCTTGGCTATATTTCTTGACCTTTCCAAAGCATTCGATACTATAGACCATAATATCTTACTGATGAAATTAGATAGATACGGCTTCAGGGGATTAAGTAATGACTGGTTTAGAAGCTACCTAACGAACAGATTACAATATGTTACTTACTGTGATACTAAATCAAGACAGGCCGAAATAACATGTGGTGTTCCGCAGGGCTCGATCCTATGCCCCATCCTCTTCCTAATATACGTTAACGATATATTTCAGGCAACATCATTGAATCTCCTATCGTTCGCCGATGATACTACTGGTCTTATCACAGGTAATGACCCAGAACGATTGGTTAGCTATATCAACGAAGAATTACAGAAAATATTCGAATGGTGCTGTACAAATCGACTTTCCCTGAACGCCACAAAAACTAAATATATGTTAATCAACCTATCTTCTAAGAAGACGGTAATAATCCAGCGTAACATAGCAATCAATGGTCATGTCATTGACAGAGTACATGTAAGTACAAATGACGCTGAGAAGTCCCTCAACTTTTTAGATGTACATATTGATGATAGTCTATCTTACAAACACCATATTTCCCATATTTCTTCCAAAATTGCCCGAGCGAATTTTGCCTTGAACAGAGCCAAATCCATACTTCCCTTTAATATGCGCTAGTGCATTCCCATCTTATGTATGGAATAAATATTTGGGGTGACGCCAAAACTATTCATAAATTGTTCCTTTTACAGAAGCGATCCGTCCGAATAATTAATAACAGGAGATATAATGCACATACCGACCCCTTATTTCTAAACAATAGAATTTTAAAAGTGAATGATCTTTTCAAACTGCAGTCGAGTCTGTTTGTTTTTGATTGGTACCACAGTATGCTGCCTGTATCGTTTGTTGACTTCTTCAACCCCTTCGTTGATCGAACTGGGCGAGCGAGCTAGTAGACGAACGGACCTCCTTCTCAATGTTAACAGGACAAGGACTAAATTTCTTGACAGCTTACCAACCAACACTCACCCGAGAATATGGAATGATCTCGACACTGAATTGCGTTCCGTAATGAACAGAAATGTTTTCAAAAAACAACTCAAGTTAAAATTACTCTCCTCATACACAGGAAATGTCTACTGTGACAATCCTGCGACAATCCTCACTGCCCTGACTGTGTTATATGAGGAATAGAACCCTTAGCCTATCTGGCTATTATTTTTGTGAAAAAACAAACTTTATTTATTATTATTATTATTATTATTATTATTATTATTATTATTATTATTATTATTATTATTATTATTATTATTATTATCTTGATCTAAGGCCTTTCCGCTATATATACTTGGAGTGTGTCCAAATTGCGACATGAGCCTCATGCTGTTGTAGGTGATAGGTGATATACGCTTTGCACAGCACGTAAGTAGTGTCCTACAATTGCTTAACCAAGATAAGGTCTGGACAATCTCGTGATCTTGACTATTCACGCCCGCTCTCAGATACCTAGCAACTAAATTTGACATAGACCTAGAATATTTTGCCGATCCACCAACTCACTGGTATCTTAGTGAATGTTATCCAGCATGTTTCCACCGTTATATTATACAATTTATATGACTCATACTTCTGGGTGGCAACAGGTAGACAGCCAATCTGGCTATGTCGTCTCCCGGTGGTATATTTGCTATGTATAAATGTAATTAATGTATATATGATATGTGAATAACCAAAATGCTTGTATACTGCAAAATTAAGTATCTATCTATCTATCTATCTATCTATCTATCTATCTATCTATCTATCTATCTATCTGTCTGTCTGTCTGTCTGTCTGTCTGTCTGTCTGTCTGTCTGTCTGTCTGTCTGTCTGTCTGTCTGTCTGTCTGTCTGTCTGTCTGTCTGTCTGTCTGTCTGTCTGTCTGTCTGTCTGTCTATCTATCTATCTATCTATCTATCTATCTATCTATCTATCTATCTATCTATCTATCTATCTATCTATCTATCTATCTATCTATCTATCTATCTATCTATCTATCTATCTATCTATCTATCTATCTATCTATCTATCTATCTATCTATCTATCTATCTATCTATCTATCTATCTATCTATCTATCTATCTATCTATCTATCTATCTATCTATCTATCTATCTATCTATCTATCTATCTATCTATCTATCTATCTATCTATCTATCTATCTATCTATCTATCTATCTATCTATCTATCTATCTATCTATCTATCTATCTATCTATCTATCTATCTATCTATCTATCTATCTATCTATCTATCTATCTATCTATCTATCTATCTATCTATCTATCTATCTATCTATCTATCTATCTATCTATCTATCTATCTATCTATCTATCTATCTATCTATCTATCTATCTATCACAGGTTCCAAGACGACATTTTCATCATATGGCCCCATGGCCGTGATGACTTCAACGAATTCTTGGAAATCCTGAACAACCACGATGAATCCATTAAATTACAGCCCTGCATTTCAGAAAATACCATTGATTTTCTGGATGTGACTGTATTCAAGGGCCCTCAGTTCCGGCATAGCAACGTACTAGACACAAAAGTCTTTTTTAAACCGACCGATTCTCACCAACTTCTCCATAGAGCTTCTTACCACCCACCCAAACTATTCAATGGGTTGGTAAAATCTCAAATCATTCGATTCCATAGAAATTGTACAAACAGAAGCGACCTCAATCACGCATGTTCAATTCTTTTCAAAACACTTGTTAAACGCGGTTACTCAAAACGACTTTTGCGAAAAATTAAATCTGATACAATCCGTGAGATAGAGACACCCATTCGGGACTCTGAGCCAACGCACCCCACGAAAATTCGGCATAACCGCCCTGTTCTGGGAAATGGATCAGTAAATCTATGTCAACGCAAAATTTGTTACATACATCGTATGAACTACATGAATACCGGTAAAACATTCTTTAGCGAACAAACCCGTATGTTTTACCAAGTTAGAAACAGCTTCAACTGTGATTCTGAAAACATCATTTATTTAATCACATGTAAATTATGCCATATCCAATATGTCGGCCAGACGAAAAACCCTCTGCGCGTCAGAATGCAAAACCATTTATCAAGTATCCGTTTAGATTCAGGAAAGGCAGTCTCAGACCACTTTAACCTCCCGGGTCATGACATTAAGTCACATTTTAGTTTCCAACCCATTGAGCAAATTCCGTTTTTGGACGATGATGAAACCACAACAGACAAACGACTTGAGCGTGAAAACTATTGGATTGGTAAGCTCAGGACCTATCTCCCATACGGACTCAATAGAGAGTACTCTGGGTTGCCAAATAAAATTATTTGTTTTCCTTTGGTTTATAATCGACGCAATGTCGAAATTGCAAAAATTTTCAAAAACAACTTTACGGAATTAAACACAAAACTGCCAGAAGCCATTAACAAACGATGCATCATAGCTTATAAGAAAAATCCCAGTCTTCGAAACATTCTTGTGAAAGCACTTCTGAGATGAGTTCATTTTGTCATAAAGTCATATAACTTCAAAAATATTAAAACAACATTGAATTCCATAGAAATAATTTACAACAGAAATCGATTTACCGACCTGCGCCCGTGCTTCTTTGTTTTGAAAAATATCTATCCGCCAGTGCCAGACCTTTGAATTATTTCTATTATAAAAACATTAATTATCTGTCGATTAGTTTTGCGCATTGTCATGAGTTTGATTTCCAACAGTCTTCAGCCAGTGAACACAAGTCATTCAAATGCCATCAAACATTAACTGTAGAAATACCGCTAAAGTTTGATGACATTTGAATGGTTGTTTTCCACTAATCACTGAGTGAATCCATCTCAGTCACAGTGATTGGCTAGTTTGGCCTCATCAACAGATGAAGTAAAGGTATTTAAACGCTTTGGGATAATTGGAAAATCGAATTCACCTGCTTCCTGAAGAAGGGCATTTAACCCGAAACGTCGAGGCAACGACAGTGCGCTCTATTTATTTCATCACCATTTTCATTAGGTATTCACATTTCATTTATTCGTTCATTTTCATTTTTGCTTCATTTTTTCACCACTTTTTCATCATTTTGACTTGTTCTAATAATCATTTATTTCAGCCTAAATTAAGTCCGGGAAAATGGCTAAAAACTCCGCAAATGTTAAATCTGTTAACCGCCAAGAGCGGCAAAAAGACCCGGCATATTCGGCTCATGCACAATTGGTAAAATCCCTTTACCACATTCTACAACTATTTCACCATTTGGCACTTTTAGAGGACTGTTTGGCACAGAAAGTCCTCCCAAAATCATTCCAAAAAACAGTGGACGAGCGCAATAAAACCTTTCGGCCGGCTCTGCCAACCATTTATATTTCGGACGCGCTCAACAATTTAACTAAAAAATGGGCTTTTGAAGTTATACAAACTTTGGTAGATTATTACAAAAAAACTCTAAAAGAAAAACAAGACCTGGTTCTTTCGGCTCCTTTTCTAAAACCCCAGGACTTTCCACGAGCACGGAATACGGCAGTTAAATGGGGACAGAAGAATTTTGGTAATCGACTACAAGAAAGTACTATTGACAAATTTTATTCTCTTTCGGATCATCTTCTGTCCCAGTTCAAAAAACCAGCGGTCATTAGCCAGACCTCTTTCAATCAACGTGCTCGTTCTAAATCGCCGGTGGCCCGCCAGCAAATTTCATTTTCTACTTCCAGAGAAACCCCATCGAAAAGAAAAAGACGAGAAACCATCTCTCCAACAGCACCAGCGACCAAAAAACCATCATTTACAGCACGTTGCTCCACAACACCGGAATCGCCATCGTACGCCAGCATAGTCAAAACACCACCTCAAAAGAAGCCATCTACAAACGGCAAGTCGTCATTCTACCGATTCTGGAAATCTGGTGAAAACAAGAACAGCTGGACCCTGCCAGTCAAGCCAAACAAACCTGTTTGGATCATCGGATCATCGAACATCTCAAGGATTGATGCCAACCCTCCACCCAACACGTTCATCGCATCATACTCTGGTGGAACCATAAACCACATTCGTCAGATGGCTAAGAACATGGAAAAAGAGAAAGATCGACAACATCCCAAAGCAATTCTATTCAACGTTGGGGTCAACAATAGAGAAGACTGGCGCATAGACGTGCAGAACAGAAAAAAGATTGGTCACACATGAACAGGCAGACTGGGTAATATGATAAGCAATTTCCGCAAATGTTACCCTAATACAAAACTTCTTTTTCAGGAACATAATTTTTCTTCTAGTTTATGTTCTAGGGACCAACAAAATTTGACGGTCATCAACGAGGCTGCGAAGTCAACAAAGAACTTGGAGATAATCCCGGCAATTCCAGCAAGCCAGTTTAAATGTTGCCCAGGTGATCCCATCCACTGGTCGACGGAAACAGCGAATAAAATCTACCAAGGATGGCTGCCACGCATAGAACCATACATCAAAGAGCAGCCTTTAAACTAATTACAGAAGAAGGCATCAGCCATGGAGAGAAAGTAGGACTAGGAACCGAAATAGTCAACTTGGTTCCTGATCTAAAATTAACTGAAGGTGAGAAAGATCTACTCAGGTATGGTTTAACTTTCGTTCCCGCCCCAGCCCCATTAAAACCTAAGCCCAAAACCGTAGATTTTGGGACAGGTGCAGTTGTCATGGATGATTACAGTTACATTAACGAAATGAACGGTGGTCCAGCAAGCCAACAATTTTTTAGGGCAACAGCTTTGGCAGATAAATTTCGAAATTCAACAGGCTCAAAAGACCTCTTTGCCAATCCAACCGGGTGGTGCCCATCACCTCGGAAAGTTAAACCTGAAATTAATGAGATTTCTCAAAAAGTTAAAGAACAAGTAAGCCAAATCCCGGAATCATTTTTGAAAGACAAACAAAATTTAAACCAAATCGAAAGAAACGCCCTGAAGACGCTGAAAAACAACAAACAAATTATCATCAAGCCTTGTGACAAAGGATCTGCTACAGTTCTGATGTCAAAAGATAATTATATTAAAGAAGCTGAACGCCAGTTAAATAACCCAAAATATTACAAACCTTTAGAAGCACCAATTTGGCAAGAAAATTGTTCAAAATTTAATGGAATTCTAAAAAGCTTGCTGGACCACGACTTCATTGAGAAAAAACATGTCGAGTATTTAATTGCAGAGAGGGATTCAAACAATCGTAAGTTTTACCTCTTGCCTAAAATACATAAACCACTCAGCAGTTGGAGTGACGAATTTACCCCTCCTGGTCGGCCTATTGTCAGCGACTGTGGCTCGGAATCTTACCACATTTCAAAGTATATTGATTTTTATTTAAAACCAATTGCTTGCCGCCATCCGAGCTTCCTCAAAGACACTGAGGACTTTTTAATGAAAATTAACAAACTGCAGGTTCCTTCCGACAGTCTCCTCATTACCCTAGACATTGAAAGTATGTATACTAACATTGGTATTGACGCTGGTCTAGAGGCAATAAAAAAATCATTCAAAAGGTACGATGACCCAAACAGGCCATCGGAAGAAATCCTGCAATTGTTAGAATTATCATTGAAAGGTAACGACTTTGAATTTAACAATAAATTTTACCTCCAAATAAGTGGATGTAGTATGGGTAAAAAATTCAGTCCAAATTTTGCTAATATTTTTGTTGCAGAATGGGAGAGAGGTGCTCTTGCTAAAGCAAGAAAACAGCCATTATGTTATCACAGGTTCCAAGACGACATTTTCATCATATGGCCCCATGGCCGTGATGACTTCAACGAATTCTTGGAAATCCTGAACAACCACGATGAATCCATTAAATTACAGCCCTGCATTTCAGAAAATACCATTGATTTTCTGGATGTGACTGTATTCAAGGGCCCTCAGTTCCGGCATAGCAACGTACTAGACACAAAAGTCTTTTGTAAACCGACCGATTCTCACCAACTTCTCCATAGAGCTTCCTACCACCCACCCAAACTATTCAATGGGTTGGTAAAATCTCAAATCATTCGATTCCATAGAAATTGTACGAACAGAAGCGACCTCAATCACGCATGTTCAATTCTTTTCAAATCACTTGTTAAACGCGGTTACTCAAAACGACTTTTGCGAAAAATTAAATCTGATACAATCCGCGAGATAGAGACACCCATTCGGGACTCTGAGCCAACGCACCCCACGAAAATTCGGCATAACCGCCCTGTTCTGGGAAATGGATCAGTAAATCTATGTCAACGCAAAATTTGTTACATACATCGTATGAACTACATGAATACCGGTAAAACATTCTTTAGCGAACAAACCCGTATGTTTTACCAAGTTAGAAACAGCTTCAACTGTGATTCTGAAAACATCATTTATTTAATCACATGTAAATTATGCCATATCCAATATGTCGGCCAGACGAAAAACCCTCTGCGCGTCAGAATGCAAAACCATTTATCAAATATCCGTTTAGATTCAGGAAAGGCAGTCTCAGACCACTTTAACCTCCCGGGTCATGACATTAAGTCACATTTTAGTTTCCAACCCATTGAGCAGATTCCGTTTTTGGACGATGATGAAACCACAACTGACAAACGACTTGAGCGTGAAAACTATTGGATTGGTAAGCTCAGGACCCATCTCCCATACGGACTCAATAGAGAGTACTCTGGGTTGCCAAATAAAATTATTTGTTTTCCTTTGGTTTATAATCGACGCAATGTCGAAATTGCAAAAATTTTCAAAAACAACTTTACGGAATTAAACACAAAACTGCCAGAAGCCATTAACAAACGATGCATCATAGCTTATAAGAAAAATCCCAGTCTTCGAAACATTCTTGTGAAAGCACTTCTGAGATGAGTTCATTTTGTCATAAAGTCATATAACTTCAAAAATATTAAAACAACATTGAATTCCATAGAAATAATTTACAACAGAAATCGATTTACCGACCTGCGCCCGTGCTTCTTTGTTTTGAAAAATATCTATCTATCTATCTATCTATCTATCTATCTATCTATCTATCTATCTATCTATCTATCTATCTATCTATCTATCTATCTATCTATCTATCTATCTATCTATCTATCTATCTATCTATCTATCTATCTATCTATCTATCTATCTATCTATCTATCTATCTATCTATCTATCTATCTATCTATCTATCTATCTATCTATCTATCTATCTATCTATCTATCTATCTATCTATCTATCTATCTATCTATCTATCTATCTATCTATCTATCTATCTATCTATCTATCTATCTATCTATCTATCTATCTATCTATCTATCTATCTATCTATCTATCTATCTATCTATCTATCTATCTATCTATCTATCTATCTATCTATCTATCTATCTATCTATCTATCTATCTATCTATCTATCTATCTATCTATCTATCTATCTATCTATCTATCTATCTATCTATCTATCTATCTATCTATCTATCTATCTATCTATCTATCTATCTATCTATCTATCTATCTATCTATCTATCTATCTATCTATCTATCAGTCGCCATTCATTATGCGATAGGTGTCTAATGATTCGAAAATTTCCGATTCAGCACGACTCGTCCCGAATCAATTTCGAATCGAATTTTGAGAAGGTCACATTGACTGTCTATATGGCTTGTCATGGCCGCCTATATGCAGCCACGTCTTCACAAAAGATTTCCAACCACTAGACCTACAAAGTGTTGTGTTATGGATAATCTGGAGAATTCCCCAGATCTGAGGATTAATGTAATGTATAATTTTTTGTGTTGCCTTAATTAGCATCCCGATGGTGGTCGGTTCGTGGTGTCCCTTTTTGCTAGTTGTATGCAGGCTCGAAGCTAGTGGCGTGGCCAGGGGCGGTTTTCTTCCCATTGACCCTGCCTTCGGAGAGTTTTGTTGTCCGTCCAAACAAATGTTGGTCGAAACATTTTCGTGTAATTTGAAAAAAACAGTTGACCATTTGAAAACACCACAAGTTTTATTATGCACAATTTTTATCGTAAATATGTTACTTGAAACACTTTGTGTATTATTTTTATTTTGAAGAATTACTTTCGTTAAACGAAAGTAATTCTTTAAAATAATAATAATAATAATAATAATAATAATAATAATAATAATAATAATAATAATAATAATAACTAGATGCAAAGTGATGGAAGCCATCACTGTGGACCCCGCATTTGAAACGGCAATTCGAACAATATACAGTACAGTTAAACCATCGTTGAGAGACTACCTGTGTTGAAGGGCCAGTAAAACGATTTATTACATGCCCATGCAGTCTCTCTTATGCAATACGGCTGTGCAATACGGAATTCCGTATTGCACACCAACCTGTTCCAACCGGGACTTTTTTATGCAATGCGAATGCATAAAGTGCATGGTGTTTACCACCGTTGATAGAAAAGAAAATTAGGTCAGTAGGTGTTTGGGTCATGTAATAAATACAAAACCACATGTATGTTTCAATGAGTCGTTTTGTATTCAATTCGTCAGATGTGCGTAGAAAGAATACGTCTCGACCTTCGGTCTCGACGTTTTCTTCCTACGCACATCTGACTCATTGAATACAAAACGACTCATTGAAACATACATGTAGTTTTGTCTATGTACTGAATAGCTGTTTTAGGTTCAAGAGTGTGGGGTATTTGTTTCATTATTTTATTATTATATAAAAGAGGTAATTGTAATGAAAATTCTTGTTTTCCGGTTAAATTTCCAACAACAGCAGTCTGTGTGATGGTTAAGGTGCTATGGTCGCAGCTAATATATAAAATTTCCAAGTTCAAGGGCAATCACTCTTCGATAAACGAAAGGATCGGAATGAAATTAAAACTTGATGTGGAGAAACTTGAACTTGGAAATCTGATTTATTTATTAAGATTTAACGACACTTTAACAGCCAAGGTCATATCGTGTCGCTGACAGTTTTACGGGTGAAGGAAGCCGGAGTACCCGGAGAGAATCACCCCGCAACGACGAGCAGCTGCCAGCTCCCCAATATCGTAACTCCGCACTGCAGAAACATTCTTGTGAAAGCACTTCTGAGATGAGTTCATTTTGTCATAAAGTCATATAACTTCAAAAATATTAAAACAACATTGAATTCCATAGAAATAATTTACAACAGAAATCGATTTACCGACCTGCGCCCGTGCTTCTTTGTTTTGAAAAATATCTATCCGCCAGTGCCAGACCTTTGAATTGTTTCTATTATAAAAACATTAATTATCTGTCGATTAGTTTTGCGCATTGTCATGAGTTTGATTTCCAACAGTCTTCAGCCAGTGAACACAAGTCATTCAAATGCCATCAAACATTACCAGTAGAAATACCGCTAAAGTTTGATGACATTTGAATGGTTGTTTTCCACTAATCACTGAGTGAATCCATCTCAGTCACAGTGATTGGCCAGTTTGGCCTCATCAACAGATGAAGTAAAGGTATTTAAACGCTTTGGGATAATTGGAAAATCGAATTCACCTGCTTCCTGAAGAAGGGCATTTAACCCGAAACGTCGAGGCAACGACAGTGCGCTCCATTTATTTCATCATTTTCACTAGGTATTCACATTTCATTTATTCGTTCATTTTCATTTTTGCTTCATTTTTTCATCACTTTTTCATCATTTTGACTTGTTCTAATAATTATTTATTTCAGCCTAAATTAAGTCCGGGAAAATGGCTAAAAATTCCACAAATGTTAAATCTGTTAACCGCCAAGAGCGGCAAAAAGACCCGGCATATTCGTTCGGCCCATGCACAATTGGTAAAATCCCTTTACCACATTCTACAACTATTTCACCATTTGGCATTTCTCGAGGACTGTTTGGCACAGAAAGTCCTCCCAAAATCATTCAAAAAAACAGTGGACGAGCGCAATAAAACCTTTCGGCCGGCCCTGCCAACCATTTATATTTCGGACGCGCTCAACAATTTAACCAAAAAATGGGCTTTTGAAGTTATACAAACTTTGGTAGATTATTACAAAAAAACTCTAAAAGAAAAACAAGACCTGGTTCTTTCGGCTCCTTTTCTAAAACCCCAGGACTTTCCACGAGCACGGAATACGGCAGTTAAATGGGGACAGAAGAATTTTGGTAATCGACTACAAGAAAGTACTATTCACAAATTTTATTCTCTTTCGGATCAACTTCTGTCCCAGTTCAAAAAACCAGCGGTCATTAGCCAGACCTCTTTCAATCAACGTGCTCGTTCTAAATCGCCGGTGGCCCGCCAGCAAATTTCATTTTCTACTTCCAGAGAAACTCCATCGAAAAGAAAAAGACGCGAAACCATCTCTCCAACAGCACCAGCGACCAAAAAACCATCATTTACAGCACGTTGCTCCACAACACCGGAATCGCCATCGTACGCCAGCATCGTCAAGACACCACCTCAAAAGAAACCATCTACAAACGGCAAGTCGTCATTCTACCGATTCTGGAAATCTGGTGAAAACAAGAACAGCTGGACCCTGCCAGTCAAGCCAAACAAATCTGTTTGGATCATCGGATCATCGAACATCTCGAGGATTGATGCCAACCCTCCACCCAACACCTTCATCGCATCATATTCTGGTGGAACTTTAAACCACATTCGGCAGATGGCTAAGAACATGGAAAAAGAGAAAGAACGACAACATCCCAAAGCAATTTTATTTAACGTTGGTGTCAACAATAGAGAAGACTGGCGCATAGACGTGCAGAACAGAAAAAAGATTGGTCACACATCAACAGGTAGACTAGGTAATATGGTAAGCAATTTCCGCAAATGTTACCCTAATACAAAACTTCTTTTTCAGGAACATAATTTTTCTTCTAGTTTATGTTCCAGGGACCAACAAAATTTGACTGTTATCAACGAAGCTGCGAAGTCAACAAAGAATTTGGAGATAATTCCGGCAATTCCAGCAAGCCAGTTTAAATGTTGCCCAGGTGATCCCATCCACTGGTCGACGGAAACAGCGAATAAAATCTACCAAGGATGGCTGCCACGCATAGAACCATACATCAAAGAGCAGCCTTTAAACTAATTACAGAAGAAGGCATCAGCCATGGAGAGAAAGTAGGACTAGGAACCGAAATAGTAAACTTGGTTCCTGATCTAAAATTAACTGAAGGTGAGAAAGATCTACTCAGGTATGGTTTAACTTTCGTTCCCGCCCCAGCCCCATTAAAACCTAAGCCCAAAACCGTAGATTTTGGGACAGGTGCATTTGTCATGGATGATTACAGTTACATTAACGAAATGAACGGTGGTGCAGCAAGCCAACAATTTTTTAGGGCAACAGCATTGGCAGATAAATTTCGAAATTCAACAGGCTCAAAAGACCTCTTTGCCAATCCAACCGGGTGGTGCCCATCACCTCGGAAAGTTAAACCTGAAATTAATGAGATTTCTCAAAAAGTTAAAGAACAAGTAAGCCAAATCCCGGAATCATTTTTGAAAGACAAACAAAATTTGAACCAAATCGAAAGAAACGCCCTGAAGACGCTGAAAAACAACAAACAAATTGTCATCAAGCCTTGTGACAAAGGATCTGCTACAGTTCTGATGTCAAAAGATAATTATATTAAAGAAGCTGAACGCCAGTTAAATAACCCAAAATATTACAAACCTTTAGAAGCACCAATTTGGCAAGAAAATTGTTCAAAATTTAATGGAATTCTAAAAAGCTTGCTGGACCACGACTTCATTGAGAAAAAACATGTCGAGTATTTAATTGCAGAGAGGGATTCAAACAATCGCAAGTTTTACCTCTTGCCTAAAATACATAAACCACTCAGCAGTTGGAGTGACGAATTTACCCCTCCTGGTCGGCCTATTGTCAGCGATTGTGGCTCGGAATCCTACCACATTTCACAGTATATTGATTTTTATTTAAAACCAATTGCTTGCCGCCATCCGAGCTTCCTCAAAGACACTGAGGACTTTTTAATGAAAATTAACAAATTGCAGGTTCCTTCCGATAGTCTCCTCATTACCCTAGACATTGAAAGTATGTATACTAACATTGGTATTGACGCTGGTCTAGAGGCAATAAAAAAATCATTCAAAAGGTACGATGACCCAAACAGGCCATCGGAAGAAATCCTGCAATTGTTAGAATTATCATTGAAAGGTAACGACTTTGAATTTAACAATAAATTTTACCTCCAAGTAAGTGGATGTAGTATGGGTAAAAAATTCAGTCCAAATTTTGCTAATATTTTTGTTGCAGAATGGGAAAGAGGTGCTCTTGCTAAAGCAAGAAAACAGCCATTATGTTATCATAGGTTCCAAGACGACATTTTTATCATATGGCCCCATGGCCGTGATGACTTCAACGAATTCTTGGAGATCCTGAACAACCACGATGAATCCATTAAATTACAGCCCTGCATTTCAGAAAATACCATTGATTTTCTGGATGTGACTGTATTCAAGGGCCCTCAGTTCCGGCATAGCAACGTACTAGACACAAAAGTCTTTTTTAAACCGACCGATTCTCACCAACTTCTCCATAGAGCTTCTTACCACCCACCCAAACTATTCAATGGGTTGGTAAAATCTCAAATCATTCGATTCCATAGAAATTGTACGAACAGAAGCGACCTCAATCACGCATGTTCAATTCTTTTCAAAACACTTGTTAAACGCGGTTACTCAAAACGACTTTTGCGAAAAATTAAATCTGATACAATCCGTGAGATAGAGACACCCATTCGGGACTCTGAGCCAACGCACCCCACGAAAATTCGGCATAACCGCCCTGTTCTGGGAAATGGATCAGTAAATCTATGTCAACGCAAAATTTGTTACATACATCGTATGAACTACATGAATACCGGTAAAACATTCTTTAGCGAACAAACCCGTATGTTTTACCAAGTTAGAAACAGCTTCAACTGTGATTCTGAAAACATCATTTATTTAATCACATGTAAATTATGCCATATCCAATATGTCGGCCAGACGAAAAACCCTCTGCGCGTCAGAATGCAAAACCATTTATCAAATATCCGTTTAGATTCAGGAAAGGCAGTCTCAGACCACTTTAACCTCCCGGGTCATGACATTAAGTCACATTTTAGTTTCCAACCCATTGAGCAAATTCCGTTTTTGGACGATGATGAAACCACAACAGACAAACGACTTGAGCGTGAAAACTATTGGATTGGTAAGCTCAGGACCTATCTCCCATACGGACTCAATAGAGAGTACTCTGGGTTGCCAAATAAAATTATTTGTTTTCCTTTGGTTTATAATCGACGCAATGTCGAAATTGCAAAAATTTTCAAAAACAACTTTACGGAATTAAACACAAAACTGCCAGAAGCCATTAACAAACGATGCATCATAGCTTATAAGAAAAATGCCAGTCTTCGAAACATTCTTGTGAAAGCACTTCTGAGATGAGTTCATTTTGTCATAAAGTCATATAACTTCAAAAATATTAAAACAACATTGAATTCCATAGAAATAATTTACAACAGAAATCGATTTACCGACCTGCGCCCGTGCTTCTTTGTTTTGAAAAATATCTATCCGCCAGTGCCAGACCTTTGAATTGTTTCTATTATAAAAACATTAATTATCTGTCGATTAGTTTTGCGCATTGTCATGAATTTGATTTCCAACAGTCTTCAGCCAGTGAACACAAGTCATTCAAATGCCATCAAACATTAACAGTAGAAATACCGCTAAAGTTTGATGACATTTGAATGGTTGTTTTCCACTAATCACTGAGTGAATCCATCTCAGTCACAGTGATTGGCCAGTTTGGCCTCATCAACAGATGAAGTAAAGGTATTTAAACGCTGTGGGATAATTGGAAAATCGAATTCACCTGCTTCCTGAAGAAGGGCATTTAACCCGAAACGTCGAGGCAACGACAGTGCGCTCTATTTATTTCATCAACATTTTCATTAGGTATTCACATTTCATTTATTCGTTCATTTTCATTTTTGCTTCATTTTTTCATCACTTTTTCATCATTTTGACTTGTTCTAATAATTATTTATTTCAGCCTAAATTAAGTCCGGGAAAATGGCTAAAAATTCCACAAATGTTAAATCTGTTAACCGCCAAGAGCGGCAAAAAGACCCGGCATATTCGGCTCATGCACAATTGGTAAAATCCCTTTACCACATTCTACAACTATTTCACCATTTGGCATTTCTCGAGGACTGTTTGGCACAGAAAGTCCTCCCAAAATCATTCAAAAAAACAGTGGACGAGCGCAATAAAACCTTTCGGCCGGCCCTGCCAACCATTTATATTTCGGACGCGCTCAACAATTTAACCAAAAAATGGGCTTTTGAAGTTATACAAACTTTGGTAGATTATTACAAAAAAACTCTAAAAGAAAAACAAGACCTGGTTCTTTCGGCTCCTTTTCTAAAACCCCAGGACTTTCCACGAGCACGGAATACGGCAGTTAAATGGGGACAGAAGAATTTTGGTAATCGACTACAAGAAAGTACTATTCACAAATTTTATTCTCTTTCGGATCAACTTCTGTCCCAGTTCAAAAAACCAGCGGCCATTAGCCAGACCTCTTTCAATCAACGTGCTCGTTCTAAATCGCCGGTGGCCCGCCAGCAAATTTCATTTTCTACTTCCAGAGAAACTCCATCGAAAAGAAAAAGACGCGAAACCATCTCTCCAACAGCACCAGCGACCAAAAAACCATCATTTACAGCACGTTGCTCCACAACACCGGAATCGCCATCGTACGCCAGCATCGTCAAGACACCACCTCAAAAGAAACCATCTACAAACGGCAAGTCGTCATTCTACCGATTCTGGAAATCTGGTGAAAACAAGAACAGCTGGACCCTGCCAGTCAAGCCAAACAAATCTGTTTGGATCATCGGATCATCGAACATCTCGAGGATTGATGCCAACCCTCCACCCAACACCTTCATCGCATCATATTCTGGTGGAACTTTAAACCACATTCGGCAGATGGCTAAGAACATGGAAAAAGAGAAAGAACGACAACATCCCAAAGCAATTTTATTTAACGTTGGTGTCAACAATAGAGAAGACTGGCGCATAGACGTGCAGAACAGAAAAAAGATTGGTCACACATCAACAGGTAGACTAGGTAATATGGTAAGCAATTTCCGCAAATGTTACCCTAATACAAAACTTCTTTTTCAGGAACATAATTTTTCTTCTAGTTTATGTTCCAGGGACCAACAAAATTTGACTGTTATCAACGAAGCTGCGAAGTCAACAAAGAATTTGGAGATAATTCCGGCAATTCCAGCAAGCCAGTTTAAATGTTGCCCAGGTGATCCCATCCACTGGTCGACGGAAACAGCGAATAAAATCTACCAAGGATGGCTGCCACGCATAGAACCATACATCAAAGAGCAGCCTTTAAACTAATTACAGAAGAAGGCATCAGCCATGGAGAGAAAGTAGGACTAGGAACCGAAATAGTAAACTTGGTTCCTGATCTAAAATTAACTGAAGGTGAGAAAGATCTACTCAGGTATGGTTTAACTTTCGTTCCCGCCCCAGCCCCATTAAAACCTAAGCCCAAAACCGTAGATTTTGGGACAGGTGCATTTGTCATGGATGATTACAGTTACATTAACGAAATGAACGGTGGTCCAGCAAGCCAACAATTTTTTAGGGCAACAGCATTGGCAGATAAATTTCGAAATTCAACAGGCTCAAAAGACCTCTTTGCCAATCCAACCGGGTGGTGCCCATCACCTCGGAAAGTTAAACCTGAAATTAATGAGATTTCTCAAAAAGTTAAAGAACAAGTAAGCCAAATCCCGGAATCATTTTTGAAAGACAAACAAAATTTGAACCAAATCGAAAGAAACGCCCTGAAGACGCTGAAAAACAACAAACAAATTGTCATCAAGCCTTGTGACAAAGGATCTGCTACAGTTCTGATGTCAAAAGATAATTATATTAAAGAAGCTGAACGCCAGTTAAATAACCCAAAATATTACAAACCTTTAGAAGCACCAATTTGGCAAGAAAATTGTTCAAAATTTAATGGAATTCTAAAAAGCTTGCTGGACCACGACTTCATTGAGAAAAAACATGTCGAGTATTTAATTGCAGAGAGGGATTCAAACAATCGCAAGTTTTACCTCTTGCCTAAAATACATAAACCACTCAGCAGTTGGAGTGACGAATTTACCCCTCCTGGTCGGCCTATTGTCAGCGATTGTGGCTCGGAATCCTACCACATTTCACAGTATATTGATTTTTATTTAAAACCAATTGCTTGCCGCCATCCGAGCTTCCTCAAAGACACTGAGGACTTTTTAATGAAAATTAACAAATTGCAGGTTCCTTCCGATAGTCTCCTCATTACCCTAGACATTGAAAGTATGTATACTAACATTGGTATTGACGCTGGTCTAGAGGCAATAAAAAAATCATTCAAAAGGTACGATGACCCAAACAGGCCATCGGAAGAAATCCTGCAATTGTTAGAATTATCATTGAAAGGTAACGACTTTGAATTTAACAATAAATTTTACCTCCAAGTAAGTGGATGTAGTATGGGTAAAAAATTCAGTCCAAATTTTGCTAATATTTTTGTTGCAGAATGGGAAAGAGGTGCTCTTGCTAAAGCAAGAAAACAGCCATTATGTTATCATAGGTTCCAAGACGACATTTTTATCATATGGCCCCATGGCCGTGATGACTTCAACGAATTCTTGGAGATCCTGAACAACCACGATGAATCCATTAAATTACAGCCCTGCATTTCAGAAAATACCATTGATTTTCTGGATGTGACTGTATTCAAGGGCCCTCAGTTCCGGCATAGCAACGTACTAGACACAAAAGTCTTTTTTAAACCGACCGATTCTCACCAACTTCTCCATAGAGCTTCTTACCACCCACCCAAACTATTCAATGGGTTGGTAAAATCTCAAATCATTCGATTCCATAGAAATTGTACGAACAGAAGCGACCTCAATCACGCATGTTCAATTCTTTTCAAAACACTTGTTAAACGCGGTTACTCAAAACGACTTTTGCGAAAAATTAAATCTGATACAATCCGTGAGATAGAGACACCCATTCGGGACTCTGAGCCAACGCACCCCACGAAAATTCGGCATAACCGCCCTGTTCTGGGAAATGGATCAGTAAATCTATGTCAACGCAAAATTTGTTACATACATCGTATGAACTACATGAATACCGGTAAAACATTCTTTAGCGAACAAACCCGTATGTTTTACCAAGTTAGAAACAGCTTCAACTGTGATTCTGAAAACATCATTTATTTAATCACATGTAAATTATGCCATATCCAATATGTCGGCCAGACGAAAAACCCTCTGCGCGTCAGAATGCAAAACCATTTATCAAATATCCGTTTAGATTCAGGAAAGGCAGTCTCAGACCACTTTAACCTCCCGGGTCATGACATTAAGTCACATTTTAGTTTCCAACCCATTGAGCAAATTCCGTTTTTGGACGATGATGAAACCACAACAGACAAACGACTTGAGCGTGAAAACTATTGGATTGGTAAGCTCAGGACCTATCTCCCATACGGACTCAATAGAGAGTACTCTGGGTTGCCAAATAAAATTATTTGTTTTCCTTTGGTTTATAATCGACGCAATGTCGAAATTGCAAAAATTTTCAAAAACAACTTTACGGAATTAAACACAAAACTGCCAGAAGCCATTAACAAACGATGCATCATAGCTTATAAGAAAAATGCCAGTCTTCGAAACATTCTTGTGAAAGCACTTCTGAGATGAGTTCATTTTGTCATATAACTTCAAAAATATTAAAACAACATTGAATTCCATAGAAATAATTTACAACAGAAATCGATTTACCGACCTGCGCCCGTGCTTCTTTGTTTTGAAAAATATCTATCTATCTATCTATCTATCTATCTATCTATCTATCTATCTATCTATCTATCTATCTATCTATCTATCTATCTATCTATCTATCTATCTATCTATCTATCTATCTATCTATCTATCTATCTATCTATCTAATCTATCTATCTATCTATCTATCTATCTATCTATCTATCTATCTATCTATCTATCGCCATTCATTATGCGATAGGTGTCTAATGATTCGAAAATTTCCGATTCAGCACGACTCGTCCCGAATCAAATTGAAGCATCGGGATGATTTCGAATCGAATTTTGAGAAGGTCACATTGACTGTCTATATGGCTTGTCATGGCCGCCTATATGCAGCCACGTCTTCACAAAAGATTTCCAACCACTAGACCTACAAAGTGTTGTGTTATGGATAATCTGGAGAATTCCCCAGATCTGAGGATTAATGTAATGTATAATTTTTTGTGTTGCCTTAATTAGCATCCCGATGGTGGTCGGTTCGTGGTGTCCCTTTTTGCTAGTTGTATGCAGGCTCGAAGCTAGTGGCGTGGCCAGGGGCGGTTTTCTTCCCATTGACCCTGCCTTCGGAGAGTTTTGTTGTCCGTCCAAACAAATGTTGGTCGAAACATTTTCGTGTAATTTGAAAAAAGCAGTTGACCATTTGAAAACACCACAAGTTTTATTATGCACAATTTTTATCGTAAATATGTTACTTGAAACACTTTGTGTATTATTTTTATTTTGAAGAATTACTTTCGTTAAACGAAAGTAATTCTTTAAAATAATAATAATAATAATAATAATAATAATAATAATAATAATAATAATAATAATAATAATAATAATAACTAGATGCAAAGTGATGGAAGCCATCACTGTGGACCCCGCATTTGAAACGGCGTGCAATTCGAACAATATACAGTACAGTTAAACCATCGTTGAGAGACTACCTGTGTTGAAGGGCCAGTAAAACGATTTATTACATGCCCATGCAGTCTCTCTTATGCAATACGGCTGTGCAATACGGAATTCCGTATTGCACACCAACCTGTTCCAACCGGGACTTTTTTATGCAATGCGAATGCATAAAGTGCATGGTGTTTACCACCGTTGATAGAAAAGAAAATTAGGTCAGTAGGTGTTTGGGTCATGTAATAAATACAAAACCACATGTATGTTTCAATGAGTCGTTTTGTATTCAATTCGTCAGATGTGCGTAGAAAGAATACGTCTCGACCTTCGGTCTCGACGTTTTCTTCCTACGCACATCTGACTCATTGAATACAAAACGACTCATTGAAACATACATGTAGTTTTGTCTATGTACTGAATAGCTGTTTTAGGTTCAAGAGTGTGGGGTATTTGTTTCATTATTTTATTATTATATAAAAGAGGTAATTGTAATGAAAATTCTTGTTTTCCGGTTAAATTTCCAACAACAGCAGTCTGTGTGATGGTTAAGGTGCTATGGTCGCAGCTAATATATAAAATTTCCAAGTTCAAGGGCAATCACTCTTCGATAAACGAAAGGATCGGAATGAAATTAAAACTTGATGTGGAGAAACTTGAACTTGGAAATCTGATTTATTTATTAAGATTTAACGACACTTTAACAGCCAAGGTCATATCGTGTCGCTGACAGTTTTACGGGTGAAGGAAGCCGGAGTACCCGGAGAGAATCACCCCGCAACGACGAGCAGCTGCCAGCTCCCCAATATCGTAACTCCGCACTGCAGAAACATTCTTGTGAAAGCACTTCTGAGATGAGTTCATTTTGTCTTAAAGTCATATAACTTCAAAAATATTAAAACAACATTGAATTCCATAGAAATAATTTACAACAGAAATCGATTTACCGACCTGCGCCCGTGCTTCTTTGTTTTGAAAAATATCTATCCGCCAGTGCCAGACCTTTGAATTATTTCTATTATAAAAACATTAATTATCTGTCGATTAGTTTTGCGCATTGTCATGAGTTTGATTTCCAACAGTCTTCAGCCAGTGAACACAAGTCATTCAAATGCCATCAAACATTACCAGTAGAAATACCGCTAAAGTTTGATGACATTTGAATGGTTGTTTTCCACTAATCACTGAGTGAATCCATCTCAGTCACAGTGATTGGCCAGTTTGGCCTCATCAACAGATGAAGTAAAGGTATTTAAACGCTTTGGGATAATTGGAAAATCGAATTCACCTGCTTCCTGAAGAAGGGCATTTAACCCGAAACGTCGAGGCAACGACAGTGCGCTCCATTTATTTCATCATTTTCACTAGGTATTCACATTTCATTTATTCGTTCATTTTCATTTTTGCTTCATTTTTTCATCACTTTTTCATCATTTTGACTTGTTCTAATAATTATTTATTTCAGCCTAAATTAAGTCCGGGAAAATGGCTAAAAATTCCACAAATGTTAAATCTGTTAACCGCCAAGAGCGGCAAAAAGACCCGGCATATTCGGCCCATGCACAATTGGTAAAATCCCTTTACCACATTCTACAACTATTTCACCATTTGGCATTTCTCGAGGACTGTTTGGCACAGAAAGTCCTCCCAAAATCATTCCAGAAAACAGTGGACGAGCGCAATAAAACCTTTCGGCCGGCTCTGCCAACCATTTATATTTCGGACGCGCTCAACAATTTAACCAAAAAATGGGCTTTTGAAGTTATACAAACTTTGGTAGATTATTACAAAAAAACTCTAAAAGAAAAACAAGACCTGGTTCTTTCGGCTCCTTTTCTAAAACCCCAGGACTTTCCACGAGCACAGAATACGGCAGTTAAATGGGGACAGAAGAATTTTGGTAATCGACTACAAGAAAGTACTATTGACAAATTTTATTCTCTTTCGGATCAACTTCTGTCCCAGTTCAAAAAACCAGCGGTCATTAGCCAGACCTCTTTCAATCAACGTGCTCGTTCTAAATCGCCGGTGGCCCGCCAGCAAATTTCATTTTCTACTTCCAGAGAAACTCCATCGAAAAGAAAAAGACGGGAAACCATCTCTCCAACAGCACCAGCGACCAAAAAACCATCATTTGCAGCACGTTGCTCCACAACACCGGAATCGCCATCGTACGCCAGCATAGTCAAGACACCACCTCAAAAGAAACCATCTACAAACGGCAAGTCGTCATTCTACCGATTCTGGAAATCTGGTGAAAACAAGAACAGCTGGACCCTGCCAGTCAAGCCAAACAAATCTGTTTGGATCATCGGATCATCGAACATCTCGAGGATTGATGCCAACCCTCCACCCAACACCTTCATCGCATCATACTCTGGTGGAACTTTAAACCACATTCGGCAGATGGCTAAGAACATGGAAAAAGAGAAAGATCGACAACATCCCAAAGCAATTTTATTTAACGTTGGTGTCAACAATAGAGAAGACTGGCGCATAGACGTGCAGAACAGAAAAAAGATTGGTCACACATCAACAGGTAGACTAGGTAATATGGTAAGCAATTTCCGCAAATGTTACCCTAATACAAAACTTCTTTTTCAGGAACATAATTTTTCTTCTAGTTTATGTTCCAGGGACCAACAAAATTCGACTGTTATCAACGAAGCTGCGAAGTCAACAAAGAATTTGGAGATAATCCCGGCAATTCCAGCAAGCCAGTTTAAATGTTGCCCAGGTGATCCCATCCACTGGTCGACGGAAACAGCGAATAAAATCTACCAAGGATGGCTGCCACGCATAGAACCATACATCAAAGAGCAGCCTTTAAACTAATTACAGAAGAAGGCATCAGCCATGGAGAAAAAGTAGGACTAGGAACCGAAATAGTAAACTTGGTTCCTGATCTAAAATTAACTGAAGGTGAGAAAGATCTACTCAGGTATGGTTTAACTTTCGTTCCCGCCCCAGCCCCATTAAAACCTAAGCCCAAAATCGTAGATTTTGGGACAGGTGCAGTTGTCATGGATGATTACAGTTACATTAACGAAATGAACGGTGGTCCAGCAAGCCAACAATTTTTTAGGGCAACAGCATTGGCAGATAAATTTCGAAATTCAACAGGCTCAAAAGACCTCTTTGCCAATCCAACCGGGTGGTGCCCATCACCTCGGAAAGTTAAACCTGAAATTAATGAGATTTCTCAAAAAGTTAAAGAACAAGTAAGCCAAATCCCGGAATCATTTTTGAAAGACAAACAAAATTTGAACCAAATCGAAAGAAACGCCCTGAAGACGCTGAAAAACAACAAACAAATTATCATCAAGCCTTGTGACAAAGGATCTGCTACAGTTCTGATGTCAAAAGATAATTATATTAAAGAAGCTGAACGCCAGTTAAATAACCCAAAATATTACAAACCTTTAGAAGCACCAATTTGGCAAGAAAATTGTTCAAAATTTAATGGAATTCTAAAAAGCTTGCTGGACCACGACTTCATTGAGAAAAAACATGTCGAGTATTTAATTGCAGAGAGGGATTCAAACAATCGTAAGTTTTATCTCTTGCCTAAAATACATAAACCACTCAGCAGTTGGAGTGACGAATTTACCCCTCCTGGTCGGCCTATTGTCAGCGACTGTGGCTCGGAATCTTACCACATTTCACAGTATATTGATTTTTATTTAAAACCAATTGCTTGCCGCCATCCGAGCTTCCTCAAAGACACTGAGGACTTTTTAATGAAAATTAACAAATTGCAGGTTCCTTCCGACAGTCTCCTCATTACCCTAGACATTGAAAGTATGTATACTAACATTGGTATTGACGCTGGTCTAGAGGCAATAAAAAAATCATTCAAAAGGTACGATGACCCAAACAGGCCATCGGAAGAAATCCTGCAATTGTTAGAATTATCATTGAAAGGTAACGACTTTGAATTTAACAATAAATTTTATCTCCAAATAAGTGGATGTAGTATGGGTAAAAAATTCAGTCCAAATTTTGCTAATATTTTTGTTGCAGAATGGGAGAGAGGTGCTCTTGCTAAAGCAAGAAAACAGCCATTATGTTATCACAGGTTCCAAGACGACATTTTCATCATATGGCCCCATAGCCGTGATGACTTCAACGAATTTTTGGAAATCCTGAACAACCACGATGAGTCCATCAAATTACAGCCCTGCATTTCAGAAAATACTATTGATTTTCTGGATGTGACTGTATTCAAGGGCCCTCAGTTTCGGCATAGCAACGTTCTAGACACAAAAGTCTTTTTTAAACCGACCGATTCTCACCAACTTCTCCATAGAGCTTCTTACCACCCACCCAAACTATTCAATGGGTTGGTAAAATCTCAAATTATTCGATTCCATAGAAATTGTACGAACAGAAGCGACCTCAATCACGCCTGTTCAATTCTTTTCAAAACACTTGTTAAACGCGGTCACTCAAAACGACTTTTGCGAAAAATTAAATCTGACACAATCCGTGAGATAGAGACACCCATTCGGGACTCTGAGCCAACGCACCCCACGAAAATTCGGCATAACCGCCCTGTTCTGGGAAATGGATCAGTAAATCTATGTCAACGCAAAATTTGTTACATACATCGTATGAACTACATGAATACCGGTAAAACATTTTTTAGCGAACAAACCCGTATGTTTTACCAAGTTAGAAACAGCTTCAACTGTGATTCTGAAAACATCATTTATTTAATCACATGTAAATTATGCCATATCCAATATGTCGGCCAGACGAAAAACCCTCTGCGCGTCAGAATGCAAAACCATTTATCAAATATCCGTTTAGATTCAGGAAAGGCAGTCTCAGACCACTTTAACCTCCCGGGTCATGACATTAAGTCACATTTTAGTTTCCAACCCATTGAGCAAATTCCGTTTTTGGACGATGATGAAACCACAACAGACAAACGACTTGAGCGTGAAAACTATTGGATTGGTAAGCTCAGGACCTATCTCCCATACGGACTCAACAGAGAGTACTCTGGGTTGCCAAATAAAATTATTTGTTTTCCTTTGGTTTATAATCGACGCAATGTCGAAATTGCAAAAATTTTCAAAAACAACTTTACGGAATTAAACACAAAACTGCCAGAAGCCATTAACAAACGATGCATCATAGCTTATAAGAAAAATCCCAGTCTTCGAAACATTCTTGTGAAAGCACTTCTGAGATGAGTTCATTTTGTCATAAAGTCATATAACTTCAAAAATATTAAAACAACATTGAATTCCATAGAAATAATTTACAACAGAAATCGATTTACCGACCTGCGCCCGTGCTTCTTTGTTTTGAAAAATATCTATCCGCCAGTGCCAGACCTTTGAATTATTTCTATTATAAAAACATTAATTATCTGTCGATTAGTTTTGCGCATTGTCATGAGTTTGATTTCCAACAGTCTTCAGCCAGTGAACACAAGTCATTCAAATGCCATCAAACATTAACAGTAGAAATACCGCTAAAGTTTGATGACATTTGAATGGTTGTTTTCCACTAATCACTGAGTGAATCCATCTCAGTCACAGTGATTGGCCAGTTTGGCCTCATCAACAGATGAAGTAAAGGTATTTAAACGCTTTGGGATAATTGGAAAATCGAATTCACCTGCTTCCTGAAGAAGGGCATTTAACCCGAAACGTCGAGGCAACGACAGTGCGCTCTATTTATTTCATCAACATTTTCATTAGGTATTCACATTTCATTTATTCGTTCATTTTCATTTTTGCTTCATTTTTTCATCACTTTTTCATCATTTTGACTTGTTCTAATAATTATTTATTTCAGCCTAAATTAAGTCCGGCAAAATGGCTAAAAACTCCACAAATGTTAAATCTGTTAACCGCCAAGAGCGGCAAAAAGACCCGGCATATTCGGCTCATGCACAATTGGTAAAATCCCTTTACCACATTCTACAACTATTTCACCATTTGGCATTTTTAGAGGACTGTTTGGCACAGAAAGTCCTCCCAAAATCATTCCAAAAAACAGTGGACGAGCGCAATAAAACCTTTCGGCCGGCTCTGCCAACCATTTATATTTCGGACGCGCTCAACAATTTAACCAAAAAATGGGCTTTTGAAGTTATACAAACTTTGGTAGATTATTACAAAAAAACTCTAAAAGAAAAACAAGACCTGGTTCTTTCGGCTCCTTTTCTAAAACCCCAGGACTTTCCACGAGCACGGAATACGGCAGTTAAATGGGGACAGAAGAATTTTGGTAATCGACTACAAGAAAGTACTATTGACAAATTTTATTCTCTTTCGGATCAACTTCTGTCCCAGTTCAAAAAACCAGCGGTCATTGGCCAGACCTCTTTCAATCAACGTGCTCGTTCTAAATCGCCGGTGGCCCGCCAGCAAATTTCATTTTCTACTTCCAGAGAAACTCCATCGAAAAGAAAAAGACGAGAAACCATCTCTCCAACAGCACCAGCGACCAAAAAACCATCATTTACAGCACGTTGCTCCACAACACCGGAATCGCCATCGTACGCCAGCATAGTCAAAACACCACCTCAAAAGAAGCCATCTACAAACGGCAAGTCGTCATTCTACCGATTCTGGAAATCTGGTGAAAACAAGAACAGCTGGACCCTGCCAGTCAAGCCAAACAAACCTGTTTGGATCATCGGATCATCGAACATCTCAAGGATTGATGCCAACCCTCCACCCAACACGTTCATCGCATCATACTCTGGTGGAACCTTAAATCACATTCGTCAGATGGCTAAGAACATGGAAAAAGAGAAAGATCGACAACATCCCAAAGCAATTCTTTTCAACGTTGGGGTCAACAATAGAGAAGACTGGCGCATAGACGTGCAGAACAGAAAAAAGATTGGCCACACATCAACAGGTAGACTAGGTAATATGATAAGCAATTTCCGCAAATGTTACCCTAATACAAAACTTCTTTTTCAGGAACATAATTTTTCTTCTAGTTTATGTTCTAGGGACCAACAAAATTTGACTGTTATCAACGAGGCTGCGAAGTCAACAAAGAATTTGGAGATAATCCCAGCAATTCCAGTAAGCCAGTTTAAATGTTGCCCAGGTGATCCCATCCACTGGTCGACGGAAACAGCGAATAAAATTTACCAAGGATGGCTGCCACGCATAGAACCATACATCAAAGAGCAGCCTTTAAACTAATTACAGAAGAAGGCATCAGCCATGGAGAAAAAGTAGGACTAGGAACCGAAATAGTAAACTTGGTTCCTGATCTAAAATTAACTGAAGGTGAGAAAGATCTACTCAGGTATGGTTTAACTTTCGTTCCCGCCCCAGCCCCATTAAAACCTAAGCCCAAAATCGTAGATTTTGGGACAGGTGCAGTTGTCATGGATGATTACAGTTACATTAACGAAATGAACGGTGGTCCAGCAAGCCAACAATTTTTTAGGGCAACAGCATTGGCAGATAAATTTCGAAATTCAACAGGCTCAAAAGACCTCTTTGCCAATCCAACCGGGTGGTGCCCATCACCTCGGAAAGTTAAACCTGAAATTAATGAGATTTCTCAAAAAGTTAAAGAACAAGTAAGCCAAATCCCGGAATCATTTTTGAAAGACAAACAAAATTTGAACCAAATCGAAAGAAACGCCCTGAAGACGCTGAAAAACAACAAACAAATTATCATCAAGCCTTGTGACAAAGGATCTGCTACAGTTCTGATGTCAAAAGATAATTATATTAAAGAAGCTGAACGCCAATTAAATAACCCAAAATATTACAAACCTTTAGAAGCACCAATTTGGCAAGAAAATTGTTCAAAATTTAATGGAATTCTAAAAAGCTTGCTGGACCACGACTTCATTGAGAAAAAACATGTCGAGTATTTAATTGCAGAGAGGGATTCAAACAATCGTAAGTTTTACCTCTTGCCTAAAATACATAAACCACTCAGCAGTTGGAGTGACGAATTCACCCCTCCTGGTCGGCCTATTGTCAGCGACTGTGGCTCGGAATCTTACCACATTTCACAGTATATTGATTTTTATTTAAAACCAATTGCTTGCCGCCATCCGAGCTTCCTCAAAGACACTGAGGACTTTTTAATGAAAATTAACAAATTGCAGGTTCCTTCCGACAGTCTCCTCATTACCCTAGACATTGAAAGTATGTATACTAACATTGGTATTGACGCTGGTCTAGAGGCAATAAAAAAATCATTCAAAAGGTACGATGACCCAAACAGGCCATCGGAAGAAATCCTGCAATTGTTAGAATTATCATTGAAAGGTAACGACTTTGAATTTAACAATAAATTTTATCTCCAAATAAGTGGATGTAGTATGGGTAAAAAATTCAGTCCAAATTTTGCTAATATTTTTGTTGCAGAATGGGAGAGAGGTGCTCTTGCTAAAGCAAGAAAACAGCCATTATGTTATCACAGGTTCCAAGACGACATTTTCATCATATGGCCCCATGGCCGTGATGACTTCAACGAATTCTTGGAAATCCTGAACAACCACGATGAATCCATTAAATTACAGCCCTGCATTTCAGAAAATACCATTGATTTTCTGGATGTGACTGTATTCAAGGGCCCTCATTTCCGGCATAGCAACGTACTAGACACAAAAGTCTTTTTTAAACCGACCGATTCTCACCAACTTCTCCATAGAGCTTCTTACCACCCACCCAAACTATTCAATGGGTTGGTAAAATCTCAAATCATTCGATTCCATAGAAATTGTACGAACAGAAGCGACCTCAATCACGCATGTTCAATTCTTTTCAAAACACTTGTTAAACGCGGTTACTCAAAACGACTTTTGCGAAAAATTAAATCTGATACAATCCGTGAGATAGAGACACCCATTCGGGACTCTGAGCCAACGCACCCCACGAAAATTCGGCATAACCGCCCAGTTCTGGGAAATGGATCAGTAAATCTATGTCAACGCAAAATTTGTTACATACATCGTATGAACTACATGAATACCGGTAAAACATTCTTTAGCGAACAAACCCGTATGTTTTACCAAGTTAGAAACAGCTTCAACTGTGATTCTGAAAACATCATTTATTTAATCACATGTAAATTATGCCATATCCAATATGTCGGCCAGACGAAAAACCCTCTGCGCGTCAGAATGCAAAACCATTTATCAAATATCCGTTTAGATTCAGGAAAGGCAGTCTCAGACCACTTTAACCTCCCGGGTCATGACATTAAGTCACATTTTAGTTTCCAACCCATTGAGCAAATTCCGTTTTTGGACGATGATGAAACCACAACAGACAAACGACTTGAGCGTGAAAACTATTGGATTGGTAAGCTCAGGACCTATCTCCCATACGGACTCAATAGAGAGTACTCTGGGTTGCCAAATAAAATTATTTGTTTTCCTTTGGTTTATAATCGACGCAATGTCGAAATTGCAAAAATTTTCAAAAACAACTTTACAGAATTAAACACAAAACTGCCAGAAGCCATTAACAAACGATGCATCATAGCTTATAAGAAAAATCCCAGTCTTCGAAACATTCTTGTGAAAGCACTTCTGAGATGAGTTCATTTTGTCATAAAGTCATATAACTTCAAAAATATTAAAACAACATTGAATTCCATAGAAATAATTTACAACAGAAATCGATTTACCGACCTGCGCCCGTGCTTCTTTGTTTTGAAAAATATCTATCTATCTATCTATCTATCTACCAGTCGCCATTCATTATGCGATAGGTGTCTAATGATTCGAAAATTTCCGATTCAGCACGACTCGTCCCGAATCAAATTGAAGCATCGGGATGATTTCGAATCGAATTTTGAGAAGGTCACATTGACTGTCTATATGGCTTGTCATGGCCGCCTATATGCAGCCACGTCTTCACAAAAGATTTCCAACCACTAGACCTACAAAGTGTTGTGTTATGGATAATCTGGAGAATTCCCCAGATCTGAGGATTAATGTAATGTATAATTTTTTGTGTTGCCTTAATTAGCATCCCGATGGTGGTCGGTTCGTGGTGTCCCTTTTTGCTAGTTGTATGCAGGCTCGAAGCTAGTGGCGTGGCCAGGGGCGGTTTTCTTCCCATTGACCCTGCCTTCGGAGAGTTTTGTTGTCCGTCCAAACAAATGTTGGTCGAAACATTTTCGTGTAATTTGAAAAAAGCAGTTGACCATTTGAAAACACCACAAGTTTTATTATGCACAATTTTTATCGTAAATATGTTACTTGAAACACTTTGTGTATTATTTTTATTTTGAAGAATTACTTTCGTTAAACGAAAGTAATTCTTTAAAATAATAATAATAATAATAATAATAATAATAATAATAATAATAATAATAATAATAATAATAATAATAATAACTAGATGCAAAGTGATGGAAGCCATCACTGTGGACCCCGCATTTGAAACGGCGTGCAATTCGAACAATATACAGTACAGTTAAACCATCGTTGAGAGACTACCTGTGTTGAAGGGCCAGTAAAACGATTTATTACATGCCCATGCAGTCTCTCTTATGCAATACGGCGTGCAATACGGCTGTGCAATACGGAATTCCGTATTGCACACCAACCTGTTCCAACCGGGACTTTTTTATGCAATGCGAATGCATAAAGTGCATGGTGTTTACCACCGTTGATAGAAAAGAAAATTAGGTCAGTAGGTGTTTGGGTCATGTAATAAATACAAAACCACATGTATGTTTCAATGAGTCGTTTTGTATTCAATTCGTCAGATGTGCGTAGAAAGAATACGTCTCGACCTTCGGTCTCGACGTTTTCTTCCTACGCACATCTGACCCATTGAATACAAAACGACTCATTGAAACATACATGTAGTTTTGTCTATGTACTGAATAGCTGTTTTAGGTTCAAGAGTGTGGGGTATTTGTTTCATTATTTTATTATTATATAAAAGAGGTAATTGTAATGAAAATTCTTGTTTTCCGGTTAAATTTCCAACAACAGCAGTCTGTGTGATGGTTAAGGTGCTATGGTCGCAGCTAATATATAAAATTTCCAAGTTCAAGGGCAATCACTCTTCGATAAACGAAAGGATCGGAATGAAATTAAAACTTGATGTGGAGAAACTTGAACTTGGAAATCTGATTTATTTATTAAGATTTAACGACACTTTAACAGCCAAGGTCATATCGTGTCGCTGACAGTTTTACGGGTGAAGGAAGCCGGAGTACCCGGAGAGAATCACCCCGCAACGACGAGCAGCTGCCAGCTCCCCAATATCGTAACTCCGCACTGCAGCACAGGCAGGGTTAGATTGGTTGAAGGCATGCACTCCATCGACGAGCAGTATGCCTCAGTACATGGCGTCATCGTGGCCCCATGTGGACAATCGGGGTTAAGTGCCTTTCCCAAGGACACAACGCGTGAGTCCAAATCGATCGCTCAGACGGTCACCCATCCGAGGACTAACCGGGCTCGACGTTGCTTAACTTCGGTGATCTGACGAGAACCGGTTACCGCAACGCCAACGCGCCATCTGGAAATGTGATAGTTATAACAGGTTTGACACATTTGACACATTGAAAAAAGAAGCCACGATCAGACTCTCGGTTTAACGCTCATAGAGCTCACTAAAAAGTACACCGCTGTAGACAGCGGGTCGCCAATAATAATAATAATAATAATAATAATAATAATAATAATAATAATAATAATAATAATAATAATAATAATAATAATAATAATTACTACCTTCGGCCTGATTGTGTGTGCACGTGTTTAGGGTAAAGAAAGGATGCGCTATCATGGACATTTCCTATTCCGTGTAATATGCCACTGAAATATTGTTTTTAAATAATATATTTTGAGTTCTAATGGGTTTCAACCATGTTATAGAAATATGTTCCAAAAAGACTAAAATCCTCGCCCTCTGATCGGACGAGAGCACGTTTAATATTTTGTATGTTTACGGCTCCAGGGGCATATATTATCGCCTGACGTCACCACACGAAATATCTGAAAAGATGATAACAATGGGAAGAGATTCAAAGTGCATACTGCCAGTGGGTAGCCGAACATCTTGTGCCCCCCCCCCCCCCCGCGAGACTGAGACGGGGACCCTTTCATAATGGTGGTTTCCTTTAAAACGGGAGCAAATTTAGTGTTGTTACCGTGCACAGCATACAGGATTTCACGTAGTACATACGCCATAAATTAGATGAAGGTACAGCCTATAGGATCGATTCTAAAAGTACGACTCTGTCGATTTTTTCATTACATGTTTTAGGTTTCACCCCCACCATCCAACGATTGTTCATTTCTCACCCCTATCTGTTACAATGATGTAGCCTTCACTTAAAAGAATAATACATAGACTACAAAGAGTACGTTGTGTGGAAGTGAGAGCTTGAAATTATGTGTATTTGGTACACTGTGGACTGTGCAACAGTCACACAGGTAAACATATCAATACATACACAACCTGGCACGTATAACAGATAACCATAAGTGCTACGACAGTACGCCAACGTAGCCAATCCTGAATTTAGTTCATAAAATTAACATTTATGACGCTCGTGATATTTACCAGTTATTAAATGTTGAATAGAACCAAATCAGGATTGACTACGTCTTTGTTAAGACATATACTTACTTTCCCTATAACTCTCACTCTCTCTCTCTCCCTTTCCCTCTTTTTTCCAGCTTTGGGACATCCTTCAAGACGCCCCCCCCCACACTTTCTAGCCGCCCCCCCCCCTGCCTTTAACATCGTTTTTTCGAGGCCAGTGATTATTCTATGAATATATACTCACAACCCACTTATAAAAAGTTGTTGTTACCCCTTCTCAGTTCAAAGCATAAACTTGTTCATGATTTGAACTGAGATGGAGTTACCTCGACCTTTATCTGAGTTGTTGATATTTTTGTTGTCCAATGATGTCGTAGGGTACACGAAAGGTTTTTGTTTACTAAATTTGTTATCCTTAAAGTTGCCTTGTTCACCCAGGTGACTTGTTCATTTAACGATGTGAGTTTTGGGCTATGGGTGGGGTATTATTGGAACATACACGTTATTGTGATGAATTGACGGTAACATTGTCTGTGGTTTGCGGCTCGGCGCGTATGTTCAACCTCAACGCTTCGCGTCTCGGTTTAACATAGCTCCGAGACGCAAACCTCAGACCATATTACCGTCAATCCATCACAATAACTTTTCACATTTTAGTTTGATTTCAACCAAGTATTTAGCTTAGGTATTGGTTAAACTGACTCACAATAATTGATGTTATTCACAGAGGAGATCGAGTTCAGTCCTTAGGAAAGCTTTAGTTTTCTTAATTTTTCTTATTTCTTAAAAGCCATGACAGGTCAAAGATTTAAATGTTCATTTAATTTTGAATTGCTTAAATTGAATTCATCTTTTACTATACTGAGTCAAAAAAGAAAGTATAATAGAAACAAATGTGGAAAAATAGCATAAAGGAAGAAATATAATAGTTCTAATGTTGCATGTTTGTGGACAAGAAGTCATGCAAAGAGTTTACTGACATATTGTTGTTGTCCACCCAACCGTATAAATTTTGCTACGGATTTCAAAATAACACGTGCTACCCGAGAATGTCAAATTGAATGGGTGACCGACGATTTTCTTTGTGTTATGTTGTGCTACAGAGCCAGGGTTATTGAGAAAACACGCTAGTTTTTGTCTTCCGACATTTTAAACAATGCCAAGGTTAACCGAAAACCAGAGATTGCGTGCCATTGGTGTGCATGAGGCTGGGATCGCTGCGGAGTTCGGAGTCACTGTGACCACTATTTACCGTCTCATTGGAAGGTATAGAACCACTGGATCTACTGCCGACCGACCGCGTTCAGGTCGACCAAGAGTTACGACCCCTGCACAAGACCGATACACCAGGACGTCTCACTTGCAGAATCGCTTCCTTCCGGCGAGGAGGACAGCAGCAATTACTCCTGGTAGAACTAACAATAGATTCAGTGTACAAACTGTCCGCAACAGACTCGCTGAACACGGCATCCGAAGTAGGCGTCCATACCACGGACCAATTCTTACCCAACGTCATCGTACCGTCAGAATGGAATGGGTACGTCAGCGTGTTCGCTGGACTCAGCAGCGTTGGCGCACAGTTCTTTTTAGTGATGAATCACGATTTTGTCTACGGCGCGCTGATGGTGGTGCAAGAGTGTAGGGCAAGGAAACGGTTTTCTGATGCTTGCGTACGGAATGCGACCGTTTCGGCGGGGGTAGTGTAATGGTTTGGGCAGGAATTTCCTTGCACCATCGAACGCAGTTGATCTTCATCGATGGTAATCTGAAGGGATAGTGATATAGGGACGAAATTCATAACACTGTTGCTGTCCCGTTGTTCAACAGTTATTCCAGCAAGACAATGCCCGATGTCACGTGGCGCGTATCTGTCGTGACTTTCTTGAAGAGCAGAGCATCGAACTTCTTCCCTGGCCCCCACTTTCACTCTAGATTTGTCGTCAATCGAGCATCTTTGGGATCAATTGGACCGTCGGGTACGATCTTCACACGTGAGGCGATTTACGTAATGTTCTGAGGCAGGAGTAGAACGCAATACCACAGGGTGATATCCAGAGACTTATCAATCAGGCCCATGCGCCGTCGATGTCTTGCCCCCCAAGAGACAAATGGTGGACATACACGCTATTGACTGCATGTGCGAACTTTTTATTTCACCCCATGTCTGAATTGCGACGTCCTGACGTGACGCTGGCAACAGTAAGAAAATGGAATTATGCAAATTCATACAGCTAGACTCGAAATATGAATTTACAATAATTTGTTTGGGATTAAAGTCCATAATTCTAAACATATTACTCCTCAAAGTTTATTACACTTTCTTTTTTGACTCAGTATATTTTTCTGTTTCGATATTCATTCTGTTGTATGTTAAAGAGAAAGGAATGATGAACCTCTTCTGTATTCACTCTATGGCATGTTAATATCAAATGGCTAGAGGATTGAAGTGCATTGATCTAAAAAGCTTTCGGTTTTTCCTAAGTTTATGTAATTCATTAATGCATTTTTAATTGAGATTGTTCAATTTAGTTAGAGAGCCAGTTGAGAGTTATATGCCAATCGCGTACAAAAAGTTTGATGCCCCAAGATATTCCTGGCGTTTGGGGGCTAGAGAACGACCAAAATAACTTGTATGTGAGCGTACATTTCTGATTTTTTGCACGACAATCCATTTTGCTGCACTAAGCATTAAAACATCACTTCCGAAACGGAATTTTCATCTCAGAAGTTTTTTTTTTAAAGTAACTCCAAAACCTAAAAAATGAGTTGTATTTGAATTCCCGCGTACAGCAGAGTCGCTGTGGATTGGCCGTAACCCACGCGTGGGCAGTGATGTCCACGCATTGGTTTACCAGGTAATAAAAATCATCATCATCAAAATATTAATTAATGAAGCACCGGGTTATACCCGGTGCTTCATTAATTAAATTTTTGGTTATTATTAACAGAATTTGTGTTTGGTATCTAATATAATTGCGTCCGTGGAAATATTGCCCACCCGTGGAAGGTGCCCCGTCCATGGCGGCAGTGCTATACATTGATGCCTTTTGCACAATAACCCATGCAGCATTATTGATCATTAAAACACTACTTCAGAAGGACTTTTCTTAGCATTTTCATTTCAAAAGGGGGTTTTGGAAGAACCCTCAAAATCCCCAAATGACTTTTAATCGCACGATCACGTATATCGCTGTTTTAAATTCAACAGTCCGCATAATACCATGCACTTACAGAGAGAACATCACCTCAGAACTGGATTTTACTGGCCATTTCATTCAGAGGGGTGCGTTTGTGAGAGTTTGTGGGGGTGGGGGGTGGGGGGGGGGGTGATTAGAACGTACCAAAAAGTTCGACAAGTCCATGTTAATCCGCTTTTCCCGTATATCACAGGTCTTTTTTTTACATTGTTACGCTTCTCTTATAGGTGGAATTGAATTGAAAACAACGCTAGGAACGAAGTGCATGCATCTCATTTTGAAATACGAAATGGTGTCATTTGGACCCCCTCCTCCTTCACCGTTAATATTGTCACCCCTGACTAATATCGTTGTAAAAATCTGTTGAATGAAACTAACAGTATGAAACGGATCTGTGTTATAGTCGGAATCGAAGTGACAACATGATAAATACCTAACCCAGACTGTTCAGGCCAATGTGGACACTATCACATCGGAGTCAGCTGATCTTGTCAATATAATCACTCGTAAAATGAATCCCATCTCAGTATCAATAGTTTTGGGAGGGAAAGGCACAAGGAATTTGTGGAGGAATAAGATGTGAACCCCGAGCGACTTGAACGTGTAATCAATAAAGCTAAACTGAAAGTCAACTCCAGTCAAGGCGTAAAGGGCAGACGAGCACCGAACACAGTTATTGGGGAACTTCGATATACAGGGAACATCTTAGACAGAATTGCAGTGATAGGAAAAAAGCGCCAAGTTGATGCGGAATATCTTCTGCCGTTCTCACTAACACCAGTTCCCCTCTCATTCTGCAGAGCGAGTAGATCTGGCATTCACACTGACAGCAGCTCACAATATTAATTGCATGAAGACAACAAATCACGAACGACCAGACGATATTATTGATGGGAATTTCTCCCTGTACCAAATCTGCCGTTGACATACATTGGGTTTTCTTGTGTTCTGCTTCATACTATTCAACAAAGGAGTGAACCCAGTCTCCGACACAAGAGAAGAACCACAATTCAAAGACTGCGAAAGAGAGTTCCGGGGATGGAGGGATCTTCATATCATATCTCATTTATTTATTTATTAGTGTTTAAGGTCACATACTTATGCACAATGGCTAATCGTGACCGTGACAGTTTTATGGGTGGAGGAAGCCGGAGTACCCGGAGAGAACCACCGAGCAACGACGAGCAACTGTCAGCTCCTCAATATTCTAACTCTTTTCAAGCTCCGCTCAAGCAGTGTTACAGCGGTTGAAGACATGTGCACCATCGACGTGCAGTACGCCTAGTACACGGCGTCATCGTGCCCCCCATGTAGGCAGCCAGGATAAAGTGCCTTGCCCAAGGACACAACGCGGGTCGTCCCGGACGGGGATCGAACTCTGGGCCTTTAGCATAGAAGTCCAACGGTCTACCACTGAGCCACCACGCCCCTTTCATATATATTTTCAGGTCCATTTCAACCCACCTCAACTCCAGAAAGCCCTCAAACAATCTTCTTTCAATCAGCATCTTCCACGATTGTTCGCAAGGGACTGGTATTCCCAACAGCATTAAATAATCCTAACTGGACGTGTAACCTATCTATATGTTGATGCTGAATAGTATTTCACCCTTTACCTAATATGAAAGGCAAACGACACTTGCAAACAAAACTCTTGAATAACTAATGTTTTTCATTTTTTGCATCAGAACATAGGTTATGACGCCTCATTGGAACGAGCTCAACGAGCTCGTTCCAAAGAAGGGTCATGCGCTATGTTTTTGAGACGAAAAATGAAAACATAATGAAAATTGAATGGTGATTTTTGTGAATAGCGCTGGTCGGTTTTAGTAGTTACGTTATGTAAATAGTAAATGGTGGAAGTACGCTGTGATTCATGGAAAGGTGAACAGCGAATCTGGTATCAAATGAAATGCAATCATCCAGAGACAGGTACTTCAGTATGTCTGTGCTTGGATCAGTGGTACGGATGACCGGATTGTAAAATCAATATGTGTCAAATATGTGAAAAAACTGGATGCGTGGTACGTAGGTGAATATTTGTAGGACATTACCTCAATAAACTCGTGACCGAAAGGCGGAGGAGGCGGCAGTTGTCGTGTGGGTTAGTGATGAAGTGGTGAAAGTAATCCGGTTTCTTCAATGCAAAGCCCGCTCCCCGTTCCAGTTTTAATGAGCGTTGTAGTCACGTTGTTTTTCGAGGTTCATATTAATCGTAGGCACCGCAACCACACTATACGCGACCAAGGGTTAACCCTTTACCTAACGAATCGGCCACATCTGCCCGCGTAATATGCAAATTCAGCAGTTCAAAAAGTATTATTTTTCAACAATTTCAACAACACCATATCATGTGTCCCCCTCGTTGGAACGAGCTCGTCGAGCTCGTTCCAATGAGGGGTCACATGATATGGTTTTGTTGAAATTTTTGAGCAACTCGGATGTGATTATATTTTGGTATCATTGCATATATGATTGGTTTGCCTTAACTAAAGGTGAAGCCAGGATCTCTATGACAGAGGGTCTTGTGATACCGATGGGGGCAGAGTATTCCCCGACAAGCCCACAATAATGAGGCAATCTTCTTGACGAGGGGGATGGCGGAGCTAGACCTACCCTCACCTGAGCCCCTCCCCCTGGCGCCACCACTGGGTCTCACCACACAGCAACATCCTAACCGAATTCTAGTATCTAATCCATCATGACCCTCCACAAATTAACGTAAACGGCCATCACACAGAACTTGGGGCCTGATTCTATCTATAGGTTGAAACAGGGGTTGTGACATCCTGTCTACAGCAAAAAGTCTTCCCCGAGAGAAAGAGTTACCGTGAGTGATATGGAGACGTTAGGAAGATAGCCAGTCCAGCTATGGCATTTCCAAACAATGTGCCTACTCACATTCATTACGTATAATGTATACCATTGCATCTTTATATACTCATCTCCACATTTTTCGACTGTTCATTTTGTTATTATTAATTTCTGATATTGTTTGTGAGATGGTATATTGTTGAATAAATTTCAAATTTCAAATTTTGGCATATGGTAGATGATGATGGTGATGACACTTTGAGGACAATTTGTCACGGGGGCAACAGATACAAACATTCTGTGTCCCTTCTTCATAACGTTTACTGTGTAACCTCTGGTATTTCGATGGAATTTGCCAATTCAGTACGTGGTAATAGGTGATATGTTGATGCCTCAGAGAGAGCATCAGAAATAAATCCCAAATATTGTTCTACCTTTCCCGATTCCCTCCCGCGCCTCTACAAAATAAACTGCTCGACAGCTTTCACCCGAAAGAGCAAGAAGAGGCTTTTATCATTGGGATGACAGCTTTCTGGCAACGAAAACAACATCGAAAAACGATGAACTTCTTAAGTATCACACATATGTAATTTATGGGGCACGTAAACACTTTCCACTCAGCAAGCATCTCTTCATCATGTTCGAGAAAGCGTACGGCCCCATAGTTGAGTCCGAACTCCATTCCAAACTAACAGACTTGGACGAAAGTAACCTACCACCATGTGAAGCCGCTATAAGCCGTGTGGAAATCGCGAGAGAAAAGCTTGTTGCTTGTATATTGAGCTGTTTTATCTAACAATCATATAGATTTTGGCCTGAGAACCACGAGAAACGGTTCGTATCACATAATCTGTTCCGATTCCGTATCATACAGACGACTCATTCTGATTCCGTATCATATAGACGACTCGTTTCCAGTAGCGCTACAGGCTATCATAACAGGCACATGGATACATTCTATGTGCGTTTCAGTGATCGACCGAACATTATGTCCCAAAAATGTTTAAAAATAATTTAACCCTTTACCTAAAATGAAAAGCAGACGACACTTGTAACAAAAAATTCTTGAATAACTATTTTTTTTCATTTTTTGTCTCAAAAACATAGGTTATGACCACTCATTGGAACGAGCTCGACGAGCTTGTTTCAACGAGGGGTCATAACCTATGTTTTTGAGACACAAAATGAAAAAATAATGGAAATTAATTGGCGATATTTTGAGAATAGCATTGGCCTGTTTTGGCCGTTACGTATGGTAAAGGGTTAAGATTTAATCTGTTTATGTGACAGAATTGTTAGATAAATGAATTATCATGATAATGTGCACGTCCTGTGATCTTTTCAAATTGTGAAAAGCTTTTGATAATGGCGGTGACATGAATCATCAGTTCGATTCAGAAGAGACGATGAGAATGTCGTAATGTATGAAATTCCGTAGATTTCTCGACGCGGCTAATGCCATAGATTCAAGTGTATATGGTTCCATTATTCTGACTTGAAGCTCATAATATTATTTCTTTTTTCCTTTTCTCGTAGACAAATCATTCTATTCTCCGACAAATCCGTCGATAAATCATTTTGTATTAAGATGAAAACAGTATTATTTGTTTGCACGTTCCCCTGTGCATGAGTTATCGATATCCAAATCCAAATGATGATATCGCTACACTTTAAAATTAGTTGGCTTAAATATTAACCCAAATAATTTGAGTTTAGTGAATATGAACCCGACTGGGTTCATTTTCATTCAGCCCAGTTGATTTGAGTAGATTTTTAACCTAATTGATTTTAGAGTGCACAGAGTACAAATTATAATCTTGATTGACATTGGAGGGATTTGGCGTCCTAATGAAACGAGATATTGGGCACTTCATTCCTAGAATGGTATCCTCCTTCAGGGGAAGGGGGAGGGGTGGTGGTGGCTCAGTTGGTTTGGTAGAGGTGCTGGCTCAGGGACGTGGCTAGAGGTCTCGGATTGGGGTGGTGTAGGGTAGTGAATTTCCTACAGGGGAAGGACCGGGAGGGGGTTCCCCCCCAGGTCCCTACCCCTAGTTGGAAATTCACTACCGAGAAAAAAATTGAAAATGAAGCCATGAAAGGGGGCATAAAATTGATTCTAGTAACTGAAATGCCAACACATTTATGATAGAATTATCAGGTTATTATTATTTGGTATTATTCTGGGAATTGAATATATGTTAAACAAATGCTCAAGCTTAGAACTTTGAACAATTCATACTGTCCTAACATTAAATCAGATCTTATGCAGGAATGATCAATTTTCGATGTTACATCAATTTCTAACTGTGAATGATGGAATTAACTCAGGATAACGATTTTACATGATGTGATTTTCTTGAAGTGTATTTTTTTCGGGGATTGTTTTTATTACGATAAGTAAACGTACTATAGAAATCTCATACCGATTGACATCATGCATACTTATGAAGCTCGATATTGCGTACACTGTAGTTGTAAATAGTAACAGTTAGAATTTTTGCCGATTTGAAACCGCGTTGGAATTTTGGGAAGGAAAGGGGACATCAGCATCACAAAAGAAGCTGTAAAATCCAATAGATGGAATTTCCAACTACTCATTTCTTGCCCTCCGAATTTCCAACCATACCCCATACCCCTGTCGCCACGTCCCTGTGTAAGTCTTG
The DNA here is from genome assembly GCA_031216915.1 of Pictodentalium vernedei. Classification (NCBI taxonomy): domain Eukaryota; kingdom Metazoa; phylum Mollusca; class Scaphopoda; order Dentaliida; family Dentaliidae; genus Pictodentalium; species Pictodentalium vernedei. Next base: position 494,957,648 of record CM062295.1, read on the forward strand.
TTGATGTTTGCGTGTCTACAGTTATCAGACCATGGGTCCAAGAATCATTAACATTGTTCAACCCTAAGTCACAAGAGCTGGGAAAATGCTCCTTCAAATCGCAGACCATGGAGTATAAAGCTGATTTGTGCCGCCTTTGACCGTTCAAATCTCGACTGATAAAATATTCCAGCTGCACCATCAAGGTATGCAATCGTCGAAGGCATGCCTTGATGATATTATTAGTTACCCAGTTTGTTGGTGGCCTAATGTGATATATATGGTGTCAGTTAATTTCATATTGGACGAGAGCGAAGCTCGAGTCCAATATGAAATTAACTGACACCATATATACCATATTAGGCCACCAACAAACTGTGTAACGAATATATCTTACCGACTGCTGCATCGATGCACAGAACTAATAACAACAGCGATCAAAATTAAATGAGAGAATTCTCACGATGTGTTCACGTGTCTTTGCCTTGTTACAATTTATGGGGCACTCTCCCATAAATTGTAACAAGGCAAATTCATACATACCAAACAATTTCATTTCGAAGGTAACATGACACACATCCGCAGAATACGAAGCCTTTTAAGTTGCCTAACCTGCACTTCAGACCAAATATAGTTTCCAACACTCAATCTTTCAACTTGAAGCGTTTATCTGCTGCCGCCATGTTGAATAATCAATGAACAAAGGGGAGATTACCCGTAGCTGCCAGCGTATATTGATGTTGACAGGCAGTATATGGTTTTATATGCAGTCTGCATGTGACGTCTTTGAACCAATGAAATTCCCAGATACTTGTGGGATGTAAGATATAACTGGAATATTAGTCAGTTGGGATTGTAGTTAAAAAACTCAAGACTTCTTGGTCATTTACATGTAGATAAATAAAGTATAGGGGATAGCTAAGCTATTTTAGTGAATATCGGGAATTGTCTCATGAGAGAGGACCCGAAAATTTTCAGGACCACACTCATGAGATAATTCCCGACATTCACTAAAATAACGCAGATTGTCTTTTTATTTTATGCTACGTGCATTTTACTGCACATTAATTATTCTACCCAATTCGACTGCAAACACGTACGTTTCAAAACAATAAAAGAAGAGAATCTGCCCGTTCCTTCAAGTCTGTAACAGCCAAATCACCCAGACATAAAAAGGTCCCACTTTCCCACGACCATTTAACCAACTAATTGTTCAACTCACAGATGAAATTTAATAATTAAAATACTACAAATGAGAATATTCTTATATTTTTAATTAATGTGAATTTCTAGAACATTTTAAATGTCAATTTACAACAAGGAATTTGGAATTGAGTGCGCCGACCCATCCCAAAAAAGCCTTCCTGGGAGAATCGATCAACAAGGTTTTTCTGAAACGTTATCCAGTTCAAAGCTCAGTGTCACTCTCGGAGTTACTTTCTATACATCCAATTATTTTAGTTTATTATTTTAATACATCTAATTTTTCAGTCATAGAATCACCAGAAGGGCTTTGGAATAGCATGAACTTCTGGTACTACTGGTGAAGCCGGCACTGAATCGCTTGTAACATTATCGAAGGCGAAGTGGTGCCCCGGAGCGTGACGTCATTTGAGAAGCTACTGAGGGATATTGTTGATTGTCCATCAAGTCGATGGATATCAAGAAATATTTTTTAGATAATTTGCAATAATTCACGAGCTAAAATATATAGTAGTCGTGACGCTACGTCATCTGTAATTAACACTTACCGTACACCAAATTGGTCATGCTGAGCTCAAGCTGGCCGAATAGGGTACCAAAGTTGCCCATTTAAATGACTAACTGTTTCCGTGACTTAACTCCAAGTACGAAATCGAGTCTCTTTAAAAGAACATAATTGCTAAGAAGAGCGAATCGATAGCCAAGTCTCAAATCCAAATGAAAATGTCCTGACTGGACAAATTATCGGGGAGGAGGTCGCACTCTCCCCTAAACTCTTTGCTCCTAGTAGCAGAAATTGTGCTCGGTCAAAGGTAAGCACAGCCAACGCATAGTGGGCGGCCAACACCGTTTGGGCGGCCAAAGCTGTTTTGTAGGCTAAATCTGCTCTGCACTGTGACGGCTGTTGATACAAGTAGAAAACGGCATTTTTTTCCTTTTTAATAGTATGTGCATTGTAATTTCAACAGGTTTTCATCAATCGCAAACAAACCCTGTCGCTGCTGCGTCGACAAACGAAGTTTGGTCTCTGTAAGTGCTATGGTTATAGCTGTACGCGTAACACACGAAAAGGTGTACTTTTCCCCTTTTTGCGGTGTACGGGCGCAGAAAGTCGGAATCCCTGGAGAAAGCTACCGAGAACGACGAGTAACTGACGGATTCATCCAACTTACTAACCCGGAAGAAGCAAAGTTGGCAGCAGTCGAAGGCAAGTCCACCATCGTCTCGGTACGCCTTGTGTACCTACTTGGGCAATCGGAGTTAAGTGCCTTGCCCAAGGACACGGCGCAGATTGAACTGTCGACCTTTCGGTTTAAATTTCACTGTTCTTATCAATGAGCCACCGCGTACCCTACTTGTTTCATAAATATTTCATCAGTACAGTATGTGGAGAGTGGATTTTGAACAAATCACACGTCGAGTGGAGTTATCGCCCAAAATTGTGTACATATGGACAAAAACACAAGCAATGTTTAAGCGAATGGACCTCCGGGTCTAACCCGGAGGTCCATTGCCTGGAACTTTGCTTGTGCTTGTTATGCTTTTCAATAAATTTGCAATTATTGCGTGGGTGGAATCTCCACTCTGCTGGTGATTTAGTGATAATACACATTTCACGTACTGTACATCTCAGTACATCTGAGTGGGAAAACTTACAAATTTATGGGTGATATTAGATTGGTTTTCTGTGATTGATCACTCGCTCCCCATCGTGATATTTTCTTCTCTGGGATATAAGTTGATTTTTTGGAATTCCTTAATTAAATGAAACTATACAATCCATCAGTTTGTTAGAATTGATCCCTTTCCAAAATATTTTCACAAGTCATTACATTTGATCGCTCCCGTCATCTTTGATTGGGACTAGTTTACTTAACCTCAATTCGCAGAGTGATGTACTTTGATCAGATTTTCTTCGTTATAATTTTCCGATAACTGGGTGTAATCCACCGACAAAATTCGGTTTGTCTTTTCACCATTTTGGAATAAACAATATCTTGCTATTCTTTTTCGTGAAAATGTTGTTTTTGAGAAACTATTATTCACATTCTTGATATATTATGCGTTTTGACATCATAGGTCCGAACACTAGAAGTGGAAAATGTCGGTATTATTTATTTATTTAGTTAATGGGGTTTAACGACACTTTTGACAGCCGGGGTCACCTTGGACAGTTTTACGGGTGGAGGAAGCCGGAGTACCCGATGGGAACCACCGGGCAACGGCGAGCAACTGTCAGACTCCCCAACGTATTAACTACGCGCAAGCAGGGTAAGCATTGGCTGAAAACAAATGCACCATCGACGTGCAGTGCTTGTTAGTATACATCGTCACCGTGCCCCCACGTGGGCAAACGGGATGATGTGCCTTGCCCATGGACTCAACACAGTTCCACCAAGCTGGCTGTATGGACTCAAATTTGTTGACTCAACGCCACGTCGACATGCGAAGTTAGGTTTCCATAACGACTATGGCTATATATTAAAATAGGCTTGACATAAATTGAACGCGTAATCCATTTCCTTTTTGATATTATGTGCATTGTAACTTCAAGAGTGTTACAGCAATCGCAAACAAACTTTGCAGTTCTTCAGTACTGTCGCTGGTGCATCGACATGCGAAGTTTGGACTCTGCAAGTGCTATGGAAATAGCTGTATGCATAACATACGAAAAGGGATAATTTTCCGCTTTTTGCGTTGTAACTCGAAAAGTTTATCACAAAAGCACTTGGCAATGCTGGGGAAAACTGAAAGTACTATGGTAACTACTTTAGGCGTGACGCACATGTTTTGTGCTCAAAAAATGGGATTTGACGTAAAAAAAAAGTTGAAAATGACATTATACTAAAAAAATTAAAAAAATGGCTATCCCTTTATTTTTGAAACTTTACATTATAGTAATATTTCATGGAAATCTGAAAAAATTTTAATTTTGGAGACGTTTGCATCCTACCATAACCGCAACAGCTGACCAAGAAGAATTTTTCGCCAGCTAAAAACTATTGTCCCTATATCCCGATGAATTCGATCTTTTGGTTGGTCAGAATGCCTTGAACAAATAGCCATTGCAAAGGATGCACCCAACATCCAAAGTATATGAGAGAGTGCAACATTCAGGGTATAAACGCACGCGAAACATCGGGGGCATATGGTTAAAATGAAAGCTTTCAGATTTTGCTCGCCTCGAAATAAAAATCGAACAAAAAAACCCGAAAATAATCACAAATATCATCAGATTTCCGACAATTCAATCATAAAAATAAAAAAAGAGCAAATAATTCGTCCCCAGAGTGCCGATGTGTTCTATGTGCCAGTAGGCACACAGAACACATTGGAACTCAGGGGACGATATGTCAACAAAATACTGTTTACTCGTTTCCGTAACGACCCAAGGGACGTAACTCTATCTGTTGTCTTCTGCTTTTAAGAAAATAAAATAATTATCACGAATTTGGTCCAAGTGATTGTGGAGCTCAGAAATGCGTCCACAAATTTATTTCCACTATGTTTGTATTGTGTTTCAAACGGGACAAAAACGTTACCTCCGCTAACATGTATGGCGGAGATTTAATACCTGGAGATTTAATACCTGGATGTCGTCTTTTAAACACCGAGCCTGCGGCTCGGTGTTTAAAAGACGACATCCAGGTATTAAATCTCCATATACCATATATGTACGGGGAGATAACTTATAATTACATCGGTTGATATGGTCTTTATTGGAGTCTATATTTCCAAGCTTTTGAGAAGAAGAGTTCAATAGTGTGGTCAATATTAAATGTTCATGAAAAAAACGTCAGTCTGACATTATTGTCGGTAAAGGTAAAAAATTGAAACTGTAACAAATGTATTGAACAGAGATATCACCAACGTTATCGTGTGTGGAATTTCATATATGTGTGTATTATCAATACAGTGGTTTGCGTGTTAGAACATTAGCGTTTTTAATGAAGACCCCAGAATTTGAAGTCACATTAAAACCCCAAAAATGGCAGTAAATGGGGAAACTAAAGGGAAGCTGCCTCTTGGTTTTTTAAAACTCTACAACATACTAAAATGTTTATGAAAATCGGCCGACATATAATTTTGGGTGACGGCGACGTCAATAACGTCAATTGAAAATTCGGTTATAACGGTTAAGAGTTTCTCTGGTTGGTACCACATTTTAAGATATGTTTTGTTGGAGAATATACTTCCAAAATTTCGAGAACGAAAGTTTAGTGGTGGTGTTGGAATTAAAAGTTTAAGAAAACTGCCTAAATTGGGCACTGTGCTGGATAAAGGCGCGGAATCACATCTTCTATAATCTGCTGAGAACTAGAAATGACGGTCAGTAAGTGTGCCAAATTTTGTCAGGATTGCTTCATGGAAAGTATTCGAAATCGTGACGGGATAAAAAGGCTGTCCTTTCATCTTCGTTAAATGACTTATCTAGAGTACCTACTGTTATAATTAGACAGTACGGCCCCGTGGATTGCTCACTTTCCAATATTTCCACGAACGGAATAATATAAGATTCTAAACACTAATTAGGAAAAATCATAAAAAAATTTTAATTAATGCAGCACCGGCTGCTAGCCGGTGCTTCATTAATTAAACTTTTTTTTTGCTGCTGCTGACTTTTATTACCTGGTAAACGCATGCGTGGATATCACTGCCCAGGCGTGGATTACGACAACTCCACGGCGACTGTACTGTAGACCCAAAGTAGAAGGAAAAAATCTTACCCTCTTTAGAGAACATTCTCTATCCAATATGGTATCCAAGATAGAGGAATTTGCGCATAGTCACAGTTATTTTCACACAAGCAGCATTTAAGGATATGATATTCAAAGTAGCGCACCTAAATCGTATTTTCGAGATAATCTTCTCTCATTGGGTAATCACGCCAAACATGGCGGCCAAAATGGACGTTGTATATTGCTAGAAAAGGTGATTTTTGTTTACATCTCAGTCATTGCAGGGTAGGACACGAAACAACGCAAGTTGAATTTGGTAGTATCTTTTGTGGAAAACACCCAATAGCATATCCACAGTCCGAAAAAGTCCTTCCTTGGGATAATTTTCACGTGTAATGGCGTTCAGGATTTCCGTAATGACATATGCAGCACAGCCCAACAGCCTATAGGGAATATCATGTAACTTTATAATGATATTTTCGGTCATGATACCACAAGAAACAAACGAAAGGAGATGCAATGTGATTGCCTGATCACTGGTTCTCAGGTTTGCGTCCAATAACTGCAAATGAGTCCCGAAAGATGGACTTGAGCCTCAGATACGTCAGTTTCATCCTCAATTCTTGAAGTTTTCTCCCCGATAGTCGCCAAACGCAGTGGCACATTTGATACCGTTCTTTCTGCAAGGGCAAACATTTGCCCTACATGTGTTCCTGGATTCCATTTTGCAGTTGCAGCGGGCGAATTTCAGAAGAATGCTAGGCACAGCGTCCAAATCAGTCAGTGTCGGCATGTGTCCATTACTTCGGAGGTCCCAATCCAATTTCAGTGGATCCAGGATATCATTACCTAGATGTGTCCACACCACAGTTTGTGTGTGAACTCGCAGACTGTGGAAGCGTGATGAACGTTCGGTCGGTGGAAGCTCGATATTTGAAATTTTGCATGATATTACCATGTTCATGAACCTCGAGTACCCCAGGCGATTCAATGTGTCGGACTCTTTTGCTGAATATAAAACATTGCAACAGCACTGGTCTCATCTTCACCTTGAGAGACAGTGACATCATGCATTTCGCTCGTTATTTGTTGTATTTCTGGAGAGTTTCTCAAGAGGCTGTGTCTTCCCGAGTCCAGATGTTGCGGATGTGTTAACACAACCACTCCATGCATGAATGAATATAAGATGGAATGTGATCACGTTTCCTATTTGTTCAACAATATCGTAAATCTTCCACATGTCGCCAACCTTGTGTGTCTTGCGTGCCTCTGATCTAAAGCAGGGGTCAGCCATAGAAGTCTTCCAATGGTGAACAGAAAGAATCAAGACATCGTTATCATCCGACAGAGTTACAACTGTCTTTCTCTTCCCATTGGTTGAAAGGTTGGTGGCACGTCTTACAATGGGTGTATTAACGTGCCAACTACTACCGTGGACTGTGTGCCCGTTGGCTCTCATGCACTTGATAAAGAGATTTATGAATTGGCTTTTGTTCTTCCTGTTAATATTTCTTGCTTATTGCGGGCAGTCATTGTTTCCGACAAATGTCAGTGCAAGTTCTCCCTATGCTCGTCGTCCTTGATGGTCGGGCCCTGCTCGTGGCCATCCGATACGATGCAACAATTTTGTTCATATTTGGTCGTCACATTGCTGACATACTGGTTAGCCGTTTCCAATTAGGTGACATTTCCCATCCACCTCACCTAGTGAAGAAAAGCTCTCCCATCAAGTACATTTATGACGCCAATACGTGACTTATAGAATTTTAAATCTTCTGTAATTACAGTTGCGAGATGAGCCTTTGCTGACTTTCGTGGACAAAGTCTTTTAACCCTTTACCAAACATGAAAAGCAGACGACACTTACCAGAAAATTTCTTGAATACCTAATTTTTTTTCATTTTTTTGTCTCAAAAACATAGGTTATAACCCTTCGTTGAAACGAGCTTGACGAGCTCGTTCCAACGAGTGGTCATAACCTATGTTTTTGAGACAACAAAATGAACAAATAATAAAAATTAATTGGCGATTTTTGAGAATAGCGCTGGCCGGTTTTTGCCGTTATGTTGGGTAAAGGGTTAAAAGAGTTGTTGGCATAACAGTTAGTTCGTATTTAAAGTATGGTACCATATCATTCTCTCTTTAGGCAATGACGATCAATCTAGAGAACAGCATTGATGAATCAATGGCAATTCGTTAGTTACCCAGCTTTATGCCCAGAGGCAGATATCCCAGAGTATAGATCTACTTACTCCTCTTGATAGAAGCCTCCGAAATTTTGACATTATCAAGTTTGTTGTGGATCCGCAACAAACGTGACAATGTCAAAATTTCATAGGCTTCTATCAAGTGAAGTAAGTGACCCAGTTACATGTCGTGCCCTTCTTCCGCCACAATGCAGAGGACAGAGGATGCTATCGCCCTTCTGGTTGTCAAATGTTTCATGATGGTCAAATCACTCTTGTATTTTTGTCAAATCAGTCTTATCGCGCGCACGCGGCGGAGTGTTCATGACCACGTGCGGCTCACTAGTTTCGAGCCTCATGTTAGTGAGTGTGGTCATAGCATCATGTATTGCAGCACATTTATGTATGCTAAATATCCACTCCTAACGAACCGGTTCAGTGCCAGCTCGACCCCTTTCGCGTTCGTTGAAAATTAGCTTTCGTACACCCGACACCGTCTTTAGGCAAAACACTCTTCTCCCGAAAATGACACCGAAATCAGCTTGCGGCTAATTTTTCCGGATTCGATCATAATTAGAGGTACAATATCTGAACAATGGTTTTTTGGGGTCTACATAAGTGGCCACTGCGCCATTTGTTTGATAAATCATATTTCTATTTGTTAAGTGCAATGCTTTGTCCATTTCATAGCAAACAAATAAGCATACACATGCTGCTCTAAATTGTGCGAACAATTGTTCTGCTGGACTACCCTGGTATTCGCCTCAACAGAACTAAGGCGAATTTTTTTAACGTTGAAGTATATTTTACGAGCGTGGACAAACAGGGACCTGATTTATTTGAACTGGTTTTGGTATGTGTTTTTGAACTTCCAGAGCGATGATCTATATGTTTAAAAATGATGAAATTTCTAGGTGAGCACTGACGTTGCCTCTGAAAATCTGTGTCATGTCACACGGTTGAAAAGCACGTTCCATTAGCACTAATATTAATACTGTTTCCCTACAAGGCTATATATGTTGAAAATGTGGTGTGGGTGGCTAGGTGGAGGGGAGGGACCGCATCGAACATTTTATCGAAAAGTAGGAGGCCTGATAACCGGAGAAAAGGAGGTATTTCGGACTTGGGGGTTGTGGCGACGGGCATGGAAGGGCGCACAGATCCCTGGTATACAGTACGTGGAGAGTGTATTATCATTAAATCACCCGCAGAGTGGAGATTCCACCCAAACAATAATTGCAAATTTGTTCAAAGTATAACAAGCACAAGCAAAGTTCCAGCCAATGGACCTCCGGGTTAAACCCGGAGGACCATTGGCTGAAACATTGCTTGTCTTTTTTTTGTCCATATGTATAGAATTTGAGAGTGATACTCTGGGTGATAACTCCACTCCGCGGGTAATTTGTTACAGTCCACTCTCCGCGTACTGGGATGGCCCAAGTGTACAGTACGGCTGCCGTGGACTGGCAACATTTCCACAAGCGCAATCACATATTTTAAACGCTAATTATAGAAATAATCATCCAAAAAATAATTAATGAAGCACCGGGTATAAACCGGTGCTTCATTAATTGAAATTTTGTGATGATGATTTTTATTATCGGTAAACGCATGCGTGGACATCACTGCCCACGCGTGGATTACGACCACTCCACTGCGACTGTACTATATTAGTAGCATGGTACACTCTAAATTCGGTTGGGCTAAAAGTAAACCCTAATCAACTGGGTTGCGTGAATATGAATCCAATTCATTCAACCCAGTTGATTTGGGTTTATTTTTAACCAAAATGATTTTAGAGTGTAGGAATACATAAACAACGCTACATGTATGTTTGGGACTAACGTACCTCTGCATTGAGAAAAGTGCACATTTCTAGCACCACATTTACTGTGTCGAACGATCGAATATGATTGTTTGATAGCCATTTAGTTGGCAGTCAGATTGAGGAGATTGCGTATTTCGTATATCTATTTTAAAAATGTTTATCCTCACGAAATAGGAGGGTGATCAAGGAGTACGGAAATGTCTGTAATGTGACGATGATGTGCATTGCTAATTTCGACCGAATTGTTATATGGTCTCGTCCAACCACCAGAAAAAGCTACCTACGCCAATATTCTCTCCAGAATATTCTAATATAAATTTTCAAAAAAGCTGAAATAGCGAAAATTAGCCAATGTTTGGATGTGAACAGTGGATAGCAGCATCAATACTTGCGGAAGCTTTCGGTAGGGACTAAAATTTATTGACTCAAAAGTATAGACTCACAGTTGTCCTATTGGAATTCCAACAGTAAATTTTGCAATCCTTCGCAAAATTTACTATAGAAATTGCCATAGAACTGTCGTGAATCTATAAATTTGATTTCATATCGATAGCTTCCACCTCTGGTGTTCGGACCTATGGTGTCAAAACGCATAATATATCAAGAATGTAAATAATAGTTTCTCAAAAACAACATTTGCACGAAAAATAGCAAGAAATTGTTTTTTCCAAAATGGTGAAAAAACTAACCTTGTTTTGTCTGTATATTAGACCCAGTTATCGGAAAATTATAACGAAGAAAATCTGATCAAAGTACATCAATCTTTGCGAATTGAGGTTAAGTAAACTAGACCCAATCAAAGATGACGGGAGCGATCAAATGTAATGACTTGCGAAAATATTTTGGAAAGGGATCAATTCTAACAAACTCATAGATTGTATAGTTTCATTTAATTAAGGAATTCCAAAAAATCAACTTATATCCGAGAGAAGAAAATATCACGATGGGGAGCGAGTGATCAATCACAGAAAACCAATCTAATATCACCCATAAATTTGTAAGTTTTCCCACTCAGATGTACCGATAAAATATTTCTAAAACAAGTAGGCGGCGCGGTGGATCATTGATTAGAGTATTGGAATTTAAACCATAAGGTCGACAGTTCAATCCGGACCCGCGTCATCGTGCTGTGTCCTTGGGCAAGGCACTTAATCCCGACTGCCCACGTAGGGGCACGGTGGCACTGTGTACCAAGGCGTATTGCATGACGATAGTGGACTTGTCTTCAACCGCTGCTAACTTTCCGTCTGTCAGGTTCGTAAGTTTGAAGTGTCCGCCAGTTACTCACAGTTGCTCCGTGGTTTTCTCCGGAGATTCCGGGTTTCTGCGCCCGTAAAACTGTCAGACACAATGTGGCTCTGGCTGTAGAAAGTGTCGTCAATAAATAAACAACACAAAGAAACTAAAACAACCAAAACAAAGAGGCTGTTCACATATCGGATGCAAGAGGACCGGTGCTTGCAATGCGGCACAATAATAATTACCTATTTTTTTCAGTCTGGATTTCAGCATTTTGTGGTGTCTCTTTATATTGAGTCTGGTGTAGAACAAAGACAATAATTTATTCAAGTGAGTCTATTGCCCAAACTGAAACATACAAACACTGAATATAATTGTGACGCAACTAGTCATAGCGTCAAATTATAATCAAAGATTGTATGTTTAATCTTCACATTACTCTCGGTGCAATCTATTTGTGTTTATATTACCGCGAGCAGAGTGGGGGCTTATAAAATAAGTTGCCGACGGATATGGGTAAATGGGTGATCTGTGAAGGCCAACAAAACACAACTTTTCACTTCCATGCAATTTATTTCAACTGGAGAGTTTAAAGCCCCAAAAATCAGCAAATGTTACATTTGAAACAGTTTAAAATAAATTTGAGCGTAGTCTTCAGTCCAAAAGTCAAGATCACGCGCCTGGTTTTTAAGACAAAAGAGACGTACTGCCACAGAGATATACGGCCTTTAACATTACCTCCGACAGCTTAACCCTTTACCCAACGTAACGGCCAGAAACGGCAAGCGTTATTCTAAAAAATCGCCAATTAATTTTCATTATGTTTTCATTTTTTTTGTCTGAAAAACATAGGTTATGACCCTCGTTGAAACGAGCTCGTTCCAACGAGGGGTCATAACCTATGTTTTTGAGACGAAAAATGAAAAAATTAGTTATTCAAGAACTTTTTGGCAAGTGCCGTCTGCTTTTCATGTTAGGTAAAGGGTTAATTAGAGAAACATCATTCCTGTATTCATTTTGTATGTATATGTGTACTGACCTTGCCGCTGTATACTGCAAGGTATGAAATTCAAAACCGTTGCTGCGTTACCGGGCTGTGCTTCGGGCATCGCTCTGTACCCGAAGCGGATTTCTGTGGTTGACTTTTGTTTTTGCATCGCTTACGAAGCACGCCTCACGCCTGGTGTGTAAAAGCCATTAGAAAAAATAAAAGAGCCATATATTTACCACAAAGATAACAGTTGTACGGAGACAGCAAACTACTACTGAGCTAGGATGCATACAACTGTTCCATCCCCTCCCCTTTACCCCACTTATTTATCATTTTGTTTTCGTTGAAAAAAAAACAATATTTGTTCCTGTAGCTCATTCTTTGTATAAGGAAATTTATGTTCTATGTGAAGACAGTCTAGTATAAGCTTGAAGCTTGATGCTGAATCCCATTCTGTATTGTAATTATAAAATTGTGTATATTGTGTTATTGCCCTTTTAAAATTATACAAGCTTCCTGATTGGTCAGTAACCAATACATTCAGTACGGTTCATTTAACTCCAGTAGAGTGTACAGAGTTCAACTGGATGTATGATAATAACACGTGACAGCTAAAAGAGGTGTACAGGCATTCTATGCTATATTTCGCCGATTTCCCTTTCACCAATCCCTCAAACATTTCCGTCAGTAATAATAAATATTCAGACTCACAAACAAAATGAGAACAATATTGTTTCATGAGAATACCCCGAAAACTCGAAATAAAACGTGTACATATCCCCAATGTCTGATTTTACTGTCGAGAAGGGGCATCTGTTGTGGGTTTTTTTTACACTACCGATCCGGTGTGGGTCGAGAAGCATTCAGCCTATCTCGTTATATAAATTGTCTCTTCAGTGAAAGTTAAAAAAACACATGTACAAGTTTGAATATAGTGTCCCTGATTCTGCAAGACACATAACGCACCACTGTATCGAATAGAACACTGAAAAGTTAACATGTCGTTGCCTGAGTGCTAGAATGTTCTATGTCCCCTATGGGACATAGAACATTCTAGCACTCAGGCGACGTTGTGTCACACATTAATAACGACGCGTCCTTTCCCAATGTCCTGGAATTGAAATGTTTGAGTTCCAATCGAAGGGAAATAACTCCTAATTGTTCTTGTTCAATAATAAAGAAAGATATGTTTCTTTCAGTTTCTCTAATTATTACTTTTATCAAGGTTTTCGTCACTGAATAACCGTTTTTTTTTGGGGGGGGGGGGGGGTGGGTGGGGGGGGTTGGGGGGTATATAATAAAACAAAACCCGACACACTGAAGGGTCAGGGTAATAAATTCGTCACACGTTTTTCGGCAGGATGTACGGGACGGTACTACCCTTCTGAGATTCGTATTTCCTTCGGCTTCCAACCTCATGAAATACGGATCTCAGAGGGTAGTACAGTCCCGTACACCATGCTGAAACATCATGTAACTAATATTATTCTTGTGAAATATTAACATATGGAAATAAATAATGTTTAAACTAAACTAAAATCAAAACGAAACCATGTGCCCTTATTACGTAACTTACTCCAACCAGACCAGAAAAGGGTTAATTAACCCTTCAAGGCAATATATACACATTTGTGCTTGAAAAAAAATTTGTCAGTGGTTGAGTTGACGACACAGCGAGCAAAACGAAAACAAAAAAATAGTGACCCACTACTTGACCTTATTACGTAACTTACTCAAACCCAGAACAGGTAAAAGTACTGATCGTGACATTGAAATAAATAGCGAGGACAGTAGAGAATAATGGTTTAAAATACTGAACGAATACCGTGTAAATTAACCCGATCATAGGAAAACGTTTCGAAAAATGAGATGCCGAGAAATCATTAAAAACGATTAAAACTTATAAAAAAGGTTAATTTCTTTGAGAAACAAGAGAATCTTGAGAGAAGTGATTGTGTAAACTAGTTCTCTCAGTGATGGTAGACTACAAACTCGTCGTCTGATGCCATTAAAATCAGTACAATCTAATAAAAAAGTTAATTAACCATTTCAAACCAGTGTCCGTACATTTTTGTGCGCTTAACCCTTTACCTAACATGAAAAGCAGATGACACTTGCAAAAAAAAACCTATGTTTATCAGACAAAAAATGAAAAATATTGAAAATTAGTTGGCGATTTTTGAGAATAGCACTGGCCGGTTTTGACGGTACGGTCGGCAAAGGGGTAAAGAAAGCTGTCAGTGGACGAGCAGACGACATAGAGAGAGAAAAAAATCGGTAAAAGTTTAATCCCACAGCTCCAAAGAGCTGTTTCTTCTAAACAAACTTAGTTGTATTTGGCCTTTTGACCTTGAGTGGAATTATTTGGCCAAATACAGCTTAGTTTGTTTAGAATATGGCGGAAGTAAAAGAAACAGATTGAACCACCGCAAGACCATGATATGCACATCGATGAAGGGGAGACAAGCGGGTATGTGTTCATTTATGGATATGTGAACACGATACACGACGTAATACGATGATACGAAAGGACGTCGCGAGGTATGCCAGACTTAGGAATATTATAAATATTGCACGGCTTAGAGTTGATTATGCCAAAATAGTGGTTCGTCACAGAACAATGGTCGGGAGGCGATTGAGCTATTCTTCCAATATTTTGGCATAGACAACGGCATGCCGTGTAATAATTATTATATTATATCAACAAACTGAGGAAGAATCTAGCTGCCCATCAGGAATCCAGTCCTACGTGCACTGCATGTTGTCAGAGACCTTGCCCAAGACCGGCCCTTTCGTTCCTGAACTTAAAAATAACGGAATAGAATCCCGGAAAAAATCTATTTTATTGACTGACAATATTTTATTTCCAAACAAACAAGATAGAAAAAAAACAGAAAAATACTTTTCCTTCACCGGACCGAACAGCGGTTGCGTCTCAGAAATTTGTCTCACACACTTTCATTCATATTCCGCCTCCCCTTGATAGCACAATTTAATAGCAAACTAAGCAGGTGACAGCGAAACTGCTTAGTGTGTGGAAGCGAGGGATGGGGGGGGGGGGGGGGGTGCTGGGCAGGTGATTACGAATATTTGACGGTCAATACAAACATCAAGGGGAAGAGACTCCCATCGAAAACACACAGATAACTAAACATGAAGAGGAAACGAATTCTTAATAACCTAAGACTGTTGTTGAAGGGGGGGGGGGGGGGGTGCAGTTTCAATAATGTTTTTATGGGAAATACCATTTGACAAATAGTGTGGCGGTGTACGAAGTATAATCTATGGTACGGAAGTGATAACTCTAAACCAAACGGTTTTAACGATTTTAAAAACTCTGCAAATGATGCAGGTCGATGTATACCAGGGTCGGTGATGCCACAGCTCTGGTAGAAATCAGGATAAGCGTGGATGGATGAAGATCAAGGACAGGACATAATTGACGAAAGTCTATTATTCTTTACTATTTGGTAAATCTACCTCATCTTAGAATGGAACACAATTCAGGGTAAAACATCGAGAGAGAGAGAGAGAGAGAGAGAGAGAGAGAGAGAGAGAGAGAGATGGAGGATTGTAACCAAAAGTGGCAAGAAGGGATCAAGGCGATAAAGAGAAGTATACGGGTGGTCTGCGTGATAAAGAGAAGCCAGGTTTTGTGGAGTATCCTTACGACGACGGAGGTACTGCTATTTAAACTGACGTCGAGGTTACTGGAGCTTAGGGAAAATTTGCATAAGACAGTGAAAAGGAGTTTCAAATGAGTAATGTAGGAGAAATGGATCTCTGGAACACTTTCTTTCAGAATGTCCAAAATATCAGACAAAATAAAATTCCTTGGGGAAGTGGATGTGGGACAGAAGGATATATGGTTACTGGGTGGCACAAAGGAGTGGGTTTGTATGCTTATTGGAGAAATTGGGAAGAATGAGGTATGAGATTTCATCAAACGGTTCGTCTCTGAGTGTTGGGATGAGAGATGAGGGCTGGGATAGGGCGGCATTTGAAAGTAGAGGGGTAGGCCTTATGAAGGTTTTCTCGCCTGAGAACTGCGACAAGTCAGCGGCCTGCTAAATCGTTATTGTTATCACGTGGAATCGACTTGTTCGCCGTAACAGGCGCTGATCTTTTCACATTGAAGAACGTTCTGATACATCAAACAACCTAAAACTGCTCAAGAGACAAATTGATTGACATAATGACCTAACGCCTGAAGCAATAATGTTGAAGTTGTTGAACATTCCATCATTAACAAGTCAACAAATTACACAAGATTCTCTCATTAACATTTATTTTTGGCAATTTTTCAAAGGTATTGTTTTTTCTAGGGAATAAATAAATTTCGCGTCAATTTTCCTGACACACTGTGTCTCATTATCACCCCGATAAAACAAGACCGTAACTTGTTTTGATTGAATACTTTGACGTGTGAAAACAAACAAATGAAGATTAATGTGTAGAATTCAGTTATCTGATAACGATATTTGTATAATCTTAAAATATAGTTTGCTCACGTCAATTAGAATGACGAATTGCAAAAAAGAGGAAAAAAGATTCGGCATGATATAAAGGATATCTACGCTGTTTTAGTGAATATCGGGAATTATACCATGATTACCTGTTCTACTATATATGAAAAGCCTATGACATAATGTTTAGTTTTACACACCAACCGTGATGAACACGCCAGCAATGGGATTTCAATAGTAAAAATTTACACCTACAGTAAAACTACATCCCCGTTGACCTTTGGTGACGTCGACCTGAATGCAAACTTGTCTAAATTTATCGCACGTCGCCTCGCGAAGAGTGAAATGAAAGTGGCAATTATTTATAACGTTTTGAAATGGGTTTGCCTCATAAGATGCCAAAAAATAACAAACATGCATTGTCTCATGTTAATAAAGCATGCATAACGCAAAAATAGTATGTTATTTTGTTATTAAAACGAAAAAGGCTCAGCTTCTTTTTTTCATTTCGTTTCGGCGATAAAATTGACAGTGGAAGTACCGCCCACCGATGCTCGTGTAAACAAAAACAGATTCGCTCGTATGTACGTCTGGTGCTCAGTAAAATCGAAAAAAATTAATAACGACTCTTAATAATCTGAAGATCATGGTATAAATAAAATATACCCAAAGTCGCTTGGTGTACCAAATGTTTACCACTCGTATTGAACATTTGGCGCACCAAGCTATTATGGGTATATTCTATATTTATCTCATTCGTGTGGACCTCGAAAGTATTATTTGTCACTCCTGCAGCGCGAGTGAAAAATAGTACTTTCAGGTCCACACGAATGAGATAATTCCCGATATTCACTAAAATAGCGAAGATTTTCTTTTTATTTTTTGCTACGTGACATTTTATTGCACAATATCCAGTCCAACTTGACCCCAAATGCGTGCGTTTCAAAACAACAACAAAGATCAGCTGATCGTTCCTTCAATGCGACGTCATGCGCCGAAGCGTGACGTCATTTAGGAAGCTACTGAGGAATATTTCTCGATATCTATCGAGTCGATAGATATCGAGAAATATCTTTAAGATAATTTGCAATAATTCACAGGCTAGCGTATAATAAAACGAAATATTTTGGAACCCGGGAAGTTAAACACGTTACTCTTATTTTATTTCGTTGACAAGAATTAAAATAAAAGTAGAGTGAATAATTTCCTGGGCTCCATAAAATAACGTAAGGGATGTCTTTTAGTGATGTGTCTCAAATCACTACAAACACTCAACGTTGCTGCACGTTCAGCAAGGTGCATTACTACCATTGCTGTTTGCTGAGTTGCTACCTCGTTTCCTTCCGGCACGATATGACCCTGGCCGTCGAAAGTTTCATTAAACCGCAATAATAAAAAAAAAACAATAACAATAATAATAATAATAATAATAAAATAAAGAAATTCCCAGCTCGACAATTCCCTCAAAATTTTGGATAAGTAAAATTTCTCTGCCACAAACCTGACTTTGGACCCCTCGTTGGAACGAGGTCGATGAGACGAGTTCATTCTAATGAGCGGTCATGAGCTGTGGTTTGGAGAGGACAATTGAAAAAGTAATAAAATCTGATGTCGATTTTATTTTGTGTAGTTGCTGGCCAGACATGGGCGTCAGTTTAGATAAAACGCCAGCTTCCTCTTGCCATTCTAGCTAGCTTATACAATTCAGGTTCTGGAGCGTCATGAAGAGTATTTGGGGGTGTGACACCCCAAAATAATTTTTCCTGCCGGGACATTTTCGTCACGATTGAAGTATAAGATATCAATTCCCTCTTGCTAATAATCATGTATTTTCTTAACCCTTTAACCAGCGTAACGGTAAAAAACGATCAGCGCTTTTCACAGAAATTACCATACATTTTTCATTATTTTTTCCTTTTTTGTCTCAAAACCATAGCTTATGACCCTCGTTGGAACGAGCTCGTTGAGCTCGTTCCAATGAAGGGTCATAAGCTATGGTTTTGACGCAAAAAATGAAAAAATAGTTATTCAATAATATTGTTGGCAAGTATAGTCTGCTTTGATGTTAGGCAAAGAGTTAAAAGACTAGATTTTAGACTTGAAGATGTGTCCCATATACAGTCGGTTATGCAAATGGAGGTCTGTATTACCTGATTCGAGCGGTAAGGGCGGGGGGGGGGGGGGGGTGGGGGGGGGGGCAGCACGGCATATTTAGTTTAAACACTATTTATTGTAAGAGTTCAAAGTCATATAAAACAAAAATTGTTACATACATTGATGTGGATTCGGCAGGAAGCTATAAGCTTATACAAGGCCGTATCCACACATAACAAGATTACAAAGAGTTACAATTGTCAATGGCAGGTATGAGTGACTTTAGCCTTAAGTCTCAACAGTATCTGTATACATTACACAAGCGTCAGTAGTCGAGCTCACATATCGTCGCCCGAGGGCCCCCGCATCCCGTACACCAGATTAACCCCTTTCCAACGCGGATAGAACACGAAAGTTGCACAAAAAGACGTCTTGAACCACTAGGCAGTTTTATTTTCTATTCCAAAAACACAGCTCTTGGCCTCCATTGGAGCGAGCTCAATGAGCTCACTCCAACAGATGGCCACGAGCCATGTTTCCGAGTCCAAAATTGGAAACATAATAAAATTTAAACGGGAGCCAATTTGGAGTACATGTATGTAGGTGTTAATTAAATAAAATGTTGCATCAAGACGACTACATGTATATTTTATTTATACACTATACTATTAAATTTCCAAGATGTCATGGGTTTTTTAACTAAAATCTCAACGGATTAATAATATTCTAACCACATCACCAAGGCATGCATTCGACCGGGACAGGCGCACCAGAACACCCGGTGTCCAGATATGAAAGCGGACACTTCAGAGATCTTCTGGAAATAACATTGTGAGAATGCCTCCAAACCCTCTACCTGGAATCGGACACTCGCGGATGTGCTTCAGTTCAATATTCGAATTTCTGAATCCCTCCAAAAACTCTGAATACACACCGTAACAGAACATGGCTGATAATTTTCGTCGTTGGAAGAGATTTACAGGAAAGTTAGCTCCCTTTATTTTCCAAAATCTATCAGTTTTATTAACACTGAGGGTATGAGAATTTCATATAAAAATTGAAATTTCGAAATGTTAGCGAATTTGTATCAACGATATGCGCATCATTTCAAAAACTTCTAGCATTTTCCTGTAAAGAAGTATAAAAATACAGAAAATGGCTCTTTTCAATTTTTCCCGATCCGTTTGAATGATTGACGATGATTGTCCTTTGTTAAAACTCATTATAAACTAGACTTTATGATTCTGGAGAATCATGGCTTTTCCCGATGAGATTCCATGATTCTTCATGACTCCACAGTGTCTGATGAATTGTTTTTAACTGTCTCACTGAAGTTCCTTCATTGATGTTATGAGAAATGTGAATATAGTAGTCTCAAATGACTTGGCTCGATCCTAATTAACACCATAATTATGGAAACACTGGAATTACCAGCGCGACTGAAGAGAACAATAGCAGCTCTGGGCACCTCTTGCCCTGTCACCTGGACTGTCCGGGAGACAGGCAAGAGAGTCCATCTGAACTTGGAGTTCGTCATTGAAGAGCACAACACCGCCACACCTTCTTCGGGGAGAGGTAGCACCTTTTGTGAGAGGAACCCCTCTCACACTGGTCCTCACCCGAAGAAGCGTGGACCTGGCCCTGAAAAGAAGAAGAGCAAGAAGAAGAAGAGTCTGTCCACCAAGCGCCGGGATTCCAGGCGCCTGGAGGCCTTCCGGAATAGGAAGAAAGAGGTGAGCGAGAGGATGGAGGTCCTGGAGGCAGCTGCCAGTTCCCGTCCTAGTCCCACTAGTACACCCAACCAACTGCCAGCTCCTGAGCCGGTACTGTTGGATGAGGAACGTCTGGTGGAGACTGAGGAGGAACCGGAGGTTGCCTTTTCACCACCTTCCACCACTCACTCCTCACTTCCTTCTCTACCGGACAGCCCGGGTGTGTCAATCTCAACAACACAGCCACCTAAGTCTGCAGTCACCGCCGAAGAATTAAGGAGAATAATATAGATGGGAAGGCGAGCAGTTGAGATGGGAAACCGAATCGCCTCCGAAACCCACGAGTTCAGGGAACAATCCAAGGCAGATCTCAAAAAGAAATTAGACGCAATCCATTCACCAAACTCAACACTAAACTCAACATCGTCGACTTCCACATCACAATCTCAACCAACTCCAAAGAAAAAGAGCCGGAAGAAGCCTAGATGGGGTTAAGCCACCTCCCTCCTTCCTTTTCCTCCTCCACCGCGCCTTGACGTCCTACAACAACAACAAACAGCTAACGAGGGTCGAAAGGGGCTTGTCCTCCAAATCGTCCCTGCGCGCCTTCGGCGCGTCAAACCATTTCATTCGTCTCAAATGACTCAGTTGATAAGAAAATTGTTTAGGTAAAAAACATCATTAACGGTGGAGTGGGCTAATATCAATATCGTCGTCCGACAAGTTAATGACCCACAAAAGGAGTTATGTTTGTTTCACACATACTCACTGAGTGCTGTGTCTATTTGAAAATGGTCCATTTTATCTCAAATGCATCCAAAATATTGATGTCTGGCAGCTTGTAGAGGGTTAACAAGTACTAACAGGAATATTTTTCCATGCAACTTGTAATGTCACACTAAGAACTGCAAATGGCCATTTTTTCTTTAAAATCTTCCAAGATGTTTTCAGAGAAATCCCTGCGCATATGCTCTTTTCCAATTCAACGTGACGAAATGCGACATTCATGTCGCTCTTCATGGAAAGTGATGCCACAACTATTCATGAACAAGGAGTGAAAATTTCATGGAAATCTGCCTAGAATTGGTTGAGATATGGTGTTTTGGAGAGAGAAGGTAATTGTTCGAATTTGGTCCTTCCTTTTCAAGCCAGTTCGAAAAAAGACGTCGGGAATGGGCGCAGAATCCTTCAGTGCCTCCTCGCTGGAGTAAGTCCACTTAAATGTTACAATTGTGTGTGACTGGTGGAGAGTTGACTGTAAATGGAAGTTGCTTCTTTAAGACAGTCACCAGGGACCCCAACACAACCTTTAAACCTACGAGAATCTCAGAAGTTTAAAGTCAAGAGAAATTGGTGGTGATTGGGTTTCTGGCAGGCAGGAAAAGATTGACGAAGATTTGCATATTGGACATTAAAATAGCACTTCAGACATACACGGACGGTGTTCAGACCGCTGGAGGCAGCGACTTGAAATTTTCAGAACTTGTTCTACGAACCCTGGCCGACATTTTGGGATCTGTTTGGAGTGTCCGGACCGCGTGGAAAACACCACGCATCGCTTGGAATGTGAGAGTACTATTCGTCCCGACTCTATCAGTTTCGAATGGACACCGGCAGTGTTGTAGACGACTGTAGAGCTGCGATTGAGCATAACGTCCCAGGTTTCGGTGCCACATTGCCTAACCAGCTCCAAAAGAGCGGCGGGGGAGGGGTATCCTGACACTATCTTTAAACCTTAGATAATCGTCAGAAGTTGAAGTGAAAAGAAATCGGCGGTGAGTAGGTTTTTGGGCGGGTAACGATTAACGAAAATTTGCCAATTAGACATTAAAATTGCACTTCTCACAAACATGAAGCGTGTCTAGATCGCTGAAGGCAGCGACATCTAATTTTCAGAACTTGTTCTACGCACCCTGGCCGACATTTTGGCATCTGTTGCGAGTGTCGAGGCCACGTGAAGAACACCACGCATCGCGTGGAAAGTGAGAGTACTATTCGTCCCGACTCTATCAGTTTGGAATGGACTTGAGGACTGTTGTAAACTACTGTAGAGCAGCGATTGAGCATGAAGTCGGAGTTTTTTGTGCCAAATTGCCTAACCGGCTCCAAGGTATGATTTTTCGTCTGTACATCGCCCAGATCGACTGTAGTTTATACCGTTACTATACGTTGAAGTAGCCTTTTGTCATTTTCGCCACTTTCGCCCCAGATTTGAGAGTACCTTCCTTCAACCCCATTTTATAGCAAAATCTAGCCATGCTCCCAACAACGCCCTCTCCCCGTCGGCCCGGGTGCTTCTAAAAATAGAAAGGTCAATGAGTAGGGGCCCGTTAGCAAACAAACGGGTGCACGGCAGGTGTACTTGGTGAAAAAACAGTTGTGTGAACATCCCCAGAAGTGAAAACCTATGCTCAGTGGCTGTAATCAAGATGTTAATTTAGACTCCCATTACGGCCAAGATACTACAGAATGCAAATGGGTGGGTGGCGGGCATCATCACTGGATCTAATGTTGTATTTCATGTTTTCTTTATATTCTATTTATTTTTTTTATCTCTCTCTCTCTCTCTCTCTCTCTCTCTCTCTCTCTCTCTCTCTCAGTTTAATTTGTGTTTGTCTATAATGTTTATAATATTTAGATTTTGCTAGATTATGTTATTTATGGAATACGTTCTGCCATATTGTAAATTATTAGTCATAGTCACCGTACAGGAACGGAGGGGCTTCTAAGTGGTAAGCACTTGTCCTCCAATCCTGATTTGCATTGTCAAATGGCAAATAAAATATGTTTAATCTAATCTAACAGTAGGTGTGTGTGTGTGGGGGGGGGGGGGGGGCATGTGTCCTACGTAAACAATCAGCAGGGGGCAGGTGTCCTAGGTAAAATAAACAGCATGGGGGGGGGGGGGGGGGGATGTCCCCGCTAATTAATTTTAATAGCAGGCAGTTGTTCATGGGGCAGGTGTCCTATCCCACTGGTACTTGGCCTTGATGGAAATAACATTTCAACAAGAAACAACGGGAAACTTATTTGCAATAAAGCTGCAAATATAAACTTGATTTTAGGACCATTCCATGGACATTTTAAAGCCTACTGCGATATCAGCGTTTCTTACTCTCGTACTTTCACTACACCGCAGTATTTTACCCGAGTCGAGTTCTGACGTCATGCAAGTTTGACTGACATGCTTTCAATTTTGTTATTGACAATAACATATTTATAATTTCGTGCTTACTGATCCGAATTTTGAAAACGACACACGCAATCGCGAAAGCGTTTTCTGAAAAACACATTTCTGTAAAGGGTTTTAGTGAAATTTGATTATTTTTTTTATTTTCAATTTCGATGGCTCTTGTCGAAAAGGTGCTAATCACTGATCGTCCCAAACGAGATCAAAGACACGCCGTAGTTTAATAACAGACAGAGAATCTTCTAAGAATATACATGCGCAATCCTAAAATGCAATAAATCAAGTGTTTTTTCACGTTTTATGAGAGAAATATGTCCAATTGTATCATTGAATCATTTTTAGGTATATGTGGGTGAGAAATTTTCTATACGGACAAAATACAGGCTAAATAAAATATTTGCCATCATTTTCCGCAGACGTATTTTTGTCTGCTTCTTGGGGAAATTTCTTGCTGCTAAATACAACGAAGGTGTGTTATTTGATGTGGTCAGAACCGTCAGGTGGTCGGGTCCGAAACCGCACCTCGCAGAAGATTTAGTGGGGGGTGTCGATTTTACAAGTAATGTAGGCAGCGTACACAGCATGGGCTGTCTGTCTTTAATCCGACAAAACAGGGTTAAGGCTTGGTTTTTTGAATACCCTTATTTATTTATTTATTTATTTATTTATTGGTGTTTAAGGTCACGTACTTCTGCACAATGGCTAGTCGGGACCGTGACAGTTTTATAGGTGGAGGAAGCCGGAGTACCCGGAGAGAACCACCAAGCATCGACGAGCAACTGTCAGCTCCTCAACATTCTCACTCTGTTCAGGCTCCGCTCAGGCAGGGTTACAGAGGTTGAAGACATGTGTACCATCGACGTGCAGTATGCCTTAGTACACGGGAACATCGTGCCCCCATGTCGGCAACCGGGCCAAAGTGCCTTGCCCAAGGACACAACGTGAGTCGTCCCGGACGGGGATCGAACTCGGGACCTCTAGCATAGAAGTACAACAGTCTACCACTGAGCCACCACGCTCCCTTGAATACCCTTAATACTATCATACATTATCCCTCAGGAATTCTAAGTCTGATAAAAGAGGTCATGTTTATCTATTGCATACCCATTTTGCTGCCCGAAAACAGCCGATTTTATTAAAATTTTGACGTTTAGCAGCCTGTAGAGGGATTAACAAACGACTAGCGGAATATTCTATCTATGCAATTTGTAAGACCTGCCAATGTCAAATTGTTCTTGAAAATCCCCAACAAGCAGTTAGCGAAATCCACGGAAAATGTAAATTTTAAGCGTTTAAGGGGCATCTCTCCTTATCCAGTTCAAAATGGGTTAAGTTTCATTCTTTTAGATACCCTTACTACTTACAAACCTTAAACACCAATTAGATTCCATGAGTTTTCTTGACCCCCACAGTGTCTGATGAATTGTTTTTAACTGTCTCACTAAAGTTCCTTCATTGATGTTATGAGAAAGGTGAGTAAAGTAGTCTCAAATGATTCGGTTTGGTTTTGATAAAAAAAATGTTTAGGTAAAACCCATCATTAATGGTAGAATGGGTTAATATCAATATCAATGTTTCCCTATCAGTTTTGCGTCCGGTAAAAGAAGTTACGTTTCTCTGTGGCATTTCCGTTTGATGTTCCTGGTGTCCAAAAACAGACTGTTTCCTCAATTTTTTTTACATTTAGCAGCCCATGAAGGGTTAACAAATGCCTACCAGAATAATTGATTCATGCAACTGGTCATATGACACCAAGACCTATCAACGGCCATTTTCTCTTGAAAACCCCACAAAATGTTGGTAAAGAAATCCAGGGAAAACGATTTTTTAAGCTTTTGATGGGTATCCCTGTTAACGTCCCCAACAGGGGTTAACGCTTGGCTTTTTGAATACCTTTATTACTTACAAAAATGGTCCTCTGTGAATTCCACTTCAAACAAAGGAGATTATGTTTATCTCTCATGTATACATTAGGTGATGTGCGTGTCTGAAAACAGTCCCATGTTAACAACATTACGATGCTTGGCAGCTTGTAGATGGTTAAAAAACGCTCACCGGAGTATTTTGTCCATGCAACTTTTAATGTCACATAAAGACCTACGAATAGTCAATTTGTCTTGAAACCCTACAAGTTCCCGTTAGGGAAATTCATAGAAAATGGGAATTTAAAGCTTTCAAGGGATATCTCTCTTTAGCCTGCCCCAAATGGGTTAAGACGTCGACTTTTGAATACCCTTACTACTTACAAAAATGTTTCCATATAAATTGTATGCGCGATAAAAAAAAGGCACTTTTCTTTGTGGTGTACCCTTTGGGTGCTGTTGGTGTGCAAAAACAGCCCATTTTATCGCAATTTTGACCTTCAGCAGCCCGGGGAGGGTTAACTAATGCTGACCGGAATATTTTGTTCATGCGACTTGTAATGTCACACCAAGACCTGCAAATAGCCGATTTTTCTTGAAAACCTACAAGATGTTGTTAGAGAAATCCACAGAAAACGGGTATTTTAAGATTTTAATGGGTATGTCTCTTTAACCAATCCAAAATGGGTTAAGACGTCAAATTTTGAATACCCTTACCACTTTCAAAAATATTTTCCGATCAATTTTGCGTCCGATAAATGAAGGCCCCTTTCTCTGTGGTATATCGTTTGGGTGCTGTTGGTGTCTAAAAACATCCCATTTTATCACAATTTTTACGTTTAGCAGCTCGGGGAGGGTTAACTAATGCTGACCGGAATATTTTATCCATGCAACTTGTAATGTCACACCAAGACCTGAGAGTGACCAATTTTTCTTGAAAATCTACAAGACTCGTTTAGAGAAATCCACGGAAAACATGAAGTTTTGAGCTTTTTGGGGGTATTGCTGTTTAACCAGCCCAAAACGGGTTAACACTTGGTTTTCTGAACACCCTTATTACTTACAAAAATGATCTTCGGTAAATTCCACTTCCAATAAAGGAAGTTATGTTTACCTCTCGGGTATCGTTTGGGTGTTGTGGGGGTCTGAAAAGGGCCCATTTCATCAAAATTTCGATGTTTGGCAGCCTGTGGAGGGTTACCATATGCATCGCCAAATATGTCGTGTGTATCAAATGTTGTGTCATAGGCAGGTCTAGTAATGATGGATGTTTAAAAAAAATCCTAAAGACGTGTTTCGAGAAAGTGCCGATAAACCCCAATTTTGGCAGTTTTTTTCCAATTCTGGCGAAATAAGGGTTAAATCGAAAATTCCGCTTCAGTACATTTTTAGATTTTTTGCCACTCTATGCGTGTGCCAAATTGTGTGAAAATCGGTTCGAAAATGGCTTCTGAATCGTACGGACAAAAATGTGTGGAAAAAAAAAAAAAAAAAAAAAAAACCAAAAAACTAGACTTTATGATTCTGGAGAATCATGGCTTTTCCCGATTAAATTCCATGATTTTTCTTGACCCCACAGTGTCTGATGAATTGTTTTTAACTGTCTCACTAAAGTTCCTTCATTGATGTTATGAGAAAGGTGAGTATAGTAGTCTCAAATGACTCGGTTTGGGTTTGATAAAAAAATGTTTAGGTAAAACCCATCATTAATGGTAGAATGGGTTAATATCAATATCAATGTTTCCCTATCAGTTTTGCGTCTGGTAAAAGAAGTTACGTTTCTCTGTGGCATTTCCATTTGATGTTGTTGGTGACCAAAAACAGACTATTTCCTCAATTTTTTTACATTTAGCAGCCCATGAAGGGTTAACAAATGCCTACCAGAATAATTGATCCATGCAACTGGTCATATGACACCAAGACCTATCAATGGCCATTTTCTCTTGAAAACCCCACAAAATGTTTGTAGAAATCCAGGGAAAACGATTTTTTAAGCTTTTGATGGGTATCCCTGTTAACCTCCCCAACAGGGGTTAACGCTTGGCTTTTTGAATACCTTTATTACTTACAAAAATGGTCCTCTGTGAATTCCACTTCAAACAAAGGAGATTATGTTTATCTCTCATGTATACATTAGGTGCTGTGCGTGTCTGAAAACAGTCCCATGTTAACAACATTACGATGCTTGGTAGCTTGTAGATGGTTAAAAAACGCTCACCAGAGTATTTTGTCCATGCAACTTGTAATGTCACATAAAGACCTACGAATAGTCAATTTGTCTTGAAACCCTACAAGTTACCATTAGGGAAATTCACAGAAAATGGGAATTTAAAGCTTTCAAGGGATATCTCTCTTTAGCCTGCCCAAAATGGGTTAAGACGTCGACTTTTGAATACCCTTACTACTTACAAAAATGTTTCTGTATAAATTGTACGTGCGATAAAAGAAGGCACTTTTCTTTGTGGTGTACCCTTTGGGTGCTGTTGGTGTGCAAAAACAGCCCATTTTATCGCAATTTTGACCTTCAGCAGCCCGGGGAGGGTTAATTAATCCTGACCGGAATATTTTGTTCATGCGACTCGTAATGTCACACCAAGACCTGCAAATAGCCGATTTTTCTTGAAAACCTACAAGATGTTGTTAGAGAAATCCACAGAAAACGGGTATTTTAAGATTTTAATGGGTATCTCTCTTTAACCAGCCCAAAATGGGTTAAGACGTCAAATTTTGAATACCCTTACCACTTTCAAAAATATTTTCCGATCAATTTTGCGTCCGATAAATGAAGGCCCCTTTCTCTGTGGTATATCGTTTGGGTGCTGTTGGTGTCTAAAAACAGCCCATTTTATCACATTTTTTACGTTTAGAAGCTCGGGGAGGGTTAACTAATGCTGACCGGAATATTTTATCCATGAAACTTGTAATGTCACACCAAGACCTGAGAGTGACCAATTTTTCTTGAAAATCTACAAGACTCGTTTAGAGAAATCCACGGAAAACATGAAGTTTTGAGCTTTTTTGGGGTATTGCTGTTTAACCAGCCCAAAACGGGTTAACACTTGGTTTTCTGAACACCCTTATTACTTACAAAAATAATCCTCGGTGAATTCCACTTCCAATAAAGGAAATTATGGTTACCTCTCGGGTATCGTTTGGGTGCTGTGGGGGTCTGAAACCGGCCCATTTCATCAAAATTTCGATGTTTGGCAGCCTGTGGAGGGTTACCATATGCATCGCCTAATATGTCGTGTGTATCAAAGGTTGTGTCATAGGGAGGTCTAGTAATTATGAATATTTAAAAAAAATCCTAAAGACGTGTTTCGAGAAAGTGCCGATAAACCCCAATTTTGACAGTTTTTTGCCAATTTTGGCGAAATAAGGGTTAAATCGAAAATTCCGCTTCGGTACATTTTTAGATTTTTTGCCACTCTATGCGTGTGCCAAATTATGTAAAAATCGGTTCGAAAATGGCTTCTGAATCGTACGGACAAAAATGTGTGGAAAAAAAAAAAAAAAAAAAAAAAAAAACCCCCCCCAAAAAAAAAAAAAAAAAAAAAAAAAAAAAATAATAATCCGTAGAAAAACAATAGTCTTTTCCAGAGGGAAAAGCCTAAAAAAAAAAAAAAAAAAAAAAAAAAAATAATAATCCGTAGAAAAACAATAGTCTTTTCCAGAGGGAAAAGCCTAATAACAAAACGGTGTTTTTACGGATACGGGCAATTACAGCGCGGACATTTGCCCCGATTTCAGAGCGGACATTTGCCCCGAACGGACAATTTTCCACGCAGACATTTACCCGGGTTGCTAAATTCAAGACCGGACATTTGCCCTGGTAGGATAATAAACAGGTCTGGCGTTTTTAGGAGAGGGATTTATTCGCTTGCCTACTGCTCGCTTTAAAAAAAATTAAGCAGTGCGAAAACTAGCCACATTTTTCAGATCTCTGCTTTATTAGTGGTCTTTGTAAGACGACCACACTGCCCTCTCACACCCCCGGGCCTCGCTGAGGCCCGGAAGTGTGGGAGGGGCAGTGTAGCCGTCTCACAGAGACTAACTTATTAGCAGCACCAAATAAAATGTACAAAGCCCACTAGGCAGAATTCATTAATAGTAAAACTTCATTTTTCACTTTTAGCTTTTGTATGTTTGAGGAGGAGAGCCACTTAGCTCCCCCAAGCCATGCGAGGAGAGCGATTTTTAGCCCTCATGCATTTTTAAGAATGTCAGGCCTGAATAAAGTCCAGTAGATATACAAAGAATAGTAGCACCTTGTGGGGTTTGAAAACCATAATTACTAAGATGGCTTCTTAGTTGGTTTCTCCTTAGCGACAGCTTTTACAAGCCCTAATAAGCCCTCATAATCACCCATTTTCAACCGATAAATCTATTCGGGAGCAAATGTCCTCCTCTGATCAATATACCGGGGCAAATGTCCGCGGGGCAAATGTACGGGATTATTTTTTACCATCTTTTGATGCAACTGTCCGTTTTCTTGAAAAATGCAACAGGTGCAAGTGTCTGCAGGGCAATTGTCCGGGATTCGTTTTTACCATCTTTTGATGTTCTGTGACTTTTTATCTGTTCATTACATCTACAGTGTGCACATCGTGACATATAATACACACATTGTCAGTAGGTGATAATTGCGGATTCAAGGACACGTTGTACATGTACCGTACACGTACACATACACGGACGTTTACCATCGTAGGATTCGGCGTTAAATCACACGCTTGTTCACAAAAATGTCGGGTGTCCCAGAATCCGCTGTTATTTTGAGACTCCTAGATCGCACTGTTAACGTTCAAATACCCGTTGGCGAACGTGTCGAATGTACAAGTTTTTCATAAAAGTGAAAAATGCATGAAATTGTACATTTTTTCACTTTTTTTTTTTACTTAAAAATTTTTGCCGACATTCCCATCGCGGATCAGATCATCGATCCATCGTTGGTGAACGCGAGCAAGAAACGTTTTGCGGCTTCTAGGACAGCATCAAAAAGGTGGTTTGCGGATTCTGGGACAGTGTCCCAGAATCCGCAAACGGCTTTTGAGGCTTTGAAGGTGGTCACGTGACTTGCTAATTAACCAATCAGATTGCTTGATTCTCATAAACTTAATCATACAAAGTTATCTCCCCTCGTCGTGGGGGTGGGGGGTCACGCCCATCAGAAAAATCGAAGTTTCGAGAAGGTGGTCACG
The DNA here is from genome assembly GCA_031216915.1 of Pictodentalium vernedei. Classification (NCBI taxonomy): domain Eukaryota; kingdom Metazoa; phylum Mollusca; class Scaphopoda; order Dentaliida; family Dentaliidae; genus Pictodentalium; species Pictodentalium vernedei. Next base: position 494,988,278 of record CM062295.1, read on the forward strand.
TGACCTATCAAATTGAAGGTCGAGGAAATAAAAAAGTGATTGATATATATAGGAGAGAAAAAAAAAAAAAAAAAAAATAGTTATTATCTGAGTGAATGATTTGAGATGTGTATTAAATCCTTTTAACAGACGTAATTATTCTCAAATGCGTTAAATCAGAAACCGGTTTCTTATGCGCTAAAACTTTTCAAACTTTTCAAGTTTTCCCAGTTCGACACTGAGTGAATAATCGGTGATGCGATTTTTAACGCGTTCGGAGGCAAAACGCATTTATATGGGTTTTATCGTGTAAAATGTTTTTTCTCAACTGGTTTTTTAGTTATTATATTAAAGACAGAAGATTTTATTTACTTAAAACGTAAAAAATAATTATACATTTAATTTTGAAAATAATAAAATAACTCACATTAGCATACTCAAAGGAATATTAATAATTTAAAAACGAAAAATGTTTTTACAGATGGATGCCAAACGTCGAGGTCAGCTTTTAAGCGAATATGAACGTGCCAAGAAGAGCATTCAATCGGCTGACAGAAGCAGACGTCTTGGAGAGATTGAACTCAGACGCGAAGCCACAAAAATATTTAAACCCATCACGGAGGTTCAAGAGCGAAGCAAGAAGGAGATAGTTGAATAATTGAGACCCATAAAAGAGAGTTCTTTGAGAATGGGTTCGTTGCCCGGTAGTTTTACGAAACAGTTTTCCTTTCAATCTACACCGGATTACGTTCCCAAGAGAATCGAAACCGATCTGAGCGAGACCGACGATACAGCTTCAACTATCACCACTGATAGCGTCGCGTCGTCTGAGGATGGTGGTAAGAGAGATCTGTTGTATGGAATTTATAAGGATTCGGACGGTAGAACTTTTGTGGGCGACACAGAAGTGGAAATGGATGATGAAGATTTAATTGTCAGTTCGAATAAGTATAAAATAACTGATGGACTGCGCAAATTGCTCCTTTTCGACAAGCCTGGAGATTACACAGAACAGGATTTCGACAATTACGGCGACATTTTGGTTCAGACCCACGCCATGCTGAGAAATAACGATACCAGAGAGACAAGATCCAAAGCCAACAGAGGTTACAAGTGGACGAAAGTGGCGAAACCCATATGGGATATGAATAAGAAGTTAGTCGAATCGGTGACTGGTAAAGGGGTGAGAACCACTTTTCTTCCGAGCGATTTTGACGCTCTGTCTCAGAGATTGAGTTTGTTGATGGCAAGCAGACGTGCTGGTAACACAGGGTTAGATAATCAGATAGTTACTATATCTGACGAATTGTTAAGACAGAAGGTTTTGAATAAAAACCATTATAAAAGGCTGATGAACGAATTAAAAGATTGATGTATATAATAAGTAGAGAGAAACAAACAAACAAACAAAAATATATAAAATAAAAAACAGTAAATTTTACACTAGAATAATAAAAGTATTTAAACAACAAACGATTTACCAGTGAAAAACAAAATATATATTATAAAATAAAAAAAATAAGTTGGTGATAAAGAACAGGGGATACGTCAGACCTTACGTTCAAGGCAGTTCTGGCATCGTCGATTCTATAATGTGAGCGTTCATGAGCGATGCGGGTAGAAAACTCGCATCAACCGCATTTGAGGTCAGTAAGAAGACGGCTTTGGATGTTGGTAAGAAAGCCGCTTCCGAAGCCAGTGGTAGGATAGCTTCTGTGGCTGGCAAGAGGGCAGCCGACACATTGATCGACAAGTTGATCAGTCCGCCGGTGAAGCGAGCTGCATTAGAGCGAATGCTGAAAAGTTGGAAAGATTTTAAGGATGCTGTGGTACCCATACAAGATTTAGCCAAAATGATGAGTGGATCCGGATTGAACAGAACTCGCGATGGTGTAATATAAATAAATAATAATATTAAAAACTGAGTTTGAAAAAACATAAAAATTGTGTTTGAAAAAAAAATCTAAAATAACAAAAAAAAAATAAAACAAAGATGAACATTAAAGATATGTCTTGGAACGACGCCGCGACCGAGAGGTCGAATAACGAGTTCTTTCCCAAAAGCATAAGAGGCTTGATAGTGGGAAAATCGAATTGTGGAAAGACCAATCTATTGATGAATCTGTTGTCCCGACCCGACTGGTTGGGTTACGACAGGTTGTTTGTGTTTGGCAAGAGCTTGTTTCAACCCGAATACAGATTGCTTCGAGAGTGCATGGATCGTAGATTGCCCAAGGACGTCATAGCCAGAATCTTTGACAGTAGGGAGGAATTCGACAAAAGTGAAGCTCCACTTTCGACCATTTTGGACGGTGCGGCTATGGAATTGATGAAGAGAAATGCATCTTCGAACGTTGAGTGTCGATTTTATGAGAACGCTAGCGACGTTCCGGATCCTAGAGAATTGAAATCGGAAGATAAGAATCTCATGATTTTCGACAATCTGCTTTTGGAGAGACAGAACCGATGCGAATCGTATTACGTTAGAGGTCGACACAGCAACGTGGACTGTTTCTACCTGTCACAGAATTATTTTCGATCGCCCAGACAAGCGATAAGGGAGAACGCTAATTTTCTATGTCTCTTTCGCCAAGATCTCAAGAATCTCAATCACATCTACGGCGATCACGTCGCAAACGACATGAGCGTGGCAGAATTCAGGAGATTCTGCAAGAGGGTTTGGGATGGAGGACTTTACAATTTCGTCATGATCGATTTGACAAGCGAATTTAATCGCGGAAAATATCGGTGCGGATTTGACAAGTTTTATGTTTCTGATGATAATAAGATAGAGCGTGAAAATAAAAAAAAATTAGAAAATAATAAATCTTCAAATAATTAGTTTTGAAAAAATAAAAATAAAATTAAAATATAATGTTCGAACAAGGAGAATTGTTAGAACAGATAGCTGAGAATACGGCTGCAAAACAATCCATTCAAATCGTGTGAGTGGCGATTTGACTCGATTCGCGATGACATTCGAACCTTCCATCGAATTGAATAGAGAGAAAAGATACGAGATGGCGCTGGTGAATCTGGAGACTTATTATTCCTTTCCAAAAGTCACCGAAAAGAATAACTCGTTCAAGTATTCCGACGGAGTGGATTGGTTGGAGATTCGAATTCCCAAAGAAAGTTACGACATAGACGATTTGAACAATTACATTCAGACACGAATGAAGACGGATGGAAAGGGAAGCAACGAGATCAGACTCGCTCCCAATCCTAATACCTTACAGACGATGTTGGATTTGGAAGATAATTTTCGAGTGGATTTCAATAAGGATGATTCTATAGACAAGATGTTGGGATTCGATTGAAAGATGTATCGAGACCACGCGGCATCTGAAAATACGGTTGACATTCTCACAGTCAATAGCATTCTGGTGAACGTGGATGTGATTGCTGGAAGCTACGTGAATGGTAGCACTCAACCGACGATCTATTCCTTCTTTCCAAACGTGTCACTGGGTTATAAGATCGTGGAGTGACCTCGAAATTTAGTTTATCTACCAGTGATTTTAGACATATTGTATAGTCTCAAAACCACGTTGACGGATCGAAATGGTGAACTGTTAGATCTTCGCAGAGAGAGGGTGACGATACGATTTCACATAAGAGAAATATAAAGGCAAAAAAAAAAAAAAAAAATATTGTGTATACAAATAAAAAAAATAAAATAAATGCAATATTAATTTTACAAAATTTATTTAATATATATAATTATCATTAAAACAGAAAAAAACAATTGAAGAAAATATATTTAAAAAAAAGAATTATGACACAATACGTGGTTAAAAACGTGAACATATCCATAGGACAGAAGAAGAAACTTAAGAGAGCGTTAACAATTCGAGGCGAGGTGGTGAGATTCAAATTCACTCACGAAGATCTGACGAGTGGCGGTCAGGATTCGATTGCTTGGACCAGGAGTCAAATCAAAAGGATGGAGAAAGCGATTCATGATGGAAGAGGGTTGACGGTGAATTTGAGTCCTGCTCAATTGAGATACAATTTGAGAATGAAAGGCGGTTTCCTACCACTATTGGCAGGAATCGCCGCAAAAGCATTACCCTTCGCCGCAAAGGCACTACCCTTTCTCGGAAAGACTCTGGGCGTGGGAGCTCTCACGGGACTCGCAAGTTCGGCAGTTGAGAAATTAATGGGTGGCAGCAGACTGTTTTTGAAGAAGGGAGGAGCCGTGTGTCGCATCCACGTAGACGACAGCGGTAAAGGATTGTATCTAGAACCCGTTAGAGGTGACAACTCTTTGAGTGGAAATGGTCTCTATCTGAAGAGTGGACGGAACGTTGAGCAACTCGGCAAGGGTTTGTTGTTTGGTGAGAATTCGCCATTTAAGAATATACCGATTTTGAATATGTTATCATAATGTAAAAATTATATAATTATATAAAATATAAATCATAGAAAGTATAAAAAAATAATATAAAATGGATAAAAAGGTGGAAAAACAATTAGACGATAATGATGAATATCGCGAGATAGAGTGCGAAAAAGATGTGGAAAAACGATTAGACGCTAATGATGGATATCTTAGGAAAGAACTGATAAAAGAGTTAAATAACGATCGGGATATGCGTTTGAAATTTAAAAGAATGAGACGTTTTCCACTGTTACCACTATCTTTTGAAGAGAATGGTAATGATGCGAGTGTTACTGAGAGATGCACAACATTTGTTCATAATTATGATTCAGATAAACAAATGTGTTGTTATAAAAACGTAGCATATTACAAAAAAAGAAAAAAAAGAAAAGAAGAATCGACGCTGAAATTTAAGAAAAAAGGAAACGTTATTATAATATATGGGTAATAGTGAAGAAGGAAAACCAAAACAAAGTAATGAGATCTAAAGATGATGTCATAATTTTTTTTTTTTCCTTGTTCTTCACTAAAAATCAATCTCTCTATTGTTTATATTTCCAAGTCCATTATTAGCATGTTGACACTTGTGTTTTCTCCTTTTTCGCAAATGTGTTGAATGTTTATCTTTATTTTTTTGAGTTTTTTTACTTCGGTCAATGCGCTCTCACCACCCGATTTGTTCACGAGTTCAAGTGAGATGTTTGGAAATATGTAACTTCCATAGGGCAACGACAAATCGTCCTCATCGAATTCTCTATCTTTGGCGATGATGATATTTTGCAGATCACTTTCGTACTCGTAAAACAAATCGAGCGTGGCTTCATCCAATTTCAAAGGCATGCTATATTTGTCGTATTTGTGCTCTAAGCCCTTCGTCTTGACCTCGTTCAATTCGATGGGATCGTGTCATTGTAATCTATAGATTTTCGAACCGAATTTCTTATACGATTCGACTTGTTTCAATTTCAATTTGCATCTTTTGGGTGTTGTTGTCATGATCGATTATTTGTTTTTTTATTTTATGAATTCTTGCAAATAATGTATATTTTAAATTTTGTATTTTAATAATTTGTTTAAAAAGTTTTGTTTTTTTTTTACTCTTTATATATATATATAAAAAAAAAAAGTTTTTTTAATTTTAATTTTCTTTAATGTGAAAACAATTTTTTTTTTGTAAAAGTTTTTTTCTCTTTATATATAAATAAAAAGTTAAATTTAACATCCTTTTTTCTCGTATTAATTCAATTTTTTTTTCACGTTAAGAACATAAAAAAATTGATTAATTTTTTTTGAAGGAATTAAAACATATATATAAACAATTTTAAAACTTTTTAACAAATTATCATTTAAATACAAAATTCGAAAAAAATATTCTTACAAACCCAATTTTGAGGTAAAAAAACAATGATTAAATCCAAATATCTGAATTATGATTTAGAACGTGCAAGACTTCAAACATTTAAAAATTGGCCTTCGCATCTTGCTCAAAAACCCGAAGATTTGGCTGCTGCGGGTTTCATTTATGTGGGTAAAAGTGACAGAGTTAAATGTTTTTGTTGTAACACACATTTAATGAATTGGGAACCTAATGACAAACCGTTGGCAGAACACATAAAAGATACTGAAGGTCATTGCGATTATTTGAAGAAGATCCAGACATTAGGATTGATTAAAATTGAAAATGAAGAATGGGAAAGAAATAAAAACGAGAGTTTATTAAAGGGTATTTTACAATTCGGATACACAAAGGAGCAATTGTATAATACAATGAATTATGCAAACAAGACATTATCTCAATTCTCGACTTTAGAAGATTTGATTCGATTCATGAAAGAAGCAAACGGGTTATTATCTATTGAGAAGGAGTCGAGTGATGTGAACACGTGTCTGCTTTGCGAAAACAACTCTGCAAATGTTTTGTTTCTACCATGTGCACATTTGTGTTATTGTAAGGAATGTTATTCTAGAGACAAGAAAACATGTTCGTTTTGCGAACAAGAAATAAAAGTGATCATAAATTGTTTTGAATAAAAAACATTAAAGAAAAAATTAAAATTAAAAAAATCTTTTTTATATATATAAAGAGTAAAAAACAAAACTTTTTAACAAATTATTTTAATACAAAATTCGAAAAAAAATATTCTTACAAATGGAGCAAACAAATAAAAAAATGGAAAATTTAAATGAGAAAACCGTACCTCAGTTAAACGAGATTTGTAAACTATTAAAAATTCCACATTTCAGAAATCATAGAACTAAATCAAAAAAAATTGAAGTCATACAGAAACATTTGAAATGCTAGAAAGGCAAATGAAATGTCGATAGCAACGACGTCAAAAAATGCATCGGTTGTGAAAAATGAGAAGAAGAAAAAGATAGTAAAAGGAATTGAAATGCCGACATCGAAAAAAACCAAAAACGTTTCGATTGTGAAAAATAAGAAGACGACTAAACGAAAAGCCATTGAAGAACTTCAAGTTTCAAAAGAAAAGAAAAGAAAAACTAAAACGAAAACGGGTGATGCACTTCAGATTCTAGACAAACGAGATATATCGAGCAAAATTCAACGAACAATCAACGAAGGGAAAGGAGAAGAATATGCAGCACAACTCATCATGGAACTATTCCAAATGAAGCCTGTAGAACGGGAGAGTGCAATCAAAGGCATTTTTAAAACTTTCGACGTGGTTCCCTCGTTCAAGAAAATCGATCCGAAATTGTTCATGGAATGGGTGAAGAAAAAAGTATTGGATTTGTTTTGCGAACAAATGAATGTGGGACTAAAAATTAAGATGATACTCCATTGCGTGATGAATAAAATCGATGTGAAGTCTGGCGAGAGCATCGTGACAAATGCATATTTCAGATCTAACGTCGAACCCATATTTCGAGGTTCAGATTTATCAGACGTTTTCGAAAAGATGAAAGACAAGATGTTGATGTCTCTCGCAAATTATCAGCATGAAGGTAGTAATTGGACGTTCGATGAGGTGTTGAAACTCGAAATTCATATAAATAAAAACGATTCGTTGAAAGGATCTTCCTACGTGGAATTACCGTATTTCTTAGCTAAAAAAACTCCGTGGTCAATGTGAGAAATAAAGATGATCAGTGTTTTAAATGGGCAGTCACTTCTGCTTTATACCCTGTCAAAATCCATCCTGAGAGAGTTTCTTGTTACGAGGAGACTTCTAGAAATCTCGATTGGACCAGAGTAACTTTTTCAATGCAGTTAAAACACATCGAACGTTTCGAAGCTCAAAATCCCACCGTGAACGTCTTGGGATATGATGATGAAAAACGAACGATCTATCCTCTTAGACAGACTTCGTATCTCGAAAGAGAAAAGACGATTATTTTATTATTGATTTCGAATGGTGACAATCGTCATTATTGTTGGGTTAAACATCTGAGCCGATTACTGTCGAGACAAAATAATAAACATAAAGGAAAGATATGTTTATGTTGCAACTGCATGTATGCGTTTCACAGTGAAAAATCGTTAGCGAAACATCAGAAATATTGCAATGAAAATTAAGGTGTCGTCGTCAAAATGCCCAAACCCAACACCATCGTGAAGGTTGAAAATCACAATAGAAGGTTAAAAGTACCATTCGTCGTGTATGCTGATTTGGAATGTTTCACCATGAAAATGACTTCCTGCCAACCTAACGCTCTTCAAAGTTACGTCGAAAGATATCACACGCCTTTGGGTTATTGCATTTACGTGAAATGTGCTTTCGACTCGCAACATGACATGGGTCCCTTCACCTACACGAAACAGTGCAAAGACGACGACGACGTGGCTCAAAGGTTCGTGGAAGAGTTAGAATCGAAAATTCAAATGTTATACGACAAATTCAAAACTCCGGAGAAAATGATCATCACGCGAGAGCAGCAGGATGAAAATAACAGAACCACCGAATGTCACATATGCAGACAATCGTTCGATGAGAATTCGGAGGAAAATAAGAAGGTCAGAGACCACGATCATTACACGGGTCTGTATCACGGTCCGGCTCACAGCAAGTGTAATTTAAAATATCGAGATGCCATTTTCTATCCGGTGATATTTCACAATCTCTTAGGTTACAACAGTCATCTGCTCGTAAAAAATCTCAGCACCTCCCACAAAGAATTGAATTGCATCATGAACAGCGAAGAAAGATACATTTCATTCACGAAATGGAAGCTCATGGAGAAGAAAAGTGTAATCGACGGAGAGACGTTGAAAGAAAAAATGAAATTCATTCATAGAGGCATACGTTTCATCGACAGTTTTAAATTCATGTCAACCACTCTGGAAAAATTAGTCGATAACATGAGCAAGGATAAATTTAAAATCACGAGCGAACATTTCGGAGAATGAGTAGACGTCATGTTGAGGAAAGGAGTCTATCCTTATGATTACATGAACGATCTGAAGAGATTCGACGACACCGCACTACCTTCGAAAGAAGATTTTTATTCGAAATTATACGAATCCGAAATTTTCGATGAGAATTACAAACAAAAACGTGTGGAAATCATTCGATATGAAAACCATGAGAGATTATCATGATCTCTATCTGAAGACTGACGTTCTGCTCTTGGCAGATGTGTTCGAAAATTTTTGAGACGTCTGTCATCGAAATTATGATCTGGATCCCGCTTAGTATTTCACCACACCCGGTCTGGAGTGGGACGCTCTGTTGTAGACCACCAAAGTCCAATTGGAATTATTATCCGACGTGAACATGTTGCTCATGTTCGAAAGGGCTGTGGGAGGTGGCGTCTCAATGATCTCCCACAGATATTCTGAAGCTAACAATCCCTATATGAAAGAAGGTTTCGATTCGAAATGATCAAATAAATACATACGGTATTGGGACGCTAATAATCTGTACGGTTGGGCTATGAGTCATCCTTTACCGATTGGAAATTTCGAATGGGTGACGGAACAGGAAGAGATGCAAAAATGGAGAGACTGTCCTTGCATTTTAGAAGTCGATTTGAACTATCCAGAAGAATTACACGATCTACACAACGATTATCCACTGGCTTCCAAATGAATGGAACCGAACGAAGGAGACAAGGAAAAACTCATTCCCAATTTATTTAACAAACGTAACTGCGTCGTCTACATTGAGAATTTGAAACAATACGTCGATTACGGGATGAAATTAGTCAACATACATAGGATCATTCGATTCGACGAAGAGCCTTGGATGAAAAAATACATCGATCTCAACACAAATCTCAGAATTCGAGCCGAGAATGATTTCGAAAAAGATTTCTTCAAACTCATGAACAACTGCGTGTACGGTAAATCGATGGAAAACATCAGGAAGAGAACCGACGTTCGACTCGTCACATCTGAGAAAAGAGCTAAAAAATTAGTGGCGAAACCCAATTACAAACACCAAACCATATTCGACGAAAATCTAGTGGCCGTTCACATGCAAAAGATGCACCTGAAGTTCGACAAACCGTATTATCTCGGACCGATCATCTTAGATATCAGCAAGCGATTGATGTACGAGTTTCACTATGATTACGTCAAATGAAAATTTGGTGATAAAGCCAAACTACTGTTCACCGACACGGACAGTTTAGTTTATGAGATAGAGACGAAAGATGTCTACCGAGATATATCTTCAGACGTGGCCGCGTGGTTTGACATGAGCAATTATCCTGTCGATGACCCGTCCAACATTCAATCGAACGACAACAAGAAGGTGTTAGGTAAATTTAAGGACGAGAGTGGCGGTAAACAAATCCTCGAATTCGTGGGCTTAAGACCCAAACTGTATGCTTATCGTCTAGAAGATGAAGAGATCAAGAAGTGCAAAGGGGTTAAAGCGTGTGTGGTGAAGAAAAACATCTCTTTCCAAGAGTATAAAGATTGTCTGTTAGGAAGTGGTCCGGTCTATAAGACTATGAAATCGATTCGAAGTGAAAATCATGACTTGTATACCGAAATAGTCAACAAGATTTCGCTGACGGCCGACGATGATAAGAGATTCATGTTAGACGATAAAATAAGCACTTTGGCACGTGGACATTGGATTTCATATCTAATTTTAGACAATAGGATTTCAGATATGATTGTGGATAATAGGATTCCAGATATGATTAAGGATGATAGGATTCCAGAAAATCAAGAGGAATTAGACGGATTCAAGATTATGGAAATCGATAGAGACATCGAGAGAGTTAGTTTAAAAAGAAAAAGAAAAAAAAAAAAAAAAAAAATAACGTCATTTTAGTGAATTATAATAAAATAAATAAATAAAAAAAAAATTTATACGCATTAATGAATAAGAAAATAGAGATATCCGTAGAAGGTGTCATCTTACCTAACGAACCCCTATCCAACATCGATCTGTCGAAGGCGGCGAAGGATTTGAAAATCAAAGATTTTCTAGGCGTGTTTTCTAGAGATGCCTTGCTGAAGAGAAGACCTCTACAATCGGAATGCGGAATTTTAAATCTAGACGATTTATCGGGTGAAGGCACTCACTGGGTGGCGTGGTTCAAGAATGGGAAGAAGAATTATTATTTTGACAGCTACGGAATCTCACCGCCGAAAGAAATAAAGAACTATTTCAACAAATCGATGGTTCATTACAACACGGAAAGAGTGCAATCACTCTCTACGTTCTCAAGAGATGGTCTGAAGGAGATCGGTTTCAAGACATTCTCAATGATTTACATTAGAGAGAGATTTTTTTTTTATAGTATATAAAGATAAAAAATTATTTAAAAAAATTTTAATCGAATAAAAACGAAAAATAAAAAATAAAATAATTCATTTTTAATAAACTGCATTTGAAATATATTTTTTTTAAAAACAAAAAATCTCAAAACAACATGCCAGTCAATAAATTTGGTAGAAGTGATGACGAAAAAGTCAACCTAAGAAAGAAGAGGAAGACGCTCGAAGTCGACGATGGTTACGACGTTGCCAACTTGGATGAACGTTACGTTCGGAGATACGAACCTCGAGAGGAACCTTTGAACATAAACGAAAAGAAGCTCTACAATCTTCCCGAGCCGATAGATCTCGCAGATGCTGCGACTAAAAAATACGTCGACAGGGGGAACGCAGATTTCGAATGAATCATGCTAGATAATTACGTGGATAAAACCATGACCGACAATCTTGATCTGAAATCTAAACGTTTGGTGAACATCGCGAATCCCATAGATCCCACGGATGCTGCAACCAAGAAATACGCGGACGACTCTCACGCGAGATTCAGCGAACACCTGAGAAATAGATACGTTCAGAAAACGATGCACTCGGAATTGAATGCCAATTCTAACAAGATAACGAACGTGGCCACTCCCACGAATCCCAAGGACGTGGCGACCAAACACTACGTGGATCTGGAACAGAGAAAGTCTGACAGACGAGAAATGAAATCGGATCTGAATGCGGGATTCAACAAGATATTGAATCTGTTGAAGGTCGACGACACGGATGCAGACTCAACCACAGTCAACAAGGGCTACGTAGATTCTGCCGTGACACGATCACAAGAATACCTAGAATCGCAAGTGAATGATTTCGACCTGAACAAACAATCTGGCGAAAACATGGAGGGTGGTATCGACATGAACGGTGAGAATTTATTCGGTTTCAATCACGATCCCGAATTCGATTCCAGCGCGGTCAGCAGGAAGTACGTGGATGACAACTCGGTCTGGAGAAAGGGCGACATCATGGAAGGTAAACTAGACATGGGTGGACACGCGCTCACAAATCTACCGGATCCCGTGAACATGACGGACGCCCGCACCCTGATTTCGGTGGTGGAGAAAGTCAAATATGCTAGACAATTGATCACCGTGTGGGCCGAGGAGAGCGGCACGTTAGAGGAGGGAAAAGCTGAGTGGTCTTTCGGAAATGGAGGTAGTGGATCGCAACATGGTCAGGTGGGATATCCCATGCCTTTGGGAGGTGAACTCATTCGAATGAGTCTGGCTTCCTCGGATTTGAATAACAGAGCGGTCGTCAATCTCATGGTGAATGGAGTAGAGAGCAATAAGAGATACAGCGTCGACAAGACTGAGAATCAACACGCGAATGGTAGCACGTTCGGCACGCCTCTCAAAGTGAACGCCGGAGACAGGATTAATTTCGTTACAAAAACCAATAATCCTGAAGCCGCCACTTCCGTGGTGAGTCTACTGATCGAACTAGATCCTTTGAACAAACAGTGAATGCGTGGAAATAATTAATTAAAAAAATAATGTGTGATTATTAAAAACAAAAAAAATGTAATGAGATTTAGAAAGATGTTCAATCTCTCTAGATCTCATTACCTTTATTTTTTTTTGTTTTTTTGTTTTTAAATAATTACTCATTACTTTTTTTTATTTTGTTTTTAATTTTTTTCACACATGTCTCTCATCGAATGATGGACATCTTATTTCCATCCGATTCGAATTGTAATTCTCTGTCCGACAGGACCAGGGCGAAGGCTTTGGTTTTTCTCGGCACGTTCCTATCGAATTGCATCTTGATCTGAATATCTAAGACGCTACTCTTGAGTCGTTCACTCTGTTTACTGACGTCGAATACGAACATGGGATACATCGACTTGTATTCGCCGGGAGATATGTTAGGGTTGCTCATCAATTCATCTAAACCGTGATACTTCTTTCTAAAATCAGCGGCATCGCCGTACAGTCTGCAGAAATCGTTCTTGTCAAACGACGCGTTGTAATCGATTGCTGGATATCTCGTGGCGTTCAGAAACACTTGCATGTTTCTCAAATGGCAGTGATCGAACAGCGATGCATTCTTTTCCTGAGACCCGTCCCTATCAGTCTGAAACGCAAACACGATGAAACGCGGTCTATCGGAAGCGATTTCACCGCCAATCTCCAATCGAAGTGATTCGTGGAGAGAGGAATGCTAGCCGTGTCGCACTGTCTCATTCTAAATCCCACGGGTAATTTACTCTTGGATTCTATGATCTTGTAGAGACGCGCTTTTTCCACGATCGAAGGCTCCACGTGCGGAACGAACCACGATATCTTGTGTAGAGTTATCTTACCCGCATCGGTCGCAGTGAGCCTCACTATTGCGTCGTCCTTTCCTTTTCGAATCAACGTCAGATTGTGTTTGAATCCGTACATGATCTTGTTGTAATCGTCCGCAAATCCGAAGATGTGTTTCAAAGGTATCCTGAACGAAAACGTTCCTTTAGGTCTGGATGTCTTGACGACGTAGTCAAATATCGCAGCGGCGCCGGATAGCATGTATTTTATATTACTGAATAGATGCATGATGCTAGAGTAACCGTGTCGTCGTCGGCGTAGTCGCTCCCATCTTCCTTGGTGAGACGTCCCTGCACCACTATGTAACTCTCGCTAGGATGTATGAATAGATCTTGAGTTTCGACGTTGATTCTTATCTCTCCCGCATTGTTCAAACTCGTTCCGGTTACCGGTTCGTATTCGTGAACCTCATATTCTTGAATACTTTCATCTTTCACTATGCTTTGTGCTATATCTAGTATATTTGTCATTTTTAAAGGATTTTTGTTTTTTTTTGTTTATTAATTAGCTTGCTTTTTTTTCATCTAAAAATAGTTTTAATTATTTTTATTATTATTTTTCTCTCCTATATATATATATATATGTGTGTAAACAAGAAAATGTTAAAGAGAGTAAATAAAAGAAATTTGTTTTCTTTATCAAAACTTTGTCTTCTGTAATTGTTGTTCTTAAAACTTTTCGATGATCTCTTCTCCATCCAAAGCTTCGATTTCGTAAGTCACCGGATCGGTGTGAAATATTTTGATTATCACGAAGATTTCCAAGGTCCATCGAGGAGTATAACCCTTTTCGAAGTGCTTCTTATAAGCGTAGATTCTCACTCGATCACCGACCGCAAATTTCGGCGTTCGAGACTTCTTCCTAATCTTAGATCTTTCAGGATATAGTGTTGTGAAATTGAGTATTGAGATTACGCCCGACTTGTGTTGCCGTTGTCTTGTCGGGCGAGAAGAACCGATGTTGGTCGAATCCATCTGATTGGTCGATTGGATGATAAACAAGATCTCGCCAGATCTCAGCCATTGAAGTTCGCAGAACTCAAGAAGTGACGCTAATTTGCAGACGTTTCTTGAGAAGCAGAAGCAACAGTGATAAAACGCTATCTTCAAACCTCGTTAGACAATAGCAGGAAAGTGAGTTGACATACTATATTGAAAACAACTGCTATTGCTATATATATTTATTGTGCTATATATAAATATATCATCATTAATTTTTCAATATTGGGCGACGATATGACTCGAACTGACTGCAGGGTGAGTACCACTCGCGGCCATGTTTCTTGTTAGAAAAAATTGATAGCGTCTCCATTTTGAAATTTGGAAAATATCACTAAAGGTCTAAGTTGAAATACGGTTGTTGCCTTATTTCAATTACTTTTGAATATGTGTTGAATTCTTTTTTCTTTTTTGACCCTTAGGAAATTAATTTTCATTGAGTTGGTGCTCTTTGATGTTTTTCCTGACTTGTTTGAAATATCGGTCGGTGCCTTTGTTTTGAACAGTCTGGTGATTCCTGAAAGGGTGTTAAAGAGTTCAATATTTTGAATTTTGTTTATATTGGGTTGTTGCTCAATATGTTTTGAAAACATATTTTTCGGCTGACCAGCACGTAACGCCAAAAATATTATTTTCGTGTATAAAGTTTTTTGCTTTCTAAATTTTTTCTTCTAAAAAAAAAAAACAAACCAAAAACAAAAACAATTTTTTCATTTTTTCCAGTTGGAATTTCTTGTAAAAATTTTTGAAACATATTCAAAAGCCATGGAAAGTAAAATAAAAGTTAATACTGCTTCTTATGAAGAACTACTGAAAATTCCCCATGTAGGCCCAGCAATTGCGGGTGAAATAATTGAAAGGAGGGAGTATGTAGGAGTCTTGACCAGGGAAGACCTAATTTCAATACCTTATTTCAGAGGTTCAAGAGATCAATGGAATGCTATAGATTTTAGCAGACCTTGCAACCCAGTTAGGGAAAGAACCAAAATGGATGAACAGGTCTTGGTACAGGGTTTAACTCCACCCCTTTCAATTAACAAATCACTTTGCATAGATCCAATGGATATGGAAAATCCTATGCTAAGTGATAGAGGGGAAGTTAAGTATTCGATTTTGTCGCCACAACAATCGATAAGTAGTTCTAGACCCACAGTAAGTCCAGCAAGTTCAGAGTATGTTCCAGTAGGGGCAGAGCCTGTTGGTCTAGTGAGACAAACTGAGTTTTCTCAGAATTTGTCAGCTAGTCGAGTGGTTGAAGGCGACCTGATTCCATCGACTGAGCTGATAAGTCAAAGTGGGCAAATTTCTAAAGTAAGTGGGGTGGAGGATGACTACCTGGGTCCACCTCATTTATTACTTTCAGGAAACCCTGACAGCCGATATCTGCATAGTATTGATCAGAATATAGAGGTTAAAGTAGAGGTGGAGGAAGGCTACCTAAGTCCACCTGAGCTTACATACACCCAGCTGTCTGATAATATGAGGGCAGAATATGACAGGATCAAGGGAGAAAATGAGAAACTAATGCAACGGGTTAAAATTGCGGAATTGCAATTAGAAATTCAGATGTTAGAACTGAAAAATAACCCGGATGTTAGGCCAAAGGTGTCAGTAAGTTCTGAGGCACCGGCTTCTGCTGATAGCCAGATATTTTATACTGAGGGGCCTCTGACCGGAAGTACTCCATCGGAGGAGCCCTTGGATTTGACAATGGGCGCTGCAAGCACTGCAGGGCTTAACCAAAAGGTTAATCAGCCTAAGTCGATGGTTTGGAATGGTCGATACCAGAGGATGTCTCCTAAAAGATACACGTCAACTCCAAAAGGTAATTTAGGAGTCATTAGGTATCAGGATGACGCATCCCAGGTAACACACCTTTCGCCTACAGTTTTGGTGAATAGAAATAATATAGCGGCAAGAAATAGTATTTTATCTGCAGTACCCCAGATAAATAAATATGAGTCTGTGTCAAAACAAAATGTTAACATGCCTCTATCCTCCGGCACGGCACGTGTTGGGGGTGGAGAAGTTAATATTTTGTTAAAACCATCTCTTTCCCCCGGCACGGCATGTGTTGGGGGTGGTGAATTTAATAGGCCACAGACATTGAATGAAAATACAGTTCTTGCCCATTCACCAAAAATATATAGTTATTCGACACAAGCCAATTATACATTGGCTGGTTATAGGTCACTGGCACGAGAAAATGCAGTTACTTATACTACATCTGCAGTGACCGGAACTATCATGAATGCAGGTGAGATTCATTATAGGACAAGAGGTAATTTGAATACGACTGCGATCTCCCAATTATATGTATCAAGATGTTTCTGGGCGACGGCTACCTGAACCTAGTAAACTGAGCGGATACCAGATGCCGTCGAGTACAGCTATAAACGTTTATCATGGGGTACATCAGAATTTGAGTACTCAGGATCAACGTTATAAATCTGTGCATTTTATACAAAATGCACATGATAATCAAACACCAAACAAATTACCTAGTCAGCCATGTGTAAGTGGAAGTGTTGGGTCACAAATACATAAAGTATTGGTTAACACTGGTCCTACAATACAAATGAATCAAACAGGCCAGGTGAATCCAATCTTGAGTTATCAGGTACCAGTTTATGAAGGTGTAAGCCTGGCGGAACCTAGTGGAGTACCCTCGAGGGTCCAACATTCTTACACTCAGTCTGCAACGACAAGAACTGGAGATAATCAAGTGTATGTGACACCTGTTCAAAATATTGTTTCATATCCTGACCGAATGCAACGGGTATGTTACGAAAATGTAGGCCAGTATGCTCAACAATTGTCTCCGAATATTCATTATCAGGGAGCATCAGGGAATCCTATGCCCCCTAGGTCATCTCTTCAACATCAATGTGTAGTAATTCCACAAGAGGGTGCATTGGGCCACCAACTGCGTCCTCAAGTTCATAGTTCTACAATCGGACATCAACAAATTCCTATTGGAAATACAAATAATTGGCAAACACAAAATTATGATTATAATCAAGGAGGGGTGTATAGGAACCCATCCCCCCTCAATAGGCATGGTTCACCTAATAGAAGTTTGCCATTGGCATCAGTAAATTATGGGGCTTCTCAGTCGAACCAGATATCAAATTTGAATTATCAAACTCTAAGAAGCCAGGATCAATTGCCTAGACAGTCTGATGTCTAATTGTTAGCTACATGTCAAAATTTGGGTAATCAGTCGTCTATGCCTGGACTTGCGTTGCCAGTACGGCAGGGTGAGTTCATGTATAGTCAAGAGAATCAAATCGGTTCCCAACCTACACAATTTCCGATGAACAGTCAAGTTTCACACACAAATGAACCACCACAGCCCTTTCCATCTACAATACCAGGTATGCAGGTTCCATTGAATCAGGTAAAAATTGGGCCGTCACAATCCCGACAAGTACTGAACGGATTGAGTCAACCAGTGAGATTGGACTTGCAATACCCGACCGAACGGGAGGGGGTGCAAATGTCCCAATCTCAGCAGCCTGGAAGTTCTGTTCCACGAAAATTAGTTGTACCCCAAGGCTTGAAATTTGAAGGTAATGAATCGTGGACAGCTTTTAAAATTAAGTTCAAGCGTTATGCTGTAATGGAGCAATGGACTCCAGAGGAACAAAAAAATGTTTTATGTTTCTGTCTTGGTGGTAAGGCTAGTGAAGTGTACTCGTTATGGTGTGAAAGAAATCAAAATATGACCATAGAAGAGCAATTGACACGGTTAGAGGCCCGTTTCGGTGAACATAGTACACAAGAGACTACCCAGTTAAAGTTCCAAAATCTTAAACAAATACAAGGTCAATCTTTGGAAGACTGGGCCGAAACGGTACTCTCTTTAGCGACATATGTTTTTAAAGATTGTCCAGAGCAATTTGTTAACCAGCAGGCTTTATGTAGACTCTGCCATGGGTGTACAGACACAGTAGCAGCTGAATATGTCATAAACAGTCGCCCGACCAGCATGGAAGAGGCGATTAAACTGTTAAAATGGCATCAGTATAATAGACTGGCAATGCATAGAGACGCTTCACCGGGTACTAGTAGTGGTGAAAGTCCCAGCAGAATTAGGGAAGTGCGAAATGATAATCGTGGTGGTTCTGTTTTTCGTGCCAGAAATAAATCTAAAAAAAATAGAAATAAGGGAGGTAAGTCATCTCCTAGAGGTGATTCACCGAAAGGATCGGGGAATGATTTTCAGTTTTTGAAATCAAAAACATTTGCCTTAGAGGCATAGACAGAGAATTCTGATCAAAAATTACAACAGTTGTTGGATAAACTGAATTCCCTGATGCAAAACAAAACTTCCTCTGAACTGACAGGTACTCGAGGGGCAAAGGGAGTACCACGATCATGTTCGATTTCTCCGCATAAGAAAAATGTGCAGTGCTTTCTGTGTCAAGGTTTTGGTCACTTCAAGTCACAGTGCCCCTCGAAAAATGCCAAAAATATAAAGAATAAGGGGCGCAGTGTGCACTTTGAGGATCAAACAAACTAGAACGGGGCGAATCAAGAGGTCTGATTTTGTCCCCTACACCCTCATACAATGACCTCAATAATAGGGCTAATAGTTTACTGATTGAGGAGGAAAATTTAGTTGTCCGAAGAGTAAAATCCCCATCTGCAATTCATTTAGAAGTTGCAATTGAGGTTGGACAACACATGCAGTAGTTGATACTGCAGCAGATGTCACTGTGTTGTCAGACAGTTTTTTTGAACGCATAGAACCGGCACCGCCAATTCTGAAATCTGTTCGTTTTAATACAGCGGCGAGAGACGGACAGATGTTGGGGAAGTATGTTGGTCCCATACCGGTACGGATTGGTGATCGTACATACAATGAGTGCCTATATGTGGCACCAATCGAAGATGAAATTTTACTCGGAATTGATTTCTTGAGAAAACATAAAGTTATAATTGATTCAGAAAAAGACTTGATTACTATTGACCAAGTTGTAATACCCACCATTACAAAAAATAGTAAATCTTTGAAAATTGCAAAAATTTGTTTACTTGATGACACTGTGATTCCGCCTAATTCTGCAGCATTATTAAAGTGTGATTTAGATCAGTTTCTCGCGGATTTTGTTGCAGAACCATCTGAAACTTTACCGCTTGTAGGTTTACGTTCGGGTTATACCGATCAGCGGGATCCACACATTTGTCTAATTAATGTTAATAATCATCAGGTCTTTTTACCAAGAAATCAATTGATTGGTCATGCGTATGAGATTGACTCAGTTTTAGACAGTTTTCCTCATCAATCTGATCAAGGTATCCTTGAAAATCTATTAGCTGAAAACAAGACAAGTACAAGTATTTGAGGTCGACTTAGGTGTGACCCCTAAGGAGCACCCAAGGGGGGTCCATCCAAGGAGTCAGTAATTTGGCTGTGGTGCAGGACGAGCACCTGAATGTGCCCAGTCAGGTCCATACTGCTGAAACCCCCCAAGAGTACACTGAAGGGTTGTTTGAATGCAGTTATGGAGACTCCTCTCCCAAGCATTTCTTGGGAGGAAGCCATTGATTTAGATGCGTATGAGATTGACTCAGTTTTAGACAGTTTTCCTCATCAATCTGATCAAGGTATCCTTGAAAATCTATTAGCTGAAAACAAGACAAGTACAAGTATTTGAGGTCGACTTAGGTGTGACCCCTAAGGAGCACCCAAGGGGGGTCCATCCAAGGAGTCAGTAATTTGGCTGTGGTGCAGGACGAGCACCTGAATGTGCCCAGTCAGGTCCATACTGCTGAAACCCTCCAAGAGTACACTGAAGGGTTGTTTGAATGCAGTTATGGAGACTCCTCTCCCAAGCATTTCTTGGGAGGAAGCCATTGATTTAGAGAACGTCTGGAGCTTGCATCAAAAGATAATCCCTTGGTTTTGCACATTCGTGGGTCTGAAGGCGACCTGATGTCTCATGATGTGTTAAATACAGCTTTGATGGAAGTTCTCATGGCAACACACAGTGGACAGGTGATCCATATCCACTGTTTCACAGGTATCAAAAGGGATGTTGAGGCCTGGCTGCATCACCGCCCAAACATATATTTTGGGTTAACAGGGATGTGCCGTGGTTTTAGCGGGGAACTGAAGAAGGCAGTAGCAGCGATTCCCCTTAATCGTCTACTGCTGGAAACTGATTCACCTTATTTCCCCATGGGAAGGCGACACTGGACTACCCCAGCGGTTATTGGTGAAGTAGCCGAAAAGGTTACTCACATCCGGGCAGGTATTGCCAGGGTGAATCACCAATACCAGGAGGGCATGCAGGAGATTCTGGAGGCCACCCTAGCGAACGCAAAGGTGGTTTACGGAATCCCATGATCGCCTTCTCATCCATTTTTGGAAGCGACCCATGAGTTGCCTGAGCAGGCGCAACGGTAGCTAGTGGTCTTCAAAATTTAGTAAATTACAGTAATTATCCGTTTGGTTGCCTAAGCAGACGCAAGGGTGGCCTGTGGATTAAACATTTGTTTTAAAAATAACTCAGTTTGGCACATTCCCTGAGGTGTAAGGGCATGCAGCTTTTCATCCTGTGAAATTAGGGTTTACACCCGGTGCGGACGCATTGGGGGTAGAAATAAATTATGTACTGACATTGATACCCTAATTTATGGATTTTATTTGAAATTAAATCGGCTTTGACCGATATCTTAATTGTAAATCAAAATGATTTTTATGGGGCTTCTTGTGAAGGCAAAAGTACTTTGCGTGATCAGGGAGTGCCCAAGTATTTGGCTGAGATTTTTTATAATGAATTTAATATATCTGTTTAAGGCGAGTTGCTGATTCGGCCCTAGCAGGATCTACGTATCTTCGGTTCTACTCTTCCCTACAACAAAAAGTTCAATCAAAAGGGGGAAGAGTGTTGTGAAATTGAGTATTGAGATTACGCCCGACTTGTGTTGCCGTTGTCTTGTCGGGCGAGAAGAACCGATGTTGGTCGAATCCATCTGATTGGTCGATTGGATGATAAACAAGATCTCGCCAGATCTCAGCCATTGAAGTTCGCAGAACTCAAGAAGTGACGCTAATTTGCAGACGTTTCTCGAGAAGCAGAAGCAACAGTGATAAAACGCTATCTTCAAACCTCGTTAGACAATAGCAGGAAAGTGAGTTGACATATTCTATTGAAAACAACTGCTATTGCTATATATATTTATTACTATATAAGTATTATCATTATTTTTTCAATAATAGATTCGCGTAGACCCGTTTTTCATTTCGAGGATCGCTAGCTTCCACGGGAGTCATCTTGATCGATCTGTGTCGCGTGTTGTTGTAATCTTTAACCAGACCGTTCAGAGCGTATATGTATTTCTCGGTTTTCGAGAAGACGAGTCGAACACGCTCTTCAGAGCCTCGGCGACGCAAGGTCCCGATTTATTCTTCAAAGCTCTGATCCAACCGTATTTGCAAAACACGTCGATGACCGTCAATAGATATTTGACTCCCTCGTTCCACCTCGAAAACGATCTCATGTCGACCAAGTCGGCAGACCAAATATCATCCAAACCCTTCACGAACACCCTTCTCTTTCGAAATTTACGCACGATGGGTTTGTGTAACTCCTCGGCCAATTCGCTCGTCAATAATCGTTTCTTCTTCTTTTCAGATGCGCTTTTTTTTGAACGCCCCATCCGAATCGACGTTTCGCACCGATCAGATTGCCGACCAGCGAACGTTCTATCTTCTCTGTCCTGGTCGGATTCGATATGCCTCTCAATTTCCCCAACATGTTTTTATCGCAGACGTCGTTGCGAGTCTTGGTGTCGGGATGTCCGGCGTAGCACAGATCGGGATCATACGCGGCCGCGTCCACCCTATTCACAGGTTTGCTCCAAGATTTAGGAGTCAGATTGGCGTTGAGTCTCTTGTTCAATTTCGTTCCGGGTCCCGTGAAACTGTGACCAGGCAGATGCATTTCGAAAGGTAGATTATTGATCATTTTATTCACGATGCCTTTACCTTTGCTCGCATTCTTTTTTTGATGAATTGAGTCTTAATAGAACCACAACGTCGCAAATTCCGCGAAGCATCTGTCTATCGTTTTTAGTTCGTACTTCTTGAGAATTACTCATCTCGGTAACTCTCTTACACTTTACGCAATTCATTTTAAGAGTTATTTAAATTAATTTCGTTTTTATTTTATATATATAAATTTAATATTTTTTTAAAAAATTCTGTTCTTATTATATATATATATTTTTTTCAATCGCTGCTCTTGAGTTCTATCATCTTACTGAATTCCTCCCTGGCCTCTTTCCTCCCCTTTTCCACGAGAGAATCCTTCATCTCTTCCTTGATGATCTGACGAGTCTTGATTCTCACAGCTTCTTTCATGGCTTCATATTTCGTTTTCTCACCCAATGTCGTGAAGTACTCTCCATCTGATATCCTACCGTCTTTCAACGCCATCGAGATCATTTCGGATATCGTGTCGATCTTGGAGTCGGCCAAGACACGAATCTTGTCGTGTTTCCTCGCCTTGAGATATAATTTCCTACTCAAAAAATTTCCGAGCGTGCTAAACAATCCAGCAGCGAGAGCCACTCCTTCTACGATCAACACGATCGGAATACCGACCGCGGTCGACAACAATCCAATGCCGGCCGCGTGTAAACACATGGAAATCGTGATGAGTGTCGTGTCGATCGCGTTGACGAATTTCAAGAAACGCGAATACTTCTTCTTCAGAGAACGGCGAGAATCTCTCTCTCGAGTTAGATACGCTTGGATTCTATTGATTTGATCGATGCGATACCTCTCTCCTCAATCTTTTTCTTCTAGCGACGGTGCCGTCGGCAAAACGCCGTTCGGCTTCTTATCCTCGTCGTCATCTAACGTCGGATACAATTTATTTCTGGTTCTCATTTTTGTGTTTTTTTTTTTCTTTCTAATATTAGATAAAAAATTTATGTGTGTATTTATTTTTATTTTCTATTCTCCCTTATTTTTATATTAACAAGAAAACTTCGACGTATGCTTCATTGAACAATAATTCCATGATGCATCCCTTGTCTTCTAAAGTCAGACTTCTACGCGCCAATTTCAGTTCTTCCGAAACTGTGGGCTTGTCTCGATCCTTACAGAAGAGTAATCTCTTCCAAAACGCGATAACTTCGTGGATTTGAACGCATTCGAACGCCGGTTCGAAATACTTGGCGACCATATCTTCCCTTCCCATCGTCAGACACGAATGATTCTCATGATCGAAGTCTAGGTGATCCCGACATCCGACGCATCGTTCTAACAAGAGGCGACCTAGTTGTTCGTTCACACAGAATGCGTAGGCTCTCATCAGCATTTTTAAAAGAAACCTCGCTCTAATAGTCTGGGAAGCGCTCATGATTTACGTATTTTTTATTATCTATTCGATTTTGATATATTTTATTTTTAAATAACTATTTATTTATATTTTTTTTTCTCTCCTATATATATCAATCACTTTTTTATTTCCTCGACCTTCAATTTGATCGGTCACGTGACCACCTTCTCGAAACTTCGATTTTTCTGATGGGCGTGACCCCCCACCCCCACGACGAGGGGAGATAACTTTGTATGATTAAGTTTATGAGAATCAAGCAATCTGATTGGTTAATTAGCAGGTCACGTGATCACCTTCAGAGCCTCAAAAGCCGTTTGCGGATTCTGGGACACTGTCCCAGAATCTGCAAACCACCTTTTTGATGCTGTCCTAGAAGCCGCAAAACGTTTTTTGCTCGCGTTCACCAACGATGGATCGATGGTCTGATCCGCGATGGGACGTCGACAAAAATTTTTAAGTATAAAAAAAAGGGAAAAATGTACTATTTCATGCATTTTCCACTTTTTTGAAAAACTTGTACATTCGACACGTTCGCCAACGGGTATTTGAACGTTAAAAGTGCGATCTAGGAGTCTCAAAATAACAGCGGATTCTGGGACACCCGACATTTTTGTGAACAAGCGTGTGATTTAAAATGGTGAACGTCCGTGTACGTGTACGGTACATGTAGAACGTGTCCATGAATCCGCAATTATCACCTACTATTGCCAATTCCATTAACCCTTTACCCAACGCAGACGATATCAAAATTTATTATTTTAAATACCATTTTTTTCAAATTTTTTCAAAACATTTCAACAAAACCATATCATGTGACCCCTCGTTGGAACGTGCTCGACGAGCTCGTTCCAACGAGGGGTCACATGATATGGTTTTGTTGAAATCTTTTGAAAAATAATATTTTTCCAACTGCTGAATTTGCATATTACGAGGACGGATGCGGGCGGATGCGGGCGATTCGTTGGGTAAAGGGTTAATATAAAAGTCTAGGAGGTGAGCTTTGCTAATTACTTGCAAATTACTGTAAAAACACATTCGCTATACAAAAAAGTCAGAGTGTACATTTAGTGTTAATAGGTGAACTACTATTTATTTATTTATTTATTTATTTATTTATTTATTTATTTATTAGGGTGCAACGACACTTTAACTACCAAGGTCATATCGTGTCGGTGACAGTTTTACGGGTGAATGAAGCCGGAGTACCCGGAGAGAACCACCGAGCAACGACGAGCAGCGGCCAGCTCCCCAACATCGTAACTCCGCAATGCAGCACAGGCAGGGTTAGATTGGTTGAAGACATGTGCAACATCGACGTGCAGTACGCATTAGTACACGGCGTCATCGTGCCCCCATGTGGACAATCGGGGTTAAGTGCATTGCCCAAGGACACAACGCGGGAGTCCGCTCAGACGGTCACCCATCCAAGGACTAACCGGGCTCGACGTTGCTCAACTTCGGTGATCTGGCGAGAAGCAGGTGAACAACTGATAGATATTCACAATGACAGATTATCTGTGAATTGGTTTCTTCTAATTAGCTTGCCATAAAAAGCCCAAATTTCCTTTTGTTACTTTTAATAAACGAAAACAACACTCCTGGAGCTGTCTGTTGCTTTTGTTTATTAGAAGTAACAAAACGAAACACGCTCATCTAATAATTTGCAGAGTGATAACTTTATCGAAAGTCGATTTTCATGACGAGATGAGACAGGGATGCTCTGGCCAGTACCACGTTTCTGTTGTTCTTCTGGTGACGTAGCAGTATATTATCAGGTGTGCATTCAGCTGGATTCCATTACCTCGATGACATTATTACTGGAAAGACTTTATGAGATTGTTTTCTATATGGTATTGCTAAAATAAAAACAACCAAAGGAGTTACATACCGTCTTGCCGCGTCAGTTTGATTGTTACCGATAAGAAAGTACCCAATGATATTTCATATCCGTGGGGGGGGGGGGGGGGGGGGGAGCTTCAGAGCTGTAAAAATTAACTAACAATTAATGGTATCACAAGAAGCGATTAATTTCACAAGATTAAACATCCATTACAATGTACTGATACCTTTATCCATCAAAATGTGACAAGTTTATCGTGTCATACGGAAATTGTCTTAATCTCTCAATCTCTTTCTGATAATGTCATGACACTTCAATCCTTTGACGATTGTATCTTTACTGTTTCCTCGTCATTCTCGTATCAAAGATTAATTTCTATTTTGGACTTTGGAGGATGTTTAAGTCACGTTTCTTGCCATTGGCAAATCAAGCATTTTGAGTTATCGGGATCATACATTTTGAAAGCTGAAGCTATTGTGTAGAACCGGTGTTTAGATGCCAATGAAAAAAATGGTGTGATTCACTAAAATGGACCGGTGCACGACACCTCGCCCAAAAACAGCTGGTCTGAGCGACAATTTGTCTACACGACAAAATGCCTAAGGCGACAACTGGCAAATGACTCAATACGTCTAAAACACGGTTCGTTTGAGCGACGGTTCGTCTACATACAAATTGTCAACACGACAACAGGTCTAAAACATCTCTCTTAGAGTACATGGAGGAAAATTCAAAGAACGGGGCTGCATGTGCGATATAGGGAGGACACTGCATTCCAGTTGAAGATGCGAATGTTTGCGGCAATAGCATTTGTTCCGATTAATGGCGTGGGGTCCGCATTCCTGGGGGTCCGGAAACTCCTTGATGATGACAAATCAGAAGTGGTGGCTGACTTCATAGACTATTTTGAAAATACATACACGGGAAGATACAGGATGAACGAGAGTGTAGTTGATGAGGAAATGAAAGTGGTCATGCAAAGAAAGAATGCCGCATTCAAACCACAAACATGGAATGTCTGCGAGCGTGCTGTCAACGAGGAACCGAGGACAACAAACCACTTAGATTTCGCCAGATCATTGGCACGCCGCATCCCAACATACATGAGTTTATTGTTAAATTAAAGAGGAACAACCTTACACAGAGGGTCTCATTCAACAGCTTTTAGGTTGTCGCAACCGTCACAACCCAAAGAAAACACTCAGTTATATGTAACCAAAAAAATTGCAAAAGCTGTGAGAGAATACAGTGAATAAATAAATAAATAAATAATAAATAAATAAATAAATAAATAAATAAATAAATAAATAAATAAATAAATATAATCTAATGTTGTTTTCGTATGTTTTTTTTCTCCACCTGCTTGTTTGTCTAAACTCGTCTAAACTTTTCTACCAGATGGGTGTCCTGAAAAAAATGGCACATAACAAAATGTCACAGGAAAAAATGGCACACCTTTTTGACTTACAAGGAAAATTTGGCACACCAAAAATGCCGTTTTTTGAGGGGGCGGAAAAAATGGCACAGGAAAAAATGGCACACTTCTACAGTTACCTAGGAAAAAATGGCACTGGGAAAAATGGCATACTTTATCATCATTTATTTGTTTTTTCAAAGAAAAGTGTAATATTAAACTGGGTATGAAAGCAGTATCAGTATTTGAATATAGGTTATAGTGTAAACTCCTGTTAACTGAATAAAAAATCTTGTAACCTGTCGAGAAATTGGTGTCCTCTCATTCTGCCTACAGCTCATTCTGCCTACACCCAATCTGCCTACAATCTTCAATAAATAATCTAATTACTTCCACACTGATAAAAACTAATCTCCCTTGTAATAAATAGACTGCTCCTATTTTCATAACCACTTTTGTTCTCTTATGTCAGTATACCCAGATTTCAGTCGGCTAATTTTTCCTAAGTTGATTCAGTATAAATTACCCTGTAGAGGAAAGTTGTTTTCTGAAATTTCGGTATTTTAACATG